>VWZT01006148.1:1059-14883 GCA_013397055.1 Pachycephala philippinensis
GGAGGATCCCTTTTAAGAAGAAAGTCTGAGGGAGCTCGGCTGGTTCAGCCTGGAGGAGAGATAACTGAGAGGGCACCTTATCAATGTCTCTGAGGGTAATGTCCCTGAGTCCCAATGTATGCGAGTATCCGAAGGGAGGGTGTCAAGAGAATGGGGCCAGGCTCTCTCCAGTGGTGTCCAGAAACAGGACAAGGAGCAATGGGCACAAGAAAAACACAGGAAGTTCCATTTGAATATCAGGAAAAAATTCTTTATTTTGGGGGTGAGAGAGCACTGTGGAACAGGCTGTCTGGAGAGATTTTAGAGTCTCCTTTTCCAGCCGGCACCTTCACTCTTGGTGCTGGGGACGTCGGCTTTGAGGCCCAGTGCGGGGCCCTCCCCTGCGGCCGTCACGGTGGCAGAGGGGAGGCTGAGCTCTGTGCTGGGCAGGCTGACCTCGGCTGCGAGCGCTTCAGCCTTGGGGGAGGACACTGCGAATTTGGGCTTGTCGAACCTGGGCATCTTGAGCTTGCCTTCAAGGCCCACGCCTTCCAGCTCGAGCTTGCCTTTGGCGGAGGGAGCTGTGAGGTGTATGTCAGGCGCCTGGAGCTCGAGGGAGTCTTTGATGGAGGGCAGCTTGATGTCGGGGGCCTCGATGCTGACGTCGGCGTCGCTGGCCTTGAACTCTGAGTATTCAACCCCCATCTTGATGTATTCCTGTGCAATATGCTACAAGATGACCCTGCTTGAGCAGGGAGGTCGGACTACATGACCCCACTGGCAGTCCTTTTAAACCCATTCTGTGATTCTGTGGTTCTGCTTCAAAAAGGCAAAGGGTCAAGGGGGTAGCAGATACGACAATTCATGCAATGCAGTGAGAAGAGTGCCAACAATGGCACAATGCACAGATGCACGCCTGTGGCGTTAGTCAGACAGGTATAGGTGCAGCCATCAGGAAGGTCAGAAAGACCAACACTTACCCTCCATTTAATCACTCCACCAACAGTGGGAGAGCGGATAGCAGTGGATTTTGTCTATTTCATGTGATGAGTATGATCATTTTCGCTGGAAAGCAAAGCAGAGGGCCAAACAACCTCTTCTGTCTTACTTTCTGATTCTGTTTGACAGCCTGATCTGAGCCATGTGTCCCATTCATGCATGGATGTCTTCCCTTACTTGCTGGAATCAGAGTCGTGCAGGAGCATTCCAGGCAAGACTGCTGGCAAGCAGCACATTTTACCTGAATGCCTGCTGCTTGCAGGGGCGTTGTTCATATTCATGCACGGGTGAGACCCTGAGGATCAGAAATGAGAGTAATTTAGCAGTATGAGAGTTTTGGAAGGACACGTGGAGATCCTTCTCTTCTGCTGTCTGTGGGAGGGAGGGTGAGCAAAAGAGAGCTTATTTTAAACACGAACTAAGTGATTTTTAGTGACTTCTTTGAAGAAAGAAAAGACACATTTGTTAGTCTTCCTGAGTAACTTAAAGTGACAGAATCTGGTGAGAGACAGCAACATTTTATTAGACATAAAATCCTGAAAAATATCTCACAGTTGTAACCCTGAGACAGAAATAGAGGTGCAAAAATTTTGTAATGTTTTGAGTGGCTTGGTAATATCAGCATACTCAATCCTCTCTTTTCAAAAATATGTCAGCCATCAGTGAAAGGAGTGTGGCGGGTGAGAAGACTGGTTTGATCAGGGATGGAGAGGCTTTTTATGAAGTTTCTCCCACAGCAAAATCCCCTTTACATCTCAACCTGGAAGAAATAGAGAAGGAAGGGGGATCTTTTGCCCATTGCTGTTGTTACACCCAAATCAGAAGTCATTTTCCAAACAATTTGTGTATTTACTGAAAACAATACCTGAACCAGATGCTGTCCATAGGGAAACAACATGATGTTTTACAAAACGGGACAATGAAACATAGGGCCTTAAAATCTTAGAAGCACTTCTACGCAGTAAAGAGAAAGAATACCAGGAAATAAGTAATTACAGGGATTGCAAAAAGGAGAGCATAAGAACCTTTTCAATATGGTGAGGTTTTAGAAAGATTTAGTCCAAACAACGTGCAAATCTGCTGTATCTACCACAGTGTGAGAAACGTTGAAAGGCAATTCTATTGTTGCTTCCCACAAGGGCAAAAACTTTTCCAGCATGCTGCAGGGAAAGAAGACTGGTAGGTCAGTGTGTTGCTGTTGCCTTTCAGGGTAGAGATTGAAGTGCCTTCCAGCTGGGTCTCTGGTTGGTAAATGGCAGTAACACAGCCAGGCAGACTGTCAAGCATGAACTCTGAGCTGTTGTTCATGGTAATGGTACCAGCTGCTCTGTGCACACATGTAGTTTGTCAAGAACATGAATCAGGATCTCAGAGGCAGCAGCTTGCAGCTGGCACCATGAGGACCTTAAAGTGAGTTCTTGTCATGTAAGATACCACTATCCAGCCTCTCCTCCACCCATGGGTACAGAATCCAGCCTTTCTGCTCATGGGTCCCTGCTGAATTTCACTCCCATGGTGTTTCTAATGTATAGGAAGCATGTCACTCTTCCTGACTCAGTAGATGTACAGCCGAGTGAGCTATTTTTTTTGGACAAAAAGTACACATTTTGTGTAGCCAGACCAAGAGTTTCCATAAACACATGTGTGCAGTCCATTTTTAAGTTGCATGTTTTATGCAGACTATGCAGGAAAGCAGTGATTACATGAAAGATATTTGGTGTCAGCTGAATAATGATTACAGATTCCATCTGTGTGCCCTCCATCTCTCTTTTATCTCCTTCATCCTACCTTTGTTTACCAGACCAGTGCCCAATTAAGATGCTTGTGTCTCTTCATGGAAAATTGGAAGTATTTTGGAGTTTGCCTACCTGTGCAATGAAGAGAAACTGACATTATCTCAAGTCCAGAAATGTTATGCAGGTGTGTTAATACAACCTCTATTTGAGGACAACTAGCCTAACCAAAAAGTAAGACGGATTAACCAATGTGAAGCAGCAAACTAAGGTGTCCTCTGTACCCCTCTTGTCTCAGGTTTCTCCACAAGCTGCTGCATCATGCTGCATAAGCTCACCCTTGCCTGAGTTTGATGGGAACTGGGTCAGTACTGCCAGCCTGAATAATTTTATTGCAAACTGTGAAGTTTGGGGGTGTTTTCACAGCTTCCTCAGGAAGAATTGGATGGAAAAGTGCCCACAAATCTGCCCTTATTCAAAATTGGTCGCCCTCTGTAGCTGACTGTAAGACAGAGCCAAGTCAAACGGCTGCTCTTCTTCACTTATGTCCTGAAGTGCAGCATCCATTTTCAGCTGTGTTGAAGGGATGCCCAAAGGCAAAAAGACAGCTACTCCAAGCTTGGACAGGGCGAGATGCTGTGGGGAGCCTAGCATGGAAAAGTGAAAGAGTGTAAATAGTGCAGGAGGGGAGACACATGACAGAAAGAGATGAGTTGAGCTTGGAAGAAGGGCTAAGTGTAGCAGGGCAGGTTATTGGGTCCTTGCCCAGAAAAGAAGGAAAGAAACGAGGCATTGCCACCCTCATTAGCTGGGGAGGCGGGGGGCAGGCAAGGCAGGAAGTCTTAAAGGCATAGGAGGGATACTGGTTCTCACAGTGGTGGGAGGAGAAAGGCAAAGAGGAACAAAATGTCTTTCATTCTGTTTGGGAAATCATAATTAAAAGATTTGAAGCAATCATTTAGAGGTTCAGATAAATAGAAATTATGTGCTTTGAAAGTATAGGAATAGAAGATTAAAATTACCCACAGACTGTAATTATAACTCTTGCCCCCTGATCAGATTAATGTGTTTCCAAAAGGTATAAAAGTGGCAGCTATTATAAAAATACTGTTTTAGTCTTTCATGTAAAGAGCTGTGCAGTTCACACAAGACTTACCAGAAAAATTACTTGATAACTGGATGCGTTAGGACAAATGTGTCTTATGGTAGTTATGGCTGTTCATTTTCATTCTGTTCTCTTTGTGCTGGAGGGAAATTTTAAGCAGGGGTGAAAATGGGGAGGAAGCGGGAACTGTAAAAAAGAAAGGGTGCTTGTTCCAATGGTTTGGGAGGGTAAGTGGAAGGGAAGCAAATTCCATAACCAAGCATCCAGGCTGAGTCATGGCTACTTGCATATCACTTATGACTGACTTTGGAACTGAACGTATTACATACGCTTTGGCAGAGGCATAAGGAGGCATAGGCATTTTAGAGGCTAGGCTGAGGATTGTGATTTGCGTTTTCTCCTCTCTCTCTTTCAATCCCTCAGTGATCATAACAGTTTCACGGACATATTTTCTCATGTCATAGAGGAATCTGTATAGTTGGCAGTACTGGGGATGCCAAAAGATGACCTTGCTGAAGGCAGTGTTTCTAGATTCTTGCAGAGGTCAGACATGCGTCCGCTTCTCCCTTCCTTGAGAGTCAGACATAACCCTGTTTTTGGACTACAATACTTTCCATGCTCCTGCCTGTGTTTTCCCCTGTGTTCTGGAAAGGATTGGCAGTTCTCCACCAGGGCAGTACACAGGTGCTGAAAGGAGCAGGCATGCTGATTTCTGCTGTGTGGACCTGAGTAAAATCATCCTGCAGGCTACATGAAAAGCAAATGAGGTAGCATTCATCTAGGTACTTGTGCAGTCCAGACTCCTCACAGTGTCCCAGCTCTTCTCTGATCGACAGCTACCTAAGAAAAACGAGATTTGAACACAGCTTTGCAGGCAGTGCAGTGGGTCATGTGAATTTTCCACCTGAGTGTCTTCCATTATCTGTGTTCAGTCAGGGTAAAAGAGAAAGCAAAACTCTGACATTGCCAGTGTTATGCAGATTGTGTTTTCATAGATTTTACTTTTGAGAGTGGAGTGACTTGCCAAACCTCTGATGTGACATGTGATTTGGAGATAAATTTCCATATGCTGTTTAAACCTTGTCACTATCACAGTTCACTTGTCATTTATACAAAGAATACTCATACCTTAAGTGGAAATATCAACATGTAGAGTTACTATCTTGTAGGTGCTATCATCCTGCAGATCTCTTGTCCCAATCCACTTTAACTTTGTTGCTGTGCTAGATGTAATGTCAGGATGTAACAGCTAACCTGAAGTCTATGAATAGGGAAGTTCTCTGTATTTCTGATACTTTTATACAGTAAAAGAAAGCAACTTATACAGTAAAAGAAGGCAACTTTAGCTGGGTAATTAATTGCCTTTGTGTCTCAGCAGCCACATACTAATTCTTCTTAACTTTCTCATTTCACCTTTCCCATCTGTTCTGTAAACATATTTATTATGCCTTGACCTACTTGATCTTGGTTTTGCATTAACATTGATTTGGATATGACAGGGTCTCTGCCTCTGAATCTGGTTTTCATAGCAGAACATTTTTAACCTTTCCTGGAATGAGGTTCTTTGTAACTCTGAGTGTGGCCCAGAGAAGGAGGGACGGTTGCTTGATATTAAGTGGAAGAGACAGTCACATAAAGATTGACAGCAACAACCTGAAAGGCCTGTGAAGTATTTGCTAGGTCCTTGCTTTTATGACTGCAATGCTGTTGGCATTTCCAGAATTTGTGCCCATTCAACTATTGAACTTTGAATTTTCTGTTTTGTTTTTTTTGATAGCTGATGTGAGACAAGTATGCCTTCTGATCTATTAAAAAGAATGAAGAAAAATCAATATTTTAGCATTTAATTGTAATTGTATACTTAAAACTACTTTTATTATTTTTCCTTGGCTTTCTAATAGGGATGCACAGAAAATATTTTTAACTAAGAATAAAATACAGCTATGCCCTGAAAGACTATTTCTGACATGCTATTTTATTGCTGCTCTTGCTTTTGTTTCCTGGCTTAGCAAATGTTTTGCACCAGTATTGTCTCATTTCTGTCTCATAACTCCTAATCAGAATGAGAACTGTCAAGGGAAAAGAGCACTGTGCTGGGATGAAGGGCAAACAGGAGTGGGAATATGTGTCACTATTTAACTTTTGGGCTCCTGGGCATCACTGTAGTACAAAAAAAAAAATTGCAATCTAGTGTAGTCTAGTGGGAACACTAGATATCTTCCTGCCCTAAGTCCCTAAATCTCATTGAAAATGGGCTAGATCTGATTTTCTGGCAGTCATGGAACAATTAGGAAGCAGTATGAATGTTAGGACCTTTCATTTTCCTAGTCTGAGGTGCCAAAGACAATTTAAGCTCCTCATGGAAATGGCTCAATTATTTCCTGCCATGTATTTATAGTTAGGTAATTATTAGCAGTGAGTTTTATTTATTTGGATTGTCTGAGCAGAAAGAAGCTTTGTTCCCAGGATTGTTGTGGGGAGGTGAAACAGCCACCTGAATACCCCCTGTTAATTCTGCTTGGACACAAGAAGTCTTTGCCCCTGAAGAGGCAAGCATGTGCACCATTCAGGGGAGAATGTCTCACTGCAAAACTGTGTGGCAAGCACAGGCAGTGGAGCACTTTGTGGGCTTGCTCTTCTTAAACAGCTACCAAAGGAAGGAGCAGTCACAGTAACCACACCACAGCTATGCGTAATCCATTGTCCTGAAGGCAACGGAACAAATGGGGAAACTGGGGCAAGGGATATTCCTGGAAGGATGCTTGCTGGGATTGAATTTTACAACCCAAAGTCAAGTAAAGGATTAAGGACATGAGTCATGTATTCAGCTTTCTGGTGTTTAACCAGCCTCTGTGTACTATGCCTGTGTGGGCACAAGATTTCATCTCTATTAGGCTACAGACCCCTCACCATACTGCCAGTCTTCCTCAGTTGCTTTGCATCTTGTCCTTACTGACTGTTCTTTTATGGACAATGACACCATTTCCAGCCTTTTTGCACAAGGATATGCCGGCTAAAACCTGCTGCCATTGTACCCATGAAGACAGGAACTGGCTGGGCTTTGACATCCTGGAGACATGGTGACATGTCTTTATGTGTTTGGTGAGACACAGCGGAGAGCCATGTCAGTGCAGCGCCGGCTGTGCCCTGCACAGTGCATCACCGCTTGGTGGGATATCTCTGTGTTACCAGAAGGAAGTGGGACATGAGGATGTCTGTAGAAGGCAACATGAGGTGCAACAATAAACAACAATCCTGAACAGAAGTTGCTGACAGAAATAAAAGGTGCCCATTTGGGTTTTTCTTGTGAAAATCTATGTGGGCCAAAGATGCTAGTGACCCTAGGGATGAAAGAAAAGACAGTGAGCAAAAGCAATTGCAGAAAGTCACTGTGAAGGTCCTCAGAAGAAAAGGGAGAAATATATGAAAACTTAGGGTCACATGCAGACTGTGAAAATCCTCAGCTGATTTTAACAGGACCGATCTTTTTTATGTTGCCATGATGGTATTGCTTTGGAGGTCATGTCATAGAAAGCGAGGCAGTTGTGTAGGAGTCATAATGTGAGACTTACAAACCTCTGTAAGAGACAAAGAGTAAAGGAAGGGCAAAATAGCTGGGTTTGTCTGTGAAGAAAGCTTAGGAAGCTGAAGTGACTGGGAAAGTCATACATGTGCCTTGGCATTACCACATGGGTGTGCCCTCCCTCTGCCAAGACCCTTCTCACCACTTGCTGCCTCATGCAAGTGAAGGTCAGTCTCTTGAGGTGCACTGCTTTCACTTGTTCAGGTAGCCTGGGAGTCTGGGATGGGCTGTGTTAGGAGATAATGAGCATATCTGTGCAAGCTGGGTGGGTCTGCCTCCCACCTTTCTCTCTCTGCAGAATGCAAGCCCACCCTTTGCATCCTAGATGTTTCTCAGAGGCCTGGTGCTGGGCTGCCTGAGCTCTTGGGAGCTTCATCCCATGTTTTCTGGCTCTGACCTTTATCATATCACGAATTTGAGACACCATCATATATGCTCTCTTTATCTTATAATAATAAGAATGACAAAAGGAAAATTAAGGCAGAGAAAAGCTTCCAGTAAGTCATTAGTTTGCAATCATTACCACTTTTTTTTCTCCCATGCAGTGATTGTTTCCATGGAGACTGGAGCAAACCAGGGGCTACGAGTGTGCATTCTGCTGGTCCCTGTTTCCACAGAAACATGTACACTGGATTGCCAGAAATTAAGTTACTCTTGTCCAACCAAACAAAGTGGCATGATTCAGGAGTAACAAGTTTCCTTCCAATTTTGTGCTCAGATGGTCAGCCACAGAGAGTCTGGGCGTGGCAGAGCATCTCACAGCGATGCTTTTACAAGTGCAGTGTGCTAATCCTAAAGAGCTTTGCTGGCTATAGGGTAGGATTACCAAACCAAAGACACCACAGACCATTGCAGCCTAGAAAAAAAGCACGGGTGTAAGATGGTCAGTAATTTTTGCTGATTGCTCTGCCACTAGAGACTGCCCTGTCATTGCATTTGGGTGCCATCCTCGTTAGGCTGAGAGAGTAGGAACAGCTGCCTTGTACGCATGCACAACATACACGTGCTCTTATGAAGGGCATCCAGCATAGCCACAGGATAAGGATTTCCCAGAGACACACTCTTGTTCTCTTCAGAATCTGGGGACAGATACTCCATTATTTTCAGTGCAGAAGCTTTTGGATGACCAAGCAAATAATCTGCTTAGAGGACTTGTGTTTGCTGCTACAAGAAGTTCTTCCTTTGTATTGGTGTTAACTGCTGAGCTTGTGTTGCTGGCTGGTACAAAACCAACCTGCATTTAGGAAGCAGACGGCTGGCTAATGTGAGCTTCAAGTTGGATAGGGAATATACTGTAGTGTACAACACTGTCAAAAATTGAGTTTATTTAGATGCCAGGTTTGACTTAATCTCTTACAACCCTTATATAAACTGCTTTATATGCAACAGATAGTTACTAGACAAGCTGATCCCTTGTGTGGCTATAAATGTACACTTTCTATTCTTTTGTTTGTAGGATTTCTGTCACTGAAAATTGTTGATTCTGTCTAGAAGCTGCACATTTTTTATTGCAGTTTTTTGACTCTTCAGACAAACTGTAAGAATAATGTTCCTGGCACAGCAGACCACAAGAGATGGGCTTGGAAAATGACACCCACTCTAGCTAACAATGGCTTCAGTTGGGGCATCACATCAATTTCATACTGATCCAATTGAATTTCTTTAGGAATAAAAAAGTAATTTATTTTGAGATTGGAGGTATGGTTTTAATGTGCTGGATTGTCATTAATATCCAGATTAAGGGCCGTAGTGAGATTCAAAAGCATCTACAAGTCTGACTCTTACCTTCAAAATGATATTTGCAATAATTGTTGGATCAGGTATTTTTTACTGCATTCCAGCGAAAGACAGATATGAAGGCCAGAAGAGACATCCAGCCCAAACTGCTGCAATGGAGATGATATGCTTTCATCTATTACTGCTGTATATAGGACCATAACCTTGTGGAATAAGCTTCCCTGCCAAGAAAATATTCTTTCTGAATTTGAGCAGAAAAAAAGAATCCACTGCTTTCAGAAATGGCTTGTCCTAATGGTTAATCATCCTTGCTGTAACAAATTGTTCCTTGTTTCTAATTTGTCTGGCATTAACTTCCAGCCAGTGAGTTTATGCATGGCTTTTTTATCCATTTTAAAAATCCCTTTTATATTTGTGATTTTCTCTCTGTGAATCTGCCTGTACTCTGTAATCAAGTCACCCCTCTATCTTCTGATATTTTTTTTTTTTTGTGATAAGATAAGCAGCTCAGGCTCCTTGAATCACTTATACAATAAGGCTGTCCTGAAACCACAATTTCTTTTCTCATGGAAGTCTCTTCAATTTTTTTTTTTAACATTTCTTTGCAAGTATAAGGAAATCTATTTTTAACATCCCTTTAAAAGCATAGACAAGAGAACAATTTATGGGATTCTGACACTGAACTCATCAGTTCTGTTTAGAAAGCTGGAAAGACCTCAGTGCTAAATCCTATTCCCTCATTCATACACATGGAAACCCATTTACTTGTTAAGTACCATGTTGCACTAGGAGCTTATGTGTAATTTTGTCTGTTGTTAGTCGTGAATCTTTTTTGCCTCCTTTCAGCATTTAGTTTGCTGATGTGGCTTAGGTTTTAAAGCTGGCTGGTGGTACCTATTTAAATCAGACAATAGGTTACACCTCTTGAAGATCTAAATTTTGTCACCCAAGGCTCACTCATTTGTCCAGTTTTATGAGGAATTATGGGTGTCTAGACATGGGAGTTGCTCACAGAGCTGCTCTTGTGGACTCAGTGTGGTACTGGTCCGAGTGACCAGGTGCTGCTTGTCATAATCTGGCTTCAAAGACTCAGTCTTCCTAGAGGCCTGGCAAAGAAATTAAAATGTGCATAATACATGTGCTCTGTACTAAGGAGTTGTACAGCTGCAGTGCAGGGAACTGGAAATGCTCTTCACATCGGAGTGGTTACCTTCCCTGGAACCATTACTCATTTATTTGCCTTCCCATGTGTTACGCTGTGCAGCCTTTCTTCTTCTGCAAAGAACATTCATTTCTTTAAAAGATATTCATTTTAAGTGGGTGTATTCTATTTTTGACACATCCATTTCATATCATTAGAATATCACCCTGCAGTGCTGGGGTGTATTTATTTATTTATTTTTAATTTTCAGTTTCTCTCATATCTGGAACCAGCTGTCACTATGGCATCTTTCCTCCATGTGAGTCAGGAGGGGAGCTGATTTCTCAAGTCATCTGTATCTTCCATGTGTCAGCTGTCAGCTGTACACCAACAGAGGTGGAACAAAGTAATCAGCTGCAAATTGCTTTGGGGCTCTGCTGATGAGAGAGGCATGGGCTTCTCCCACATCCCTAGGATGCCGGGAAGCTGAGTGGAACAGCTAACTAAACCCACTGATGTCTAACTGCTGCAACCTTGGCCACAGCCATAGCTGAGGGCTGAAACTGAATTCGGCTGCCTCTTGCTAGGCTTTGCTTAACCACCTGACTGTCAGGGGATGAATGCGGGTGCCCAGTAGGGCAGGCAACCTCTGCCATCGATGCAGAGAGGTGTTCGGGTGCCCTTGACCCTAGTGGAAATGGGATACAGCACACAGCTTTCCACAGCAGAAAGTGGGCTGCTCAGGGCTACCTCCATATCTTAGACATCTTTACCAACCTAAATGTTTCCATGACTCCCACATCACTCTATGTCTGCTATGCTCCTGCAGTTGCAAGGGCAAGTATGGAGAGGCTCAATTTTCCAATAAACTTCTTCATAAGGAAAATAACCCTTTCCTTCCTGGATCTCTGGAATGAACTGCAAAATACCTGACCTGCTAGTTACTGCAGATGGGAGTTTGAGGGCAAGGATCAAACTTGTGAGATTAATCATTTTGTTGTTGCTTTTCCAGGGTGGGCTTTTGTTATTCTGCTGGTAGCTGCCTGAACACGATTCTGGACTAATCAGTGTTGGCTCCACTTGCTGGCAGCAGTCCTTCTGTTCATAGAAATCCTGATGATACGACAAGCAGAAAAGAAATGTTTTAGAGTCAAAAAAAGGGAAGTGATGGGTACTCTTTGGACCAGAATTTAGAATCTGAATGGGAGAAGAGAACAGCTGGAGACATTTGTTTACTTTTGTGATGTAAAGTGTTTGAAGTATTTACACAGTAAAAACATACTAAGAAACGAAAGGATTCCTTCAGCTCCAGCAGTTGGACAAATAATTAAAAAAAAAAAAAAAAAGTTAAATAACTTATTATAAATCCATGACCAGTTTTTGCTGAATGACTTCCTAAGTGCTCTCTGGTGCTTTTCTTTCTCTGTCAGGTTGCTTATGGTAGCAGGGTGACACAAGCAGCAGGTTGTCTGCAGCCTGCTTGGCCTGTGCAAGGGGCAGGACTCTGAGGGATTCCCGGGCAGGAGAGGGCAGTCACTCTGTTGGAGCTCTACAAACTCCTTTTTGATGAATCTTTGCTAATTTGGAAGGAGTATATCTGGAACAGGCAAGCTGAGGCAACAAGTGAAAGAGCAGTGCAAACAGCCTTTAATTTAATTCCTGTTCATAGGATGGCTGATTTGTCTCAGAGTGGGAAACAAATAAAACACAGTGAAGCTGACCAGGGCATGTTTGTCACCCAGGGCCTTCACTTCAGCTTGTGCCAGATTATGCCCCCTTTTAAGGGTGTGCTGTTGAGTGCAGAACTGACTTCAGGGCTACATAACCAAGAGTGCATATAGCTCTGTCCTACTGCCAGGAGGTCAAGAAAAATGCTAACTCCTGAGGGTAGAATGCTAGAAGACCAGGGGGCTAATGTGTATGTGTCAAACACCAAAAGCCAGATAGCTGTGGAGCCAGCCATGGACTGTTGGGGGTAGCAGCCAAGAATTGCGGGTGATAACACACTGAGAAAGAGCAGGATGTGGCTGGAGAAGAGGCCATAAGGAGGTAGGGCAGCACGTTTCTGGGACAAATGTCCTTGTTCTGGCTCCTGGAGATGAGCACAACACAGCACAGCACAAGTGCAGGGACGAGGCTGAGAAGTGGGCATGGACTACCCAAGATCCCTGAAGCCCTCCAACCGTTTTCCAGAAAGGTCTAGAGGAATGGACTGTGAGTGATAACAAATTTGCATATGAAGTGAAAAGCTTATCTCCAGGGTGGGGAAATAAAATGTACTCCCACCAAGGCCAGGTGTGTGGGCACCCCCAGGACACTCCAGCTGGTTTGCCACTGGAGCCAGGACTGGCGCTCCCTCTTTCTCTATTCCTTTCATTCTCTCTCCCCTTCTTTAATTCATCTCTCTTTCTCTCTTTCCTTTCACCCTACTCCTTTATCCAAAACCCAGTGCTGTGTGTTCACACAATATATCAGGGACTAACTTATACCAATTTCCATGCCAAGTTCCTAACAGAACGCTGAAAGCTTTTGTGGACCTCCTTACTTTTGTCATTCCTTTTGACGATGAGCATTTATCAATTTTGCATGCTCCCTTCCCCTTTAGGGTGGGATGTCACAATGAGATAAACATAGAGCGCCCATGAAACTGAGTGTAAATGCTGGGACAAGCTCTAACTTCTCTCTATCATCTGGCATACAGCCCCAATCTGGTCAAGTTTTGTTGCTTCACCAAGTTTCATCTCTGCCCTGGTAGCAAGCACATGGGATGGTACATGTTTCACACGTGTCTTGCTCATGGGCTGAGAATTATAATGACACAGCAAACCTGTGCTCAGATCTCACTGCGCTGAGAGCTGTCAGTGGTTAGTGCCTTCCCCACTCCAGTGCAGGATGGTGTTTTTTAGCACCAGTCTACCCTGGAGGGCAGTTTAACATGCAGAACAGCAAACTGAGGCACGAGTACTATCATCTTCTGCCAACACCATGGCTGCTTACGGTGGGCAGCAATGGTGGGAATGTCTTAGCCTAGCACATGCAAAGTCACAGCTTGTTGGGTTTAGGATTCCTCCTTTTGTTCCTTTCTCCCACGGAATTTTCTCCCATATGTGTTGCTAGAAGACGATAACGACTTAAGAGAGTACCTAAGAGAGACAAAAGAAGTTGCCACAGCTCAGGGGAGGGGTGCAGCTGGCTACTCTCTCTTTTTACCTGGGGGTTTCTCTGGGCGGGCAGAGAAGCCGTGAGATTTGGTCTAGGAAAAGGGGTTGGGCGGAGCCCCTAGCTTTCTTGTTCTCCCGGCGTTTGGAGGGGAGAAAAGCTGCGGTCGTGGTGGGGAAAATTCATCACCACTGCAGGGTTCTGCCTTCTGCTGCCTTCCTCCTACCGTAAGTGGAGCTCTGCTCGCTGGAGCAGCCATTGCACTGGGACTGTTTAACACCCTCCCTCACTAAAAGAGGGACTTTTCACCGACTGCTCGGGTGCCTCAGGGGAAAAACCCCGGGGTCCCCGAGCCCCTTCCCCAAGGGAGCCTCTCCCGGCTCTCTCA
>VWZT01006148.1:19380-40930 GCA_013397055.1 Pachycephala philippinensis
TGGCTAGGAGAAAGAAAACAAAAGTAGCAGAGTAAACAGGCAGCAAGTCCATGCTGAACTGAGCTACAAGTTTGTCAACCTCTTGTCCAGCTCACTGCCCTTAGGACTTGCCAGCACCCCTCATCCTATGTTCTTCTGCTGGGCCAAAGGGACCTATATGTAGAGGAAGGTTATTCCCAGGATTTGTCTCCTCCTCAAGGTTTTCATTCCCTCTTTCTGCCTTGCCTCATGCAGGATGGCAGAACTTGGCCTACTGATGTGCCTGAGCAATTCCACGGAGGGTGGCACTGCATTGCACTCAAGGGAGGTTTAGCACTTGTCAGCCATCGCTCTGCTAGCTCCCAGTGAGGCCAACTCCATGCACATGAGAACAGCAGCATCAGAAGAGATGGTAAGAGTCATTGTTAAAGAAAGGAGAAAGAAAAAAAAAAGAGGCTTACTTGGCACTTTGTGTCATAGCAGCTGGGTGTCCTCTGTCTCCACTCTCCCAGCTTCTGGATGAGTTACATATGGATCTTCGGGCAATGCACGGGGTTCATAAAACAGTAATGTTCCATCATGAATATTTCAATAATTTCATTAGATTACACATACAATGTTTTTTGCTCCCTATAGTCTCATCACTATGTCTTTTTCTGTTATTGTAGATAGCATGTTGTGCAGCTTTGTTTTCCTTCATGACTCTGGGCAATAGCTTTATACAACAATTAGTGATATGGGCGTCCCTGTTTCCTAATTTCTGGATGAAATATGATCTTACTTTAATTGGTCAGTTCCTAGACTTTTTAACAAAACTAGATATTATTATCAACTCCAGCACCAGAAAATGCTTTCCAAAGCTGAGACATCTTCTCACTCCTACTTTTGGCAGGCATAGCCTAGGAAGAGACACTGGGTTTTGGGTTCTTGTGATTTTTGGAAAAGTTTTTTGCTGGGGGAAGAAAGCTCTGGCCTTAGCATCTCCTGTGCTGTCCATGCAGAATAATTTTCAGTAGCAGGGAGGCCACTGCCATCTCTGTCTTTATTGCTGATTTGCATGTGGTGTTCATGGCTGAGCTCTAGATCTGCCACTTTTCATGCTGCTTCCATTGACAGTGTTATTACACAGACTTTTCAATACTTTGCCCAGACATTATCTCTTCTAGCAGTGCATGGATTCCAAGACCTGGCAAATGTCTATTGCCTTTTTGCAAGCACAAATCCATCTCCCTTAATAACCTCTCTCCCAGCCTCTTGTCAGTCACACGGAAAACAATTTTGTCTCTAAGCATATCATTTTCAGTAATCTCAGACTGTTGCTGCTGCTCTTTCTGTCTTGGTTTGGCTGTATACATGTCAATTCCATTTGTTACAACATGATGAGGCAAAAATTGGTGCTGCTCAAATACAATGGTCAATTTAGGGTTACAGGCTTTCATAAATATTTTTAAAATGTCCTGCAAAATAAATTTGTCTTCTAGTTGCTGTGCTGATACTATGTGTTGATAGAGTTCACAAACCTCCTCACCCAGTGTGTGGAGAGAAACCCATCCACCATGTTGCTTGAAAATTTTCTCCTCTTTCACTTAACTTTTAGACTTTCATTACCTAGGTAAAAGCATTGACCCCCTTTCTCCAGTTCTCTCCTGTCACTGAGGAAACATAGTGGCTGCCCGGATAAGTCTGGGATGCACTGCTTTGGCTTTGGGCTACACAACTAGTTTTGTGCTTTTCTCTCCCCTTGTTCTCTTTTTAAACCAAATGTTGGAATCCCATGCTGCATAATATGAATATTGTCAGTATGATCGTAATACACTAGGTAAATTTGGGTCTATTACTGCACTAAGCTTTTACTAATGTTTCCTAAGTTTGTGAGTGAGATGTAATATTCCTGTTTTGGGGATGGTTCTGGTCATGATGTCCTCTGCTTCATTTGTATCTACCCTATAGCCTGTAGGAAGCAGGATGGGAACCTACCAGGATGCAGGCAGGTGGTGGATCAGTCTCAGGCCTGCTTGAGCAGGTCTGCTGGAGGGTAACATGCCATCCCACTGCACCAGACTGCAGAGTGACACTGACTATTCCCTTCGCAGGACACAGGGTGGACAGCAGAGTCATCATGACCTCACCTGATTCCTGGTTATGGTGAAAATAAGTGGCAGCAGCAGAGTATTGCACCTTCATTGATCCTTGAGGCAATCCTGCCAGTGAGACATAACGGGTGGAAACACCAAATCCATAGTTTCTGCTCAGGTTGCGAAAGCAGAAGTAGCAGTTGCAAATTAAAGATGTACAAGTGGCTTTGGGCAGGCAGGGAAGCAAGTGTAATATCTACTTTAGCAAGTGGAAGGGGTGCCAGTTTACAGCTTTGCACACACTCTTTGCTGATAGCAAACCACAGATCCTGTCCTGCCTGTCTCTGTATGATCAGTGGCCTCAGCTGAAGACACAAGAAAAACAGACAAGGACTTTTAATGGCAATAGAGTCATTTTTCCATACCAGATCTGACTGTATTTTGAAGAAATTTAGTTGAATCAACTGCATAGTGAACAATGATGGTTGTGGGAAGCAGAGGTGCCTGTGGTCATTTTGGGAAAAGCTCTTGCATAAGGACTGGTCCTGCTTTCCCGGTGGGTTTCCCTTCATGCCCAGACATTTGTGAGAGCTCCAGCTGAGGCCAGCAACAGTGTGGACAGCACAGTGCAATTCTCTCTGGGTGGCTGGACAGGCACCATAGAGGCTGGTGCTGCTCCTCTGCGTTCATCGTCTTCTTCCTTTGCAGCCTCACTGCATGCTGCTAACTGCAGCCAGCATGGCAGCCACGGCCTGAAACCTCAGCAGCCTGAAACCTCAGCAGTAGTGTCCCTGTTCACCCACCACTGCACCTCATCTGTTCCCAGGACAGCGTCCCTGTGGTGGGCAGGACCCGTTCCAGCAGCCAAATTCTTCTCATAGACAGGTCTTTTGTAAGGAGGCATCCAGCATAACACAGTTCCACCTTTCCAGGTAGAAACACCAGCCATGCGTGAGTGAAAAAGGTGAAGAGGGTTATGTTTTAACTTTTATAAGAAAGGCTAAGCGAGGTCAAGGTTTGTAAAAGATGTCAGACTGCTGCTCAGTTCTTGTCAGTTGTCGGCCTTAGGTGGATGGAGTCTCAGGTGTCAGGTATTTCTGTCAGGTGCCTACAGACAGACTCACCACAGCCCATGACCAAGTGCTATGGCAAAACTAATGAGCCTGGAGGAAGAGCTGTTCTAAGAGATCATTTTGGTATAGCACACGTGCCCTGGCTCTTTCTCTATTTTGTGTAAGCTCTGAATTTGTGTTAAATCTGTTAATGGCCCTCTCCTCCTCCTTTTATTTTTTTTTGCATCTCCCTGTGTCTTCCTCTAGGATATACCTGCGTACAGATAAACTATTATGCTCAGGTTACATAGCTTGTCTGAAGAAATGAAGATGGGTTTTTGCAGCATGGTGGGAAGATACTTTCCAAGTGGTTTAGATCTCAAAGAAAGGCTTATGAATCCAATTTCCAATAATGACATGTAATTTAATAGTGAGCTGAGTGATAATTTGAGAAAATGAAAATTAGTGTGAAGCTTATGGCCTGTAGGTACAAATCTGCTCTTTTTAAAATTTTCTCTCTCTTCTGTAACTCAGATTCTGTTTCCTAGTTTCTTTTCTATCCTGCATGTATTTTCTTTCAATTTTGTATTGATCCTAAACATTATGAAGCCTTTGCCTTCTTTCCAAACTGGTGGAGGAAAAAATATAGAAGGAGTAAACAACTTAACTAGGGCTATCCTTAAACAGAAGTATTTAAACAAGCACCCAGGGTGAAATAATTCCTGTAACATATGACAGGGCCATGAGATTACTAGGAACTGTCTACATAAGGAGCATATGATAGCTCTCTCTGTCTGAGTTCAGACCTCTTGGGAGGGCACAGAGACAGGTAGCCTAGATTTGTGGTGGTGCTACTATAGCAGAAAGGCTTTGGGCTCAGAGCTGTCTTTTAACCAGACACCTCAGACATCAGTTATCTCTGCCAAGTCCCTTGCAGAGCATTGTTTCTGGTTTTCTCCCTGCATGATAGTTACCCCATTCCCTTGTTACAAACCAGGACTGACTGAGACCTCAGACTTCCTCTGTCATCCTTGGAATTGCCTCTGCTGCCCTATTCCCCTCCACACACACACTTTCCCTCCTGTTGAAGAAGCACACAGTGGGGGAGGGTAGCATGAGGACATATTACATAACTTTGTTCTGCATTTGTGTTGCTAGTGGTTACCTTCTGAAGTCTGGTATTACCATACCCATTTCAAGTCCCCTGACACCTGTACAGTTGAAGTGGAATGAGGCATTATAGTATTATCAGATTAGTCACAGAGTGCATTTGTAAGGCACATAGCTTAGTAATTTAAAAGGTAGCTTCAGCTGTCTGGATGGGTCAGGAGATCCTGATTTTCCAGGGTCCTCCCTGTAGAAAGAAAACCAGCTGCAGCCTTTAAGATGTCACGAGAATTACACAATGGGAGTCTCCTGTGTCAAGGTGCTTTTTCCTGAAAGAACTAGCAAACATCAGCATTTTTATCAAATGGAATGAGTCAAATTCAAATGAACTCTGGCATCTCACTAAGCGGTCCTTCAGAAGTGACTGTTGAGGATGGAGTAATGCACTTCACTCACAAGAGAGAAACAACAACATACTTCATTGATATAAAGTAGTAAGTTAAGAAAGTTTAATGGTGAAGTGGCAGTGGTTTAACAAGATTTGATGGCATGGTACACTTGATTATTAATTTCACAGGGACAGGGCCAGACAAAACTGTCGGAAAGATCCTGCCGCTGAGTCCTAAGGTTCAGAAAGGACCCCATTGATTTCTAAACTTCTCAGAAATGAGTCTAGGTGCACCTGGGTTCAATTCTAGCCCTAGACTTGGTCAACAATTTATGTCTAAAGGATTATATGAACACAATCAACTCTCTATATATCTCTTAGCTAAAATTCCAATTAATCACTTACCAAGAATGTGCCAAGGAATCTTTCAGCCTCAAAGAGTAACCTGGAGTAACCTGGAGAGGTGTCTCTGCTCAAGAAGACATCCTGTTGTGCAGCCTGCTGCCATGCAAGGGAGCTCAGTGAGCCCTGTCCACTATGTATAGAGTAAGATGAGTACAGAGACAGGAACACCTTGGCAGCAACAGTGTTTCAGCTGGTAGAAAGTGTTTTACTGGAATGCTTCACGTCAGCTCACTTGACCTCACCTTTCCAATAAACGTGTCTCCTGCTCTTTGCAGTGTTCGAGTTCAAGGAAGATTCAATCCCATGCAGAGACCCAAGCCATAAGCCATCTTTTAGAGGCCAGTCACTGTTTGGACTGCCTGCAGCTGAATTCCCCCCTGAGTCCTGCCAGTGGACCACCCTACTGGCTTCATTTGGTTGGCACGGCAAGTGGTCAAGGCATGATGCAGCTGAGTTCACCAAGAGTGTCTGTAGCACCTTGTTCTGTCTGAGGCTTTCTTGCTGTAATGTTCAGCAGGAAGCCATGTATTAGTGATCTACCTCCTTTTCATTGTTTTTTGGTGCTATGTCTGGCATTATCTGCTACTCACTAACGGTGTAGGACATACTCAAATTGTTCAAACTTCTCTGGTTTCTGTTCAACTCCCATCTTTTAAGTAAGTCTATCACTAGGAAACAAGGTATTTTCTTTTTACGCTGTGAACCACAAATTCCGCGTTCCTCCATCACATCACTCTAGTGTTGCTTCTGATCTTATTCTAATAAAAAGTCACTAAATTACCTGAATTACTGCACTGCTTCTTTTCTCTAGGGCTTCATTTGCTCTGGATGTATATAGGAAAGTGTTGGGTTTCCAAGTGGCAATACATTCTGCGTGGAAGAGCTCTGATTCTTCACATCTGGGTTTTTCGGGTTCTGCTTGACTCCTACAGGAGGTTTGAGAAGACTTTAAGCATCACTCAAGGCTTTAAGCCTTGTTCTGTAGGTCTACTCACTGGTCAGTGGTGCTAGGAAACATTTCGTTTATACGGCACATCCCGTGACTCTCTAGCCTTTGCACAGTGCCCCTGTTCATGTGTAATGGAAGCAAAGCTGAGGAAGACCTTTGCAGTCCAGTTAAGTTCCTGTTTGCTGTAGCTGGCTGCGAGACCAAGAAAACTGTTGGATGATCTCTCAGTGCTGTTCCCAGAGGGCTTAGGAGGTGCCCAGCATGGCTGCTATCCAAGACATACTGAAGTTGCACTGATTCTGCTGCTTACAGTGAAATTTCAGGGTCTCTGAGCTGGGTGAAACTCTTACTGGAGCTGCACAGATTTCACTCCCACTGACGCTGAAATTTTCAATGGATTCAGACTGTTAAACTACATTTAAACAGTGTAATTTGCACAAATTTTCCACCAAATCGTTTCATCCAAATTGCCCACTAACTTGCCAAATTATCCTCCAATTTATTGCACTAATTTGTGACACTTAGATGGTCCAAAAGGAACAGAGAATAAAAATTTACTCTAAGTCTAAAAAATTCTTATAGTCTAGTCAAATAATGATTATTAGCCTGTTAAATGATGCTAACACTTACATTTCAAGTTACATACAGTTAGTTTTTTAGTCCATATCTGATTTTACCATTTATGGTGACTTTTTTATATTGAATGCCTGTAACTTGCTCTCTTTGCCACATCTGAAGCTGACATTACTCAAATTGTAAGGTTGCATTCATTTACTGACCAGTAGCTGACCTTGGTGAGTTTTAGTAACACTGCTATATCTCTGGTTATATTCCTATGGTGGTATTTTCAAGCCCTCTGCTCTCTTCCCATGCCTCTGCACCTCTATGCTACATTTTTATTCTGGGTTGGTAAGTAGTTAGGCAGAATAACTATGTGCTATTGCTATCTGTCTTTCAAAAGCAGAAATAATGTTTGGGGTCCTGTCCCTGAGCAGGCTATATAGTTCAGGCACCGAGCTGCCATTTGTGTTCGACAGTTTTCTCATTTATCAATATCCAGATTTCTTCTTTCCAGAAGAAATCAATTAAAAAAAAACCAATATAGCTATTCTTTTCATGTCAGAAATCCTTTTCCTTTATTTGCTTATAGCAATGCTGTGTGAAGCATCCTGAATACCTGTAGTTTTGAGGTCCTTTAAAAATGACTTTTCATGGTATTTGTTACTAATTCAATTATCTTTTATGCATTGAAACATTTGGTTTTTTAAAAATTAATAGTTCTCTTCGAGTTATTGAAAAAAATGCTGAACATCTCAGTCACTTTATTTTAGATAAACTGTTCTCATTGATTTCGCCTCTTTTCTCCTTTCTTTTTCCAAAACCCCTCCTGAAACAGACTTGTTTTTTCCTCTTGAAAGCAGCTGAGCTACTAGATTACAAAGGTTCACACTTAGGATATCATACTTATTAGAGGTCCAAATTTGCAGAAAAGTGCTTTTTATTGTCCCTTTCATTTAACAATGTTACTTTTCTACTTTTTTTTTTTAATATAAAGGAATCTTGCAGATTTTATAGGACTTGACTTTGTTATACTGCTTCTTAATTCAACTGTGTTCAGCTGAATTAGAGAAGAGCCAACAGCATTGCAAGATTGTTTTCTTGAAAATGGAAGTGAAAAGGAACAGTAGATGTTCAATATCTGAAAAGGCTGAGAGAAGAGCCTCGCTTAGGACACAACAGCCATTTCGTGGGAAAGAAAACAGTGCAGGAACTGCACAGAAAATGAAAGATTACCGGTTGGGTACAGAATATGAATTGCTAAAGGTCTGCACATCTGGGCAAACCCATGTTCATGTTCAGAGTTGCAGCAGCAAGAAACAGCTGCAGCTTTGTGCAGGACTATTTTGGGACCTTGCTTCCTCAGACAGAGATGGCTGTTTGCCAAAGCATCTCAATCTAAATTCTTCCTTAGACATTCGTGTGAATGGTGGGAAAACACAGTTTTCCAGCAAATATGTTTCAACTCTTTTTTGTGTAAAAAATTCTACCCTCTGTTCTTACAGCTTCTTTATGTTACAGAACCTCTGGTGAAAGCTTGTGAGGTGTTTTCCCTGCCTGGACAGTCCCTTGGGGAAAATGGGTCATCTTCTCAGATAATGTCTTTTCTTTCATGGTAGCTATGGTAACAGTGGCACCTGAGCTCAGACTGACCAGAGGAGCTGCTTGGTAGGTTATATTGTCCCCATGTTTTCGGAATTTTCCCATTCATGGAAATTGTCTGATTCAGGCTACATGAGGGTGGTTTTTTTTTGTTTTGGTTTGGTTTTTTATTTGGTTTTGGGTTTTTTTCCCCCACTTTTTCTGTAGGGTGAATGAAAATCTACTTCTACCGTCATTAGTTGAAAAGATAGCTGACAATGGCTAGTGATTCTGTTTGAGGTCTGCATGCACATTAACACTGCAGTAAAGG
Source organism: Pachycephala philippinensis (assembly GCA_013397055.1). Classification (NCBI taxonomy): domain Eukaryota; kingdom Metazoa; phylum Chordata; class Aves; order Passeriformes; genus Pachycephala; species Pachycephala philippinensis. The sequence goes on from VWZT01006148.1 coordinate 27,806, forward strand.
GTTATGCACCTCAGACAGAAAATTGGCAGGTTTTTTTTAAAAGGCAAACTGTTCAAACAAATATAGAATTAGGCTGGATACTCCGCTCAGTGGCACTTCATGAATAGTTTATTACTTTTGAAGTTTAAAAATACCGTATCAGGAGCTGTTAAATGTCCTTGATTTCTCTGCTTTTAAGTAAATGTGAGTATGGTTGCACATCAACCATTCACAAAGCTCTGATTAATGTGATGTCTAAGACAGTAAGCATCAAAGGGAAGTACTGTGTTTTAAAGCACTCTTTCTTCCAACAGCAGAGTTCACCAGTGCCTTGAAGGCTCTGCTGTCCCTCTGGAAAAGAAGAATTTCTCTTCTTTCACTTTTCAGTGATTCAGAAATATTGGTTGTTCATGCGATATGCTGCAATGTGAAATGTAGCAAATGAAAATGCAGAAGAAGTTGCTCAAGTCCTGCGTTAGAACTGCAGTGGGATCTAGGTCAATATACAGGTTGCTTTCAGCTGCTCAGGTGTCCTGACTGCTCTGGGTGGGACACCACTAGACAATTCTAGTTCACTCTGAAGCAGAGATCTGCCTTGCCATGACTGGAGCGGGAGACCCTCTGCGAGCTGTGCCAGGGCTGCATGCTCCAGGGAACACTAGTGGGATGGCTCAGTGTCTCAGAGATCCCTGCCTTGCCAGGGCAGCCTTTAGTACTTTGACCACTCCCTCACAACTGAGCTGCACAAAGAAGGTGAAGCAGGGCCTAGTATCTTGCCTGACCCTTGCTGTTTTTAGGAGTAATCTTTACACAAATGATTCGTTTATATCCTGATGAAACTTATTAGTTAGGCTGAGAAACTGTTGTACTATGCAATAACTCAGTAACATTTGCATTTTCTGTAAAAGCAAATTCTTTCCCTGTAAAACTATTTCAAGGTTGACAGAAGGACTGATTGCTGCTGAGAAATGGATAATTTATCATTCTAACCTGTTATAAAGTATTAAGCAGGTGAATTTGCTGTTACCTTAACTCTCTCCCCAATGCATATGGATTATGATTTAGTATATAATAATGCTATCAGTAGTATTCAAATCATACATTATGCTACCATATATTTTGCAAATGTATTCTGTCAATTTGGTGTAGTTATCTCTTGATTTAGCTCTTGTCCATCCCCCAGTTATCTTTTGTCTATACCCTGCTTACCATAATTATTTGTTTCTAGACTGTGTCTTCTGAGAGGTGGCACTGCATCCGAGGAGGGTAGCTGTGGGGAGTGCTTGTTGATATTTTAGTCTTTTCTAGAGCCGAGGGTGTAAGTATTTTGTTGGGGGCATAGGGGTGGAGTCCACAGTTGTCAGGGTTAGGTGCTGATTACTGACACTGCCTGGGCTATGTGTGCATAGTAATCATCCTGCCCTGAACGAAGAAGTAACAGGTTATGGGGCAAAGGCTGCATATCTTTTTTCCCATACCAACAAGCCCCTTACTATCCTCTCTCCCTCTCTTTGATCCAGAGGGCAGGGCTACTAGACAGCATCTGTTTTCCTAAGCCCATCACAGCGGTGATGCTCAAAAGCCATCCAACTGGTTTTTTTTTAACCCATACTGTTGCATTTCCTGTTCTCTCTGGATAGTCTTCAATAAAGGGAAGTCTCACAGGCTGTCAGGTAATGAAGGAAGTTCACTCCACTTCCTGGCTGGTTAGTAATGAGAGAATGGGTATATGTCTTTACAAACAAACTCTGTACCTAAATAAGCTGAAAGAACCAATCATGTTCTGGAAGAATGGGTGTGGGGGTCTTTACAAACATCAAACCTCACAAGTTTGATACAGAACCCAACAGAGTCTAAATTTCTGAGCTTTGGGGAAGAGTGTGCAGGCTTATAAGGCTTATAAGAAGTAAATTCTTTGCTAGGGTGGGCTTTAAGCTAGTTTTAATGATCATACGATGTATGATACGGGGGGTACATGTTAAAGGGGGAATATGTATTATACAGTTCAGGACATCTGTACCTTCCTAGTACCTCAGCCAATTGTGAAAGGAAGAGGTGTGGTTGGGAATTTAGGACAAAAAGGGGGTTGCATGCTCCAAAAAGTCGAGAGACCTCACAGGGGTATGCCCCAGTGGACTCTCCCTTTTTCTGAATAAAGTTGGTTCTTGCAGGACTTCTCTGTCTCCTCTGTGGACACTGGTCTTTGGCAGTATGATTTTCTGCACAATTGGGAGGTCTTCTGGGAAAACTTCCACCTTCCAGGGATGGCAGATGGCAAATGGAGTTCATGGCTCACCTCACCCACTATTAGATGACCATTCCCTCCAGTGGCAGCCAGCACTGGATGACTGATTGGGTCCTTGGGAGTGTCCAGAGACCGGTGGGTGATGGACTGAAGAGGTCCATGAAGAGGTCCACAGGGAGGGACCATGGAAAATCTCACCATGGAGTACAATGGGAATTTCAGGGAGTAAGCATGAAATGAATACCCCCGGATAGTCTTTGGGGACAATGCTGAGGTTCTGAGATAGTTTATGCCTTCCCTTGGAGATAACTAAGGAAATAATGGTAGAATATTGTTATTTTATCTGGCCAGAATATTATCTGCCAAGAGGATTTAAATGGCCCCCTTTTGGGACAGATGATGTTAGTCTTGGTCAAAATTTTCTTTGTATTTAAATTATACTGGGAAAGGATTGGTTGAAAAGGAATGTGGAAAAATATGGTTAAGGCAAGTACCAGCAAGAGTCTACGTAGTAAGGAAAAAGAAGAAGGAGAAGGAAAGAAAGAAAGGAAAAGGGGTGAGGATTGGGATGTTTTCCAGTACCTTCCTCCGCCTTGTCTTCAAAATCTACAAAGATCCAGGGCCAGCTGCAGATCCCCTGTATCTCCAACTTCCAGGACAGGTAAAACAAGGGGATACTGTTCCTACAGCCCCCCTCAGGTACAGCAAGGGGAAAAGACAGGATATCATATCCATCTCCAGAACTAGAGAAGGGGCCCAGTGTAAGACACCAGGTGCCCCTAGGACACAAGAGAGAGGCATCCACCAGATATCCCTGTGCTAGGTTCCACTTGTGGGCCAGGGTAGAGGATTTGGGTTTTTATTTTTGCCAGTTACCAGTCAGGATATAAGGGCGTTGAAAAAGGAATTACCCCCACATTTGGATGACTCCGTAGGGGTGGAGGAAAAAATAGAGGAATATTTGGGAAATACAGATTATACTTGTAAAGTCTGGGATTTCCTTTTAGGCATGTTTTTTTTTAGGATACAGAAAAAATAGATGACTTTGCAGAAAGCTCCCCAGCTGTAGGGGCATGAACACCCAGAGGCCATGGGAGGGGACAGACAAAATGTGCCTATGGTGCTTGATGCAATCCCCCAGGCAGATCCTCAGTGGGACCCAAATAATCAAGCCAGACTGGCCCGCCTTCGAGATTACAGTGCCTATTTAATTAGAGTAATTAAAACAGTGGTTCCTAGAACTAAAAATGCTATGTCCTTAGAGCAAGGAAAAAAAAAGGGTCCTTCTCATTGGCTAGAAAGGACTAGGGATGCCTCGAGGAAACGTGGAGGGTTAGACCCTGAGGCACCAGCCTTCGATACATTGCCGAAGGTAAAGTTTGTCACCAAATCCTGGCCTGATACAAGAATACAGAAATATGGGGAGTGGCAGGACAGGCCCCTGAGTGAGTTGGTTAGAAAGGCACAGCAAGTGTATGTAAGAAGGGATGGGGAAAAGGCAAAGCTGAAGGCAAGGATAATGGCACAGTTTTTACAACCCCTGAAGCGCAAAGTGCAGCGACCCCCAGGACAAAAGGGAAGGGGGCAGTCACCAGAATTTAAGAGGAATATGTCTTCCCCAGNCAGGAGCCTCTTGGTCTGCTTTGAATTTCATGCCAAAATGAGAACAATTGTCAAAATGATCTTTGGTTATTCAAGGTGTAGATGTAAAAGATGAGCAAATGCGCCTCATCCAACCACTTCTAGTGGATGGGGGAGATAAATACAAGATACTTGAATTTTTACTTGTTCCAGATTGTGATTGTAACCTATTGGGAAGAGAATTAATGGCTGAATTGGGAATGCAAATCAATATTATAAAAGGTGATACAGAGGCTAATACTGTTGTAACACTGTGTAAATTGTCTTATTAAGCTTATGCTAAAGTGAACCCAGAAGTGTGGGCAGTCCCAGGGAAATTTGGAAAATTAGATATGGAGGCCCTTCAGATTATTCCGAAACAACCTGGACAAGTGGTCTATAAGAAGCAATGCCGTATTTCAAGAGATGGAAGAAAGGGATTACAGCCTATCCTTGAGTTCTCACTAAAGACAGGTCTTTTGGACCCATGTATGTGTCCCTATAATTCTCCCATTCTGATGGTTAAAAAAAAGATAGAACCTATTGAATGATGAAGGACCTAAAAATAACAAATGAGATTATTCAACCAAGGTATCCCATGGTCCCAAATCCTTATACCATCTTGAACCAGATTCCCTCCTGATATCACTACTATTTAGTACTTGATTTAAAGGTTGCTTTCTGGGAATGCCAACTTACAGAGTATAGTAAACAGTATTTTGCCTTTGAGTGGGAACTCAAAGAGGAAGAAGAGAAAATGGTAAAGCAACAATTGACAGGGGCAGACCTTCAGCAGGGATATGTGGAAACACTGGTCTTATTTGGACTAGCCTCACAAAAAATATTGAAAGAATTTACTCCACTCCCAGGGATTAGGTTACTGCAACATGTGGATGTCTTGCTTCTATTAGGAGAACAAGAAGAAGTGGTAGAAGAAGCCGCTGTGAAGTTGCTTAATTTTCTAGCTTAAAAGGGGCTTAGAGTATCTGAAAAGAAAGCACAAATGGTGGAGAAAAAGGTTAAATATTTGGGACGTATTTTGACTGAAGGCTTGCAATGTATTGACCCAGAGAGGGTCCAAGGAATTTTAGAAGTACTGTTACCCAGGACTAAAAAAGGAGCTGTGACAATTTTTAGGACTAATAGGGTGTTGCAGAACCTGGATTGAGGGCTCTTCTGTTTCAGCCAGACCCCTGTATGATCTTTTAACACAAGGCAGCCCCAATGTTGTGATATGGACATCAGAAGGAAAGCAGAGTTTCAAAGCATTACAAAGCAGATTCACTGAGGCTCCAGCCCCTGCCCTTCCAGACAGGGAAAAAGAATTTGAAGTACATGAGGATGTTTAACAGGGCCATGCCAAAGGTATTCTAGTGCAAGAACATAGGGGTACTCAAAGACAGCTGGTTTATTTTTCCAAAATGTTAGACCCAGTGACAACTGGGTGGCCCCATTGTTTGCAACATTGTGCAGCCACAGCTTTATTGGTAACTGAGACATGACAATCAACAGCAAAATAATCTCTTATTGTTAAAGTTTCACATCAAGTTAAGGCTTTGTTAACCAAAAGAGCTTCTAAATGGATGACCAGCATTACGTTATTACAGTATGAAACATGTTTATTGGAACAGGAGGATTTAGAATTGAGAAGTGGGTGAGAGTTTAACCCTTTTAGCCTGGAGAAGGGTTTAACCTAGCTGCTAGTTTAACTACAGCATGATTTTCCACACATTACCACGGGTCGGTCAGGACAAGGGAAAGGTGTGGCACATGGGCCCAGGCTGCAGGTTTTGTCATGGTAGTTGATTTACAGTGAAAATCCCAGTTCTTGCAAAACTAGTCTTGCAGTAAAGATAACTCCTAATTCTGAGGAGTCAGTAAGACAGGGATATCTGTTCCATGAATGCTGAGAGGCAGTGTTCCCAGCAGACCTCTCCTGAGCTCTTATTCCCATCTGCTAATGCTGGGCATCATGGAGTCATAGTACAATTTCCTTGAGATGGAAGGGAGCCACAAGGATCATTGAATCCAACACTTCACCCTGCACGGGACAGCCCCAAGAGTCACACTATGTACCTGAGAGCATTGTCCAAACACTTCTTGAGCTCTGTCAGGCTTGGTGCTGTGAACACTTCCCTGGGAGCCTGTTCCAGTGTCCAGCCATCCCCTGGATGAAGAACCTTTTTCTAATATCCAACTTAAACCTGGCAGAGTTCACTTGGGTCCTGTAAGTGGTGACCACAGAGCAGAGATCAGTGTCTGCCCCTCCTCTTCCCCTCACAAGGAAGTTGAAGACTGCAATGAGGTCTCCCCTCAGTCTCCTCCTGTCCAGGCTGAACACACCACGTAACCTCAGCTGCACCTCAAATGGCATCCCCTCGAGGACCTTCACCATCTTCATTACCCTCCTTGCATCACTGTCTAACAGCTTTTTGTCCTTCTTGCATTGGGGCACCCAGAACTGCCCCCAGCACTCGAGGTGAGGCCCGCCAGTGCAGAGCAGAGCAGGACAATCCCCTCCCTTGTCCGGCTGGCGATGCTGTGCCTGATGCACCCCAGGACAGGGTTGGCTAACACCAATACTAGCAAATGGTTAGCTGTGCAGAGTCATGGGCAGATCCCCACACCTGGAGACACATTGTGGAGCTGCATGTGTCCCGCTTGCTGTGGGGTGACAGATTATGGCCAAAATGAGCTCTTTTTCTCTGGTGGTTTTCTCATAGCAGTCTTGTTTGGGACAAACTCTTCATGTTGCAGTTATGGGGCTGTCAATAACCGTGATGTGTTGTTACTAGACTCATTCCTTCTTGCGCTGGCCAAAGGGTTAGCTGTTGATAATATTAGGAAGTTCATGCACTCCATTTTGTTTATTCAGCTGACATCTCTGAGTAGTATCATTATCAGCCTAGGTACTCAGAGTGGGAGCTGCATTATCCACCACAATCTTCAAATATATCAAAAGAGACTTGGAGAGAGATATTTTTAATTAGAAAAGCTGGGAACATATGATAGCCACAAATTAAAACTAATATCCACCATTCTATTTCAAATTTTCCTCTTGTCCTAACCCTCTGAAGGGTGCTATGAGCCCATGGCAGTGGGGCTGTTGCTTAGAATGAGGCTTGACTTTTTGGCAGGTGATTGCCTCCTCCCCTCATGGGGTTGCTGTGCGTCAGTGGAGTGCCCTCATTCTCTTTCCGTGCGGATGGAGGCTGACAGCAGGATCCTTATCAAAACTGTGCTGCTCTGATATCTTTGCTGCATGTGCTCTGCAAGTTGCACTGTCTTGCAAGGCCTCCAGACACCTTCTGTGAAAGGAATATAAGCACCTATATGACTGAGAACTGCTGTATTTTTCTAAGGCTTACTTTATTTTAAAAAATTACATGACCATAATTATAATTTTCAGGAAATCTTCAGACCTGAGATTCTTTGCTGCCCTTTCCCCTCCCTTCCATTGTCCCTGCAGAATTCAAGACCCTTATTTTATTCTACTGAGCAACACATGTTATGTCTGACTAAGCCATGTCAGTGCCGTGCTGTTTTCCACTCTCTCCTGGCATCTCTGGGGAAAATGGTTTATGTAGCACAGTACTCCCAACAACCTACTGTGTTTCTCTTCTTTCACAGGGGTATGTGGTTCTGTGTTTCCTGATGGGATTGCAAGCTGAGGAGGCTTAGGGATACTGATTATTCCCATTATTAGATTTTAGAGGATCCCACCCACTGGTTTGGGGCCAGAATAATTTTTATCCATGCTTATTTGGAGCAGGGTGGAGGAGAGGATAGCACAATCTCTGGTAGCTGGTGATGCTCTAACCTATACAAATATGTTCAGCTTTGGAAAAGGCTTATCAGTATGCATATCTTTTCTCTGGCCTTCACAGCATTTTTGCTTTTGAGAGAGGTATCAGCGACTGGTAACACGGGTGTGCTTGACTGTTGTAATTGTAATTTAAAAATGAGTTGCGCCACTAATTGTTTTGCCAACATAGGAGCTGTAATTAGTCATTGTGCATTTTTTACAGCTTTGCAGAAGCTGGAAATTCCTCTGTACCATTGTGAAAGCTATTCCAGAAAGTGCATACACTGTGAAGGTTGTAACTTCCTTGCAGATGATCTGGCCAGGCAGTTTGACATTTCCAGTTGTGATTACAGTGCTCTACGATAACTCTGCGTTCTTTTCAGAACCCCATGAAAAAAGATTTGACTATATTAAATTTTGACTGTAATTGAATTAAAACAGATTTAAGCTCCCAAGATTTGCCTATATTAAAAACACCCCGAAGCTAAAGCAAACCAATGAAAGATGCTAAGCCATACCTTGGAGAAAATGGGTTAGTGCACGTTGCCTACGTCACTGTTAATGACTGATTTCTCACGATCCTGAGCTTTGGATTGTCCTTTGCATCAGGTATCACCTCTTTGTAGTACCTCACAAAGCGCAAACCAAAGCAAAGCTGAGACACAAGGAAGCAGTGGGTATGTGCTGCCAGGCATTGGGTTTACACAGAAAGGTGTAGGAAGGCATTTTACAACAAGGGCATCCTTTCTGTAGTTAATATCTCTGTGGACTGTATTCCATTGCTTAGCATCATGGGCTTCTGTTTTCTTTAGCAAAAGCAACACTGGTTATTTGAGTGACTTGTCTCCTTACTTTAGCTTTACTCCTCTCTTCACACTCACCCAAGGTTTTTGTTAATGCGAAAACAAGTACTCAGGCTCTGAAATAACCCATAAACTTGCAGATGGTGTCTGATAACCAGAGTTTTCTTGCTGCCAGCCAGGAAAGGCTGAGAACTGTACATCTAGCTGTGATTTTTAATATGCTAATATAGCCCCCAAATGGGACATTCTATTGGTTTAAAGAAAGTGATGGTTAAAATTATTATGATATTTGTGCTCTGCTTAGGAAGTATAGGGAGGAGGTCTCATGGCAGGTAACATCCATCCTCCCTATTCTCAATGTTTTTCAAAGAGATAAAACTTTTTGATTCATCTTAAAATCCACAGCGGAGTTTAGTAACATATTCTCATCACAGTGCCACACGTGGGCCTGTTAGCCCTGCATGCTCCTCCTCGATCTGTCTGTAGTGCTTGTTTATCAGTTAAGTGGAGGACTGTCTGTGTGAAACACAGAGAATTGTAATGTAAGTTATCTCAGTGGTGTTAAAAGACAAAGTGGAGACTTTTGCAAGTTCAGATTCTGAAAGCAGAATTATGGCTTAAGTCAACATTTGTATTTACTAGCTGTAACTCCAAATGTCTTTCACTCTTCTGATGCATCTGTGTCAGAATCATCATATTTATTTATATTTCAGCTAAACTTAAGTGATTATTGCCCAACAAAGATACATGGTGCTGCTGATACCCAGAATATTATTGTAAATTAGAAATATGCAGACACTCTACTGTATGCAAATGTAGTGATCTCAGCTGCACTGGGTTACACACAGAGCCCCTCAGTCCTCTCTCATGCAGAGCACATAATTGGTGCCTAGGAAAGATAACCACAACCAAAATATAGGGTAATGGTACTTTCTTGGCACAAGTTCTATGCTTCCACTGCTTTACAAATCATAGCTCAGGGACTTTTGAATGAAGGTTTGGATCCCTTCATTAAATCATGTCAGACCCTCTAGATCTCCAGCAAAGATATGCTGGGTCAGGAAGTGTGCTGGGAATGCTGAAACTACAATAGACATTTAGCAGTATCTAGTTCTTAATCCCAGGGCTGTGGAGAAAAATGAAGGGGAAATGCTTTCTCTTAGTATTATCTCCATCTCATTCTGGCTAAATCTGTAAAACTGTACTAGGACCATTTCCCAAACATAAATTCTCATTTTTTCACCAACTCTGGACATGCTCCTGGGTGTTGATGGGAGGACAGGCAAGGGATACATGATCTTAATAGGCTCATCTTGGAATAATATGTGAAGAAATGCCTCTAAGATTTTGAGAAGAGAGTGATGACATGGTAATACCATGTAACACACACTGGATTGCTTTTCTTGATGAAAAATTATTTTTTCCCAAGTCCAGAACTTGAAAATCTTTCAGAGATATTGAAAAATCACCTAGCATTAGGCTAGGGCTTTGGATGACAAGAAGAGTGATACTGGCTCTAAATGTGGCCATTCTAATGTCAGTGATGCAGGAGTGAGTTCATTAGTGGTCATGATTGTTATTCCAGTCATCTAGTCCTCATTGCGTGCAGAGCAAATATGGTGGCCAAGACTGTTGTAATGAGATCCTGGAAAAATAATGGAGTTTTCTAAACACAAGTGTAAAAAAGAACCTCCCTCCTTAAGCCAGGGAAGTGACTCTCCCCTCTTTTCTCAATCATCTCTCCTTTATTTTTTTTAATATTTGTGTCCCCTGAAGGATGGCACAGAGTCTGCCTGATGATTCACAGTATGTGATTTGTGATCAGACAAAACAGACATAACTCAAAGGGGGAAAAGAGTAGACAACTGTAACACAACCATGAGTCTGACTAAATCCCTTGGCTCTGTTTCCTCACACGATGAATCTCTCACACTTATCAGGAAAGACCTAGCCCTGAAAGAAACACCTGAAGTGGAGGAAAGAGATCTGCCTCGCCATACCCACTCCCTGGGTTCAGCAGCTCCTATTGTCACATGTAGGTAGCACCAGTGGCACCTACACTGGCGTATGGGCTGCTGGGTGCCAGAGGGTGCCTTGCTCAGTAGCTCTCAAAAGTTCCTTTAGTCTCCTGGCTCTTCCAGAATGTTGTCACTTTTCCCTTTACAGCCATGTGAGAGGTTGGAATGCACAAGAATGGAGGAACAGGAGCCCTGAATATGCTCATCAGTTGTGCCCAGTACCTTAGATAGCCTATTCCCACAATCTCGTCTTGTTCACCAATGGAACAGGAGTTTGTTTAAACTGAAAACTATGCTGTTGTCCCCAGACTTGTTTGCAGATGACCACAGGATTCTGGAAGACAGAACTTTATTCTCCTGTTTTCTCTCTGCTGAAATCTTCTGCTGCATTCATCTGCTTAGAACACATGGTTGATTATGAGTGAAGTTTCCTCTCTAGGCAGGTGATGGGTAGGGGCACAGTGACTACATGTCCCACTACAGAGGAGCAGTATTCAGCATGAGATTTGTCAGGTACTAAAACATTGTAACCCACTGTCTCTGCACTCTCCTTTTCCCCAGCATCCCTCAAAGGTTTTACTGGCCTGGGGGAGGTTCTTCAGCGCACCATCAGCACATTCAGGTTTCTTGTGAGTATATCCTTCCCTCCATGGGCTCTTTGACTTCCATATTCTTGTTATTATGGGTACTTAAGAATCACCTTTTTTCTAATAGTTTGGCTCTCTCCGTTGCTCTGCCTTTCTGGTGTCCATTCTCGCCTTCCCTTCACTGTGCTCCATCCTTTTGCTCATCGAAGAAGGCAGCAACCAAAAGATCCTTCTATGACACTCATTTATCATTAGAGACTTACGGAAAGGAAATAAAAGGAAAGAAGGCAACCAAGAGAAGGAGAGGAAAATACTACCTCCAAGCAGAATGTGAGAGTGCAGAAAGCCTTGATGGATTTTAGCCTCATTTGAGACACACTATTGCTGCTGGATGACAAACAAGAATCTCTCCAAGGGTGGAAATTCTCCTTATGAGAGCAATGCCTTGTGAGACTTTTCTTCAGATATGTTGTTGGTCTCTTGGTACATCCATCTTCATCTTTCCTTGCTGTCTTCTGAACAGTGCAAGAAAGCAAAGGCTTTGTTTCTGACTGGGTTAGAGAGTCCCCCCTAAAACTCTATGAAGCATGCTTTTGGAGATTTGTCTGGGCTTCTAACAACCTCTCATTTTACTTGGGGAGCAGGAAGGAAATTAAGAGGCGCTATCATCGTGTAGACATTGGTGTAGACTCTATTTCTGCTGACTCACCACTGCCAGTTCTCCCGTTCCCCCTGCTCCAAGATATTTTCATAGATAATGAGTGGGCTCCAACAGTTCTAAAAACACAACTGTGACTGCAGCAGAGGAGTATGTTTTCTGGGTACATTGCCGCCCACAGGAAATGACAAGAGGTTTTTGTTGCTGGTTTGGGGTTTTTTTGAAAATTTTATTAGAATCATGGTATACCTCTGTAACCAAGACTGGAACAAGTCCCACGTTTATGTTTGTTGTGTGACTCGTGGTGGCATACAATACACCTAAATCCCCAGACATGTGACTGTGGCTCAGCTCTCTCTGTAAATTCCTGTCCTCTTTTGAGCACTTTCACAATTGCATTATTATCTCTCCCTGAAGCCTGGCTCCCTGTTCTCTGTCATCAAGATTCAATCTTAAAAATAACAATCAGGATATAATGATCAGCAGTAGCTTTGGAGCTATCAAGGTCTGTGAAGCAAGAACCATAGTGTTCATCTCACTCCAGCCTCGGGAGACTGAAAGAAATTGCATATTGCTGAAGGTCATCAGAGGAAAGGAGCCAGTCAGTTCTGTGTGCATGCAGACCACAGCACAGACAGGCCACACTAGAGGGGAGAGGGTGATTCTGCTGGGTGGGTATCTATGATTTATGAACCTATGACCGCAGATCTCACTGACCTTAGCACCTTGTAGGACCAAGAGAACAGAAGGCTTGGTTCTAGCTCAGACACCAAGGGATCGGTTCTGGAAAGTGTTGTGCATACACAGTGGCATCCAAGCCTAGATGTGAGTATAGATTTTCCCTGAATCCTGTTCCCGTTCCATTCTTGTTCCTGATTTGAGAAAACTTCTACTTGTTCCTCTGATGAAGCAAAGACCTTCAGGCTTTGCACAGTGATCATTCCTGTCCTGACCACACCTTTCCCTGATGCCAGGACACCCTGGCTTCACTGTGACTTTTCCACATAGCAGCCTCCTGCCTGGAAGGGAAAGCAACTCCCTCTCTGTGGCCTCCACATCTCTGACACCTCTGCATCTAAAGAGGCATCAAGGCACGAGCTAAGTCTAGGGAACAGAATAGTTCTCTCATGTCTGTGTGGGAGGAGGAGAGTGTCTGTTTCTTTTAATCATGGCCAAACAGGAAGCAAAAAACCAGGTGTCTTCCTTGGCTGGAGGCTGAAGGAGGGGTTAGGTGTCAGGAGTAAATAGTGTCAGGAATAATAACGCATCTTGCCTCTTTCATCACTTTGTGTATCTACAGGCACCCCGTGGCTCTTCATGCTGTCAGGCTGTTGCAGAAACCTCTGAGATGTTTTGTAAAGGACCTGCAGAAAATGAAGAAAGGGAATTCCAAAAGAAGATGGAAGCACT
>VWZT01006148.1:42882-61651 GCA_013397055.1 Pachycephala philippinensis
TTTAGCATCAGTCTTCAAGCATGAAGAATCACAGCAGAGTCTGGTATGTATGAATGATATAACAGCACATATATTTTTGAGCAATTAGTACCAGGATGCTTTTGGCAGCATGGGGAAGCTGGAGGGAATAGTACAATGATGGTGGAGTATTAGAAAGGAGATGGATGCGGGCCCTACAGAAGCAGGAAGAAACACTGAAGCCAGAGTTCTCAAAATGCACATGTAACTCCTCGCTCGTGCACAAAATTAAATGGCTTTTTAAGTCCATTCTCTGTCAAGGTGGAGCTATGGGAGGTCTTGGATATGTGGTGGTTCTTCAGTGCTTCCCTTCCTTCTGTTGCTGCAATAGGATGTAGGGGCAGAAAAAAGGCCCAGGCAGGAGCCATCTCATCCAGCCCCCCGCCACAGACAGAGACAGTACGAGGTCTGGGCTCCCCATTGTGTGTGGCCGTAACATAACAAGGTGGTCTTGCCAGGGGTTATGGTTTCTGAAAACCAGGGACTCCTGCTGTGGTGAGAGGAGGGAGTTTGCTGCTCAGAGGGGTGGATGCACCCCTGACCTGCATGCAGGAGCACTCACTGGGTCAGTACAGGTTGTCCCTATTCACAGAAAGAGGAGCAATATACTTTCTTCTTTTCCAGTCTCCTTCCTCGGGGCAAAAAGGAGCTGTGCCTCTTATGTACACAAAGATGAGGGATATTTTTGCAATGCTCCTGTCCCACCTGCAGCGACATTTTTTCTGTCTGTTACAACCCCTCTCCAATCTCCTTATTTGTACTAGCTACTTTCACCTAGATTTGGGAGACGACCAGGGTTTTGGAGGATGTCAAGTGAAAAAAAAAGAAGAAAAAAAGGGAAATATGGGTGGAAGAAAGGGGAGAGAGGATCCCTGTTTATGTGCCAGGCAAGGGAAAGGCAGCAGCACTGTGAGATCAGCCTCTGCTCAATGCTAGTGGGTTTGAACTGCAAACAGCACTGATAGGCGCCAAGCTGCATTCACTCTCCTGTGGGTGGAACCATTTGTATGAAGCAAATCATTGGTATTTTTTAAACAGATTTTTACTGACTTTTCACATATTGATGGGATGTGCAATTTTTGCTGTCAATCACTCACCAGAAGATCAAAAACTGGTGCTGAAATAAACTCTTTACAGGAAGACAAAAATTTGGTTGGACTAGGACCCCACTTATCTCCTTCCCATTGCATGCCCTTTGTGTGGTGAGAGCACCTTCAAAACAGACGTGTTAACAAATCCTGGGAGCTTAAGCTAGGTGGAATTGACTGTGTAAGGGTGCAGAACATCTGATTATTGAGTGCTTGGGAATGTCTGTATTTTGTGGCTCTAAGATGCTAGCTGAATAAGCAGCATAAGAGATCATAATAGAATTGCATGGGTTTTACACCTAGCACTTTTGTGGCTCTTTCCTGTCTGAGATTTTACTTTTGCAGCTTAGATATTTTAGTACAACAGAGATATCCCGTGGAATTGCTTAACTGTGCTACTATGATTTATTTTCATTAGTGCCCAGGAGTACCTAAGACAATAGCTTTGTTATGTTAGGCACTGCTGAGACCTGTTGTAAGAGATAATCCCTCCTACAGAGGTTTTGCAATCTAAATAATCAGACATGGACTGAGAGGAGAATGTAGAGGCAAAACTCCAAAGTTCGATTTTTGAGAAACAGAGGAAAGAAATTGAAATAATTCTCATTTTTAAACATTTGAGATTTTGAGGACCTTGTTTCGTCAAAAGAACAAGGCATGCTAATTTCACAGTCAGAAATTACTCAGGGAGCATCCATTAAAATTGCTTTTCTCCCCCATCTTGGTAAGGGAATTTCTTCACATGGGAGGGATCACTGCCCCAGCAGGAGCCATCCCTTGAAGGGATGCCAGTGAGGTCAAAGCCAGCTGGTGGTTTAGCCCACAGATAAGCCCAGTTTGGCACATCTCCCACCAGTCCCTAGTGATGTCCTTCCCAATTCTGACGAGCACAGCACACACACGAGCCTCCATGAGTCATATGGTCAAAATGAGCCATCTTTTGCTGTTGAATTTCACTTTGCTGATGCTGTACGTTTTGAATGGAGGCTTTTCAGAGCTGATAGCATTCATTTTTTATTGTGGGAAAGTGTATTTTATCCATTTGTCTTGTATGCAAAATGTCTGTCCTGCTACAGCTCAAACTTCCATAAAAAATTTACCATGGAACAGAACTGAGCATTAAAAATGTGAGCCTGCACAGATGCTCCTGCGAGCCCCAGCCAGGTAACATTCAGGGTGTGGATATAAGGTCTTGGTAGACATGCCCCTCCCCCCTTCTCCTCCTTCTCCCCCTTACCTATATGAGAGCAATTTAGCAAGACTCAGCCATTACAGGGGAGCTCCTCCAGTCATTATGCAAATCAACCCTTTCAGCCTCATTTGCATAATTGACAAGCTGCATGGAGGGGCTGTTTGCCTCCTCCCTGACTGCTGGAAAGGGTTGCTTTAGCATGTTTGCTGAACTGTTTAACTGATAACCATTTTTCGAAGTGATCCTGTTTGTTCATAAGCCTATTAGACTGTGCTATTTTTAATTCTTTAATACAGTGTGTTATATAAAAAAATACAAAAAGCAAATTAAGTTAGTTACCATAGCAGGTAGCCTCTTGGACTGCAATCAGTGAAGCAGATACTAATATGGAGAAAAGCTCATTAATTTTAGCAGAGAGACCCTTTCCTTTCAGCTAATACATGAGTCATACAGGTACATATTTTTGCAGAAACTAGATTTTTTTCCCATCACAGTCAATTCAACTGCCCATGTTTTATAGCCATCTGTCTGCTTAGGGGTGTGTGTATGTGAATTGTATTGTTTAATGTACTTTAAAATCCTATCTTCAAAAGCAGAAGTAAGACTAAAGGATTTGTTTACTCATCAATATTTCCATTAAGGCTGGAAAAAATCTTCTAAGTAGCACAGGAGTATTGCCAGATATTGTTGTCATTTAAGGAGCTGAATATAGTTTGCATCATATAAACTGTGTGCTTGTAACAGACAAACTTTTATCCTGTGATATGGATTTTAGTTGTGTGTCTGAAGCTCTGATCCTCAGGATTCATTAACCACCCCCTCATCTAACCCTCCACTCATTAGCTACTGCCTTACACCTTTGTAGCTGTCCCCAGCTTTGGGAAGGGCCTGTGATAAATATGACTGCCCTGTAGCAAAAGGTAAAATGTTAATGTTTTTTTCTGTGCTTCTTTGCATTTGGGGGGAGCTGCATGCCCTGACAGACACCTGATAAGCTCTGACCCATGAAGGTGATCAGGGGTCTGTGGAAAGCACATCTCATATTCCTTACCTTCCTCTCGCTCAAACGTGAGGAATTTTTCTGCAATATCTTTTCTGCTAACATTTACTCATCTTCAAAAGTAATAATAACTTTCTGAAGATATGAGTGATCACCACTATGTATGGCAGCCAGTCTTCAGTTAGAGAGTTAATGAGAATATATAACACAGGAAAATGCAAGTCTTTGCAAATCATAGAGTTTGGCCCACTAAGAGGATTTTCGAACTGAAACGGCTGATTTCTTTGGTTTGTCACTGAATAAATAAAGACCATATTGGATTGTGTCATTCCATTTCTGCTACTGCTTGTTTGCATCTTTAGACACAAATATTCCATTTGATGTCATAACACAACACTTTCTCCTGAAAGGAGGGCAGATGAGCTTCCATGTTTAGGCTGGCAACTCCAAGGCAGCCATGGTCACAGTGAAGCCTTCATGGAGCTGAAGATAATGGACACTAGCACTCCCAATCTGACTATTTATCATTTTGGTCATCCAAAAGCTGTTGAATGGTACCTGACTGTTTTTTTCTGGCAATATAGAGAATTTGGAATTAGGTCCCCTACTAATTAAAAGGTATCACAGTGGCACGATGCATGTAAAGTCACCCTGCCAATTCATGATTATTGTAGACGTTTTGCCAGTGTTGATTGGTGGTTTTTTTGGTTTCTTTTTGGTGCCAGAAGGCTTCTTGGTTTAAGACAGAAAATCAGCCAGGTATCACACAAATCCTAAGAGCAAGGACGTTGCTTTGAGGGTCTGAAATTCACATTACTTCCACTAAAGGCAACAGTCCTGGTGAGTCAATCAGTGAGAAACAGAAATCATTCTCTGAAATTAAGGATGTCTTTTTATTTTGCTGGTCTTATAATTTTTTTTTTTTTTTAATGCAGGCAATGTCATTCCAGTATTCAAATTACAAATTAGCCTTTGAACTAGATGGATTATTTCAGCAAACAAATGCATTGCACTCTTATACTTGGTATCTTTAGATTAATTAGGTCGCCCTTATTTTAGAGAAAGAACTTCTTTAGGCTAAGAAATGCAATAAAGCCTATTGATTAAATGAACTCTCTTATCACATATACATGTGGTTGATAAGAGCCACTTAGTATTTCCTGAGTAGAAAAGAGAATTCAGCATTTTCATGTGGCTTCTATTAGTGTCTTCATTAAACATTCATGTCATTTTCTTCCTTTCCCCTTACTTGTCTAATAAATATACCATTACAGCCATTAATTGCCCAGAGTTAAGTTGTTTAAGTGCTATAAGATATGCCAAGTAAATTGTTGGCTCCTAAGGTATTGGTTTTCTGTCTAGCTATCTGGTGTATTCACAGTCCCTTGAAACTCCAAATTCAATCATCTCTGCAGCAGCAGAAAGGTAATTGAAACATTAGGCACAGCTCAGTCCCCAAGGGAATGAACAAACAAAAGATAGGCAAGCTTACTGTGGCGTTCTACAAAGGTAGGTATATTCCATTTTAGGGGGAAAAGATCTTTACTATTGGAATCAAAAAACTACTGCAGTGAGAATTCATAACGTTATTGGGGTAGCAGAAATGGAAATCGTATTTTCCCTGTTAGTTGCATAAACATGGTGTAATAAAATAATTTAAGTAGCCTGGCAGGTAGACAGACACAGCTTGTGAAAGCTTTGATATCCACAGCTCAGGATCATTCCTGATTTACGGAAATCTGGAAATGTGAATCCTCACCTTAGATTATTATTCCTTAAAACCCCCACATTTATTTCAATTAATGCTTAGCCTGTGCAAAGCACTTGCAGATCTTCAAGAAGTACAGTCCCCACCTGAAGGACAAGGTAGACATGTCAACACTTATTAAGAAAAGAGGACAAGAGGTGATTCATGCACAAGTCACCTTGAGGCATTGCAAGAAGTAGGGCTGCTGCTGCTATTTAGGAGGGCCGTGAAGTGAGAGAGAGTAGACTCTTTGCGGGTAGGCCTGGACAAAATAAGCCCCGAGCTGCCTTTGTCATAGACTTGTAAATAGGAGAATAGGATGGGGTTAGGCAGTGGAGTCCCCGACATGACAAATAAGTAAAGGGAGAATGACAAGGGGCTCAGAAGATAGCTCCAGGAAGAAGGAGTGAGATGGTAATTAGGGAGGCAGCCAAGGGAGTGGATGTGTGGAGGTGATTGCTTTTGGCAAAAGCCAACAGACGAGAAAGGGAAGCTGAGCAGAAGAGAAACCAAAATCAGGATATGTTGGTCACTGAAGGAAGATTTAATGAGATTGTCTTCAAGAGAGAGCAGTAGAAAAGAGTGTGATTTCCAAGCAGAGATGCTAGTTGCCTGCTGTCTCCTTCCAAAAGCTGAAGCCCTAAATCCACCTGTTCCCTCTGGCTGAGTGTATCGTATGGTTTAAAAGTAGTTTAGCAGGATGACTTTTAGTCTCACCTCCAGCTTCTGCTGCAGTGCCATTAGCTCAGTAGAGGCTGTGCAACAGTTGCAAATAAGAAACAGAGGTGTTTTGGCTTACAAGGTCTCTCTCAGCCAGTGACTGTCACCTGGGGTTGTCCAGGTGACACGCAGCAGCAGTAAGGCTACCTGCTTGGTGTGACATGGAAGCTTAGTTGAAGCAAGCAGAACAGCCTCTTGGCATAGAATTGTCATGAGTTCCTCACAGGAGCTCACATTTCTGGAAGACCTCACTGCTGAATGAGAAAACATCATTTTTATATTTGCTTTCTCTTTGGAGACCATTCTGCCTTTGTTGCAGGACGCCTTTGTGTCAGGTGAACTACACATTTGTATGTACTTCTTGAACACTTCAGAAGACACAGCCTCAGTTACCCACACTAAGGCTATGAGCAGTCATGAGTACCTTCTGGGACCAGCCCTATGGATGGTTCCTGGCCTCAGCCCACTTTGGGGAATAACAGACAAATGGCAGATATATCATCTCTTCAGAGGGATGTTTTCTGATTGAGTCTGTCACTTTGGAACTTTATGTTTCTAAATTAATCCCCAGACTGTACCTCAGCAATTTATGAACAGAGGTTTCACCTCCATCCCTCCAGTGCTTTTAGGTCTATGGAGTGTGGTTTGTAGAATGCTCCCAGTTTTCTGGGCTCTGTGTTTCACTGTCCTCCCTTCTTCTTTAAAGAGCTTCTGCTCTGGCAAACGACATGTGCCTCAGCAGCACATTACAAACCACAGCCTGTGAAGAAAATCTGCTCTCATTACACTTTAGGAAGGCCTTTTCCTCTCTCACATTTTGAGGATGTTAGCTTTGCAACTACCCTTCTGCCCACAAGACACCCAGGATACCTTTCGGTAGACTGATTGCAATGTTAGAAAGAAGAGAGAGAACAGTCTCATTACGTCTCTGTAACTGTCTTGGTGTTTATAGGAAGGTTATTGTCCTGAACTGCAGGCTATCGCACTGGAATGTTTCCAAGATCCTCCCACTTATTAACTATAAAGTCACCTTTTTCTTACAGAAAAAGGAGCGAAAATATTTTTCATTCATTGAAGCTACTATCCTCTTTCTACTCCAGTTTATCTCCAGCTAATTATAATTTTGTTGACCAAAATCACTCCTTGGGAAGTAAAGGGCTTGACAAACTTAATTCTCCCATCTTCCATGCAGAAAATCCTTCTGTTTAAGGGGCAGGATCCTCTGCAGGTGATCACTTTCCACCAGTCTTTACTCAGGCATGAGTCAGCTGTTGCACAATGTCAGCAGGGGCCTTTTCAGCAGCTTCAAACAGCTGCTGGATCAGATGCTGCCTGAGTGCTTGCTGAATAGGACAGAGCAGGAAGCCTTTTGCTGCCTGTGCTGTCTGGAGCATGACAAAGCTGAATTTTACGATTTACTCCCTCTCTGCCTTGAAAACTCTATTCATAGAAAGCTACACTGGGTACCTCCTGTTCACAGTGCACTAGGTACGTTTCACTCAGTTTGGCTCTACAGAGAAGATGCTGCTGCAGCAGAGTTTGAGCCACACACGACAGAGAAAGCCAAGTGGGAGATGGGTGTGAGGGATGCAGTCGGGTATGAAGGATGCAGTCAGGTGTGGGTGCAGAGAGATGTGACTAGGCTGTTCCCAAAGTCCTGTAAGGAACAGAGTGCCCAGGCATCATGCCCCTTCCCTGCAGTTTGCTGACTTCTTTGTCAGGTGTGTTGTGCAAGCAGCATTTCACAGAAAATCTCTGCTTGTGATCAGAGATTTCTGACATCCCTAGCCTGTCATCATTAAAGGTTACAACCTACCTTTTTAATGAAGGTTTTTTCCACCAGTTATAAATATTCAGCAATGACTAAATACTTAAGAATCACTTTTTTTTTCTTACAAAATTTCCATCTTTGCATTTCCTATGAATAAATTAATGCATGTGGGAACTACAGGGATCTTGTGCCAGGAGATCTCTATCACTGTGTTCTGGTGAACTACAGAGCTGAGTTGAACATTGTCGTGTACATAAATTAGTTTCACATGCAAAAACTGGAGGATGTAACCAATTATTTCTTGAAAAATGTACCCTAACAAAGCATCGACAACCCCACTGGAATAAGCAGGATCTCCCAAAGCATGTAGCATTTTGACTGTGTGTCTTGAAGCTATTATAATGGACGTGGAGTAAACATTTGCCCAAATCAGAAAATGGGCATATCTCCCACTTATGAACCCTGCTGTGGTTTCTGCATTCACTCGGCAAGGGATGTGGGATTGGTTACCATAGGAACCATGGGGAAATGAAGAAAAAGTAACTACCTGAAACCCAGTTGCATAATTTTACCACTGCAAGACTGTAGTGAGGCACTGGGTACAGACCACTGGCGCTGATCTGACCCTTTGAAGAAGAGTAAGGTATCCCTGCCATTCCTGCAGCATGGGAAGGCACACGGGGCCTACACCTTGGGCTCTGATGTGGCTGGGCTCTGAAGCCTGTGATGGAAGACAGAGTTGCAGCAGTGAACACCCAGAATTCCAGAGGCCCCTTCAAAACTGAAGCATTCAGCACAACCCCTCAGAGGCCTCCTGCTTTACAAAGCAGTGTTTGAATGATGGGAGAATTGAGCACCTCCTCACAATTTCCTCTGGATGGGTATGCAAAATGCAGGGGTGTTCAGTCCAAGGGCATAATCTCAAATGGGCTTGGCTCCTTCATCTTTCTGCTTTTAGTTTCTTTTACTTCTCATAAAGGCAACTGCATCTGCCCCTTATCACTTCCTTCTGCTTTACTACACCAGCTGAAGGGGAAATGCGCATTTTGTTCTTTGTCTTTGACTGGGGTCACCAAAACAGGTCTTTGCCTCCCTTAGCTTTAGGCCCAATGCAGACTGCCAGTGGTGACAGCCTGGTGTGGGGAAGACACCTTGATGTATATGATTTAATGGAGCATGTGAGGTTCATAAAGCCTGGTCCACAACTGGAAACCATCAACTCCCACTCACCACTTAGACCTTCACTGTTTCTGACTTTGGAGTCCCAGGGATACTTTTCTCAGCCTGCACTCTGCACTATAAGATAAGCAATTCCTTGCCCCTTTTAAGCTGAAAAGTGTATTTGGCACTAAAGTTTCTATTCAAAATTAGCAAATGTCCTCTGCAAAGCACTATCACTGGTCCAGAAACTTCTAAACAGGCTTTCAAAACAGGGAAGTGTACTGTACCTAAAGGTAATACCAGCATTATGGTGAGCAGAGGGAAGAGAAAATTTGCTGTCTTCAAAGGTTTCAGAAAGGGATGAAGACCTTGTGGAATGCATACAGCAGTCAGGACAAAGACATATTTGTGAGACACAGGTAATCTCTCCCTCATAAATACAAATATAGAAGAATGGCAACTTAAATTACTTGCTCTGTTGAGAAATTGTAGTATTTTTCAGGGCTGATACTGAATCCATTGCAAACTATCTCAGAAGCCTATTTATGAATATGAATTTCTGGAATTTGTTTACCCACTTGGACTTCTCTGCATGGGATGTAATCTGGGGAGTTTACCACAAACTTGGCATTTATTATGCAGATTGGTCTCAAAAAACAGAAAAGAATTGGCTGCTTCCTAGTCTTTGAGCATGAGAAAAATCAAGCTGTTTTAAAATCCTGGCTCTACTTTTTAAGATCAAGAAGAGTCACTCGTAATATTTTTTCCATCCCATTTCAGTGGAACATTGCTCTCTAAAGGATATTAGGAGAGTGGTGATGAATTATAGTAGAAAACAAAATGATGGCATTTGCTCTCATACCCATCAAAGAAGCAGATCACTGGGAGAACTACTTTACTAAGATTAGAAAGTAACTAGGTTTGGATTTATTTGAATTCCCTGTTTCTTTTGGTCCAAGCAAAGCCTGTGAATGTGCACTGGAACCTAAAAATGTTCCTGGTAAAATCATGTGATCTCTGTCTATGTCTTCTGCAAGTGCCAACAGATTGGGTCGAACTATATCTGAGACCACAATTCATGTAATCCAGAAATGAGATAAGTCCTTGGTCTCTCCTATTTCTTTCTCTGCTACGTTGCTATACTTGACAATGCCATATTAACAGCCCTGAAGTTGTTGATGACTGTTTATGAAGGAAGGCAAGTGTTGCTTGAGACAAATTAATTTGAACAGCTGTTCCCAGGAGCTATGCTAGAAACTATACTCATTGACTCTGGCACCCCTATAAATTGTGGGCAGGCCTTGCATTTGGTCTGGCTACTGCCAGCGACATTGCAGGACTTGGCTTGTTTACTTGCCCTTCTACTTCCACACTCTGCCTACATAAAAATCTCTGTGGGAAAGGAGGTGCTTTGGGCATGGGAGAAATGGGAGAACTTGGACTGGACACTGAAGCTGCAGGAACTTCCAGCCTGATGACTGGCAAATGCAGTCCCGATATCCAAGTGACTGCTTCAGCCCTTCTGCCTGCTCATATGTCTCAACATCCGTGTTATGCATAGATAGCAAGGCACCCTTCCTTGCATCCTATACTTTGCTCCAGCAGAATCTGCGTGACTAGTCCTGGATGCATGCCTAGATCTGGAGCTCATCATTATGTGATGAGCCAATTCTGCCCAGCATGTAGCCTGATGCCTAAGTATTTGGTTTGGAATCCTAGGCAGTAGAGATTTCTCAAGGGGAAAGGTCTACAAAAGCACTTGTCTGCAGTGGGTGATGAATGTTTCAGGAAATTTAGCGTATCTGACTATGCACTGCAGCACCTTTTCCACAGTATTTTGGAACTGGTTTTGAGATGGGAGAAAATGGATTTTGCATGTAACATATTTTTGCATATTACTTATAACTTGCATTGAAACACACACATTAGGCAACAGCACACATCTGTAATAGTAGCAGCCTTTGATTGACACGGAGAGTCAAAAAAGGATGTATCACTCAGAAGGGAAAAAAGGAAACAGAAAGCACTCTGGTTAAATGGCAAAGAGTAGGGGTATATTCATACCAAAAATATTGCTTAAGAAATGGAAATCTAGTTCTTGTAATGCTAATGGTGTGGAAACTAATCTTCTACTTGTGTCTTACCTGCCAGAGTGGAAGCAGGATAAAAGGAAATTTCAAGAGCAAATAGCTGAGGATACCAAGGGCAATAATAAATTATTTGCTGTATATCAGAAATATGAAGTTTGCAAGACATTCAGTGTCTGTACTAGACCATTAGAGTGTGAAATGGACAGTCCCATTGCACAGATGCTAAATGATATTTTTGTCTTGGCCTTAAAGGCAAAAGTTGTTGGAAAATAAGGATTCTCAGTTTATTTTCTGTTACAGCTATAGCTGGTAAGCATGAACTATGGAGGCAAAGGCCTCAAAAAACCTCAAGACATTCCTTAGTAATAAGGTACTAAAATAAAGGCAGAATTTATATATACTGAAAGAAAAAATAATATGGGTAACTACCCGTAGTCCACATATAGATGTAGCAGTAGAAGAGAGCACAGTTGTACAATCTGAGCAGGCAGGATGAAGTGACCAGACCTCAATGAAAGCTCCAAGATGAAGATGAGCCTCTGGGGTTTGTACCCAAATTTTCAGATTGTTTGCTATTCTGTTCCTGACACATCTGACACAGATAATTTTTTCCCCTCTTTCTGCTGAATGCAATGTCCACAGGGAAAACTACTTTTTTTTTGTCCTTCTCTGGCTGGGCAGGAGTGGTGGTTGCATCTAACTCAGAACCCGTCAGTATATTCAAATTGCTTCAGTGGTTTCTTTCATTGTGCACTGCCAGTTTGCAATGCCCTTCCCTAAGCTGAAATTCAACTACAATTGGGTGGCCAAATAGTTACTTTCAGTAGGGGCTTTCTGATGTTCTTCATAAGGCTCTCCATGCCTTGGTGATCTAAATCATGGTGTATCATCAGGAAATCTGCCACCTAACTAGTCCTTTCCTTCTTCTAGGTCATTACAAAGCATGCTGCGGCACAGTGGCCCTAATGCTTCTCCTGACAGCACCCTGTTATTGACTGCTTTCTGTGCTGAAAAATGGCTGGTCTTGTATGCTGTTCATTTCCTACCTTTTAACCATGTCTTAATCTATGACAAGACCCATGCACCTCACTTGTACTGCTCTAATAGCCCTGATAAAAGCCTTCGGAAATCCTGAGCAAACATCAGTGCTGATGTAATGAGGTCGTTCATCTTGAAGCCTTTGTTTGGGGTTCAGTCACTTCATCTTGCTGAAGCCACAAGAACAAAGGGTGAAGACAGGGAAGGTGGCAAACATGACAGACATGGGAGGAAAGGAATATTGCCTTCTGTGAGATTCAAAGATTGAAGGCTGTAAGACAACTTCCTCTTCACCCTGTGATAGTGATAGGATAAATAAAATAGAATTACAATAGAGTAAAACCACAGACATCAGGAGCACCAGTAAGACCTACCAAAACAGTCCATTGTGTTGACTTTGCCTGGCCAGAAGGGCTCAGTCCTGTGCCCGTGTTGTCTGATGTGTGGAAGGTGTCCATAGCTGCTGCCCTGGGTGCCCAACCACCCATCTCCCAAGACTGAGCTCACCTTTGTAGGGGTTTGGGGCAGTAGCCATCAGATGTGGGCTTATCTGCAGGACCAAACCTGTGGTTCTCCCTGCTCCTGCTTCAGGCACCAGCACCTCTGCTGCTTTGCACTGCCTTTCCAGAGAGCCTGCATGACCCAGGGAACAGTTCGGCCAAGTAACCATGTCTACACAGCAAGCTGGCATTCACTTAGAAAAGGCTGGTTTCATCTTACTGACATAAAGATGTCTCTTCACAAACCCTCTTTGCAAAACTCCTCTCCTCTGCCTGGCCGGTAGGAACAGGATCATTAAAATTTCAGAGCCCAGGCCCCAGGATTCCTCACTGTACTCTTATGTGGGCTTTTCAGTCCTGAACAAGCACGTAATCAGTTTTCTCCTTATGGACAACTTTCTACATCTTCTTGTTAAATAGCACACTCAGAGATGTGCTGTCAGTGAGGTGCCCTCATTAGCCCGTTCACTGCGGACAGTGGAAGCAGTCTGACAGGCATGAATGGGTAGACTGAGATAGTTGCAGGGTTCCTCACAGAGTTCCTTTGGGCCTCATTTGTGGTGATGGGAGTTCGAACAGCTTCAGCTCATGCAAAGCAGACAAGCTGACTCCTTACATCTTCCCCTGTGGTTCAAACCAGGGTCTTCTTATGGGTAGCACTCCACATAGATGCCATACCAAACAAGAGGGTGAATGATGTTCTCCTTTCCTCTTTGCCCCATAAGGCCATGAAGAGCTGAATTCCTTATGGGGATGTGGTGGACTGATATGGGATTTGTCCTGTGCATGCATTGCCTCAGGTTGCCTTGACAGAGGAGACCATGGATGGCAACATGAGGGCTTGCCTTGGTGATGTGGTATGACTGCAGTCTGCACTCAGAGCTCCATCACGCTGGGAATCCAGGCTCTGGTTTCTGTGTATTTTCTGCTGCTCACTTTTCTTTGACAATTCCTCCCTGCCTGAACTGTGATATCTGCATGAAATGAGTGGCTTTCTCTCTGTGTGTGTGTGTGTGTGTGTAGGCTTGTAATAGCAAGCAGACAATCAGGTAGCAGATCAGTTGTACATCATATTGTTGCACAAGGTGTGATGTTCAATGCATGAATATTTGTAGGCAGAGTTCATAGCTGATGACTTGCACTGATTCTAATAAAAAAAAATTACTTTTTGGTGAAAAACAAAAGAAGAAACAGGGAGATTAAGAGTAAAGGCAAATTCAGCTAAATACAAATAACATTTCAGGAAAGATTGTATCTGCGAGATATCTGTTGTCTAAACTGGCTGGGTGGATCACTGTGATGGGACCCAACACAATTCAAGCACAAATGTCAGAAGACAACTCACCATCCAGGGCAGGTGAGCTGTGGCAAAGAATAGCCATGGCCCCACAGACACCCCATTACTGGGGAAGCTGGGGCTGTGCTCTGCATAAGGGACATGGCAGGTCTTCCCCTGGTGCTCTGCTAAGTGATCTGATCCCAATTAACTCCTTCTGCCCAGAGCTGACCTTGACCCTGGCAGAAGACTAGAGATACGTGACCAATTCCAGACACTGTCTTTTCTGACCCAAGAAACTGATTATGGGAAAGAGGACTTCAAACATAATTCTCTTGTGATTTTGTCAAGCATCAGATATTTGTCTTTCGTTGTAGTCTGTTGTGAATCTTGGCATATTGCTGTTTATGTTCTCATTTTGTTTTATAGAGCTGTACTCTGTATGGTTCTCAGTGTTAACCAAATACACTTTAGAATTAAATTTGGCTTCCCCTAAGGAAGAAGCACAGGAATTGAAAGAGGTTTTTGCATAATGCTGGGTCATACTAGGCAACTTCTCAGCACTTTGTACATTTAGCAGATTCCAAATCTTGATTCTTAGGGAAGAAAGTAGTAACCCTCACAGGTACTAAATGATCCTGTGATTGAAGACAAAGAATTACCAGTGGGTTGCATGATTCATCTCTATCCTCACTGCTGAATATATGAGACAAAAATAAAGTGTTTCAAAATCATATATTCTATCCTAACAAAAAATATAAAAAATCAATACTAAAATAGTACATTCTGGGCAAAGTTCCCCTAAAACAGTAGGATAGCAGTTTCTATTTTTAAATAGATTGCCTGTTTTTATTTTTTTCTGTAGTACAGGAAACAGCTTCACTTTGCTATAAGAAGGAAAACCCAACCAAATAAAATGGGAGAGAAAAGTAGCTTATCTTTATATTAAACACATTCTAGAGGTTCTTTACTAACACATAACTGTGTTAACAATTTCTCATCATCACAACTGCTGACGCAAGTGCCATGGACTCATTCTGACTCAGAATACATTCTGAGAAGATACGGAGTGAGGTGACACCAACCTGGACATTCTGCTCCCAATAGAGCAGCCTCTGGAGTATAAATCAGACCTTGACTCTATTTTAGCTGCAGTTTTTCTCTTTGATACTGATGTTTTTGCTCTG
The DNA here is from genome assembly GCA_013397055.1 of Pachycephala philippinensis. Classification (NCBI taxonomy): domain Eukaryota; kingdom Metazoa; phylum Chordata; class Aves; order Passeriformes; genus Pachycephala; species Pachycephala philippinensis. Next base: position 57,671 of record VWZT01006148.1, read on the forward strand.
TTGGATGTGCAGAGGGCACCGTAACAGTGTCTGACCTGCAAAAACTAGACCAAACATCAGTGGATTCATAAAAAGGGTGTAAATTGCAAGACAAATATAATCTCCTGCAGATTGTCTTTAGAACAGGTTTCCCAGGAAACTGCGTTATGCCACTGTCCCAGACCTACATTCCTGACAGGATTAACTTAGTGGGTCGAGGAAACATCCCCCTCTACTCTTCTGTGAGCAGCCCTTTTGTCAGCCTCAGTGAGCCCTTGGCCGTGTTTCCAGCACACAAACCTGTACAATGCTGAGCTTTTTGTAAGATGGGCTCCCTACAACTCCATTGCTTTTAAGACATCCAGTGCAGACTATCCTTTGGAGGAGTCTTCTCCTTTTTAAAGCCTATCATGATGGTGGTCTGAGCTGTGCCTTTAGCTCCATTATTGATCTTACCTCAGTGGCTGCCCACCTGTAGATGTGAGCTACATCCATGCATCCTGCTGCTGCTGTTTGTCCCTGGAAAGGAGAATTTTGCTTGAGATTGGACCTTGCTGTCCTTCAGTATCCCTCCACTTTCTTCAAGGCCTTTGACTCAGGCCCAGTTCTCCATGGCCACACGACACTATGATCCCGGTACTATAGATAAAATGAAAAAGATGAAAGGAAGTAAATAGTAGAGAGGGAATGTGTTGGTTTTGACAATAATCCTTTATCAGGTGGTGATACAGCATCCATCAGGGGTGCCCCCTTCTCCCTCTGGCTGCAGTCATCAGGTGGTTGGCTCCATGCACTCTGGGAATTGCAGGTGCAGGGGAGAGCACAGAGGGCAGAGGTTTTCATTTCAGTATACTCTATTAGCAGCACCTCCTGCAGTGAGACAGGGCTGGCTATGGCTTGTGTAGGTTTCTGCCTGTGGGCTTTTGTACATGGAGCTGTGGGTTTTGGCCATGTGGCTGCACCATCCTACTATATCCAAGTTCAGACATCAGTTCTGCAGCATCTGGGAAAAGTAAATGCCCCAGAAATGTGAATTTGCCACCTTCTGGTATGTCCCTACTTCATAGCATATATTTCAGTTCAGCAGCTCAGTTCCTTGTGCTATCTTGCCACTTTCTCTGAACTAATTTAATGCAGACAGCTCTTCTGGTGGTGTTACAGAAAGTGCCTAGCAAATGAGCTGTACAATGAAAGAGTAAGCCATTATCAGCACTGGTTACAGCATAGCAAAACACTCTAACTTTACAGCAAGAAGAAATTTTAGTTTGTAAGAATTAGAATCAGATAGTTATTCATAGTACTGAGAGGCAGTTACAATGATGATCTTTGGTCTGGGTGGCAGTGATTGTCTCCAGGCTCTGGTATGGATTTTGAGCTCACTCAATAGGTCACAGAACGGCAGATAAAAAGGTGCCTTTCACTGCCACCAGCAAATGCCTTGACTCTCACAGAACTGTATTGCTGAAGATACGTGAACTAGCCACCAGTAGAGAAAATCCCCCGGTGGCTGAGACACTGTCTCTCTATTGTGTTAAAAAACCAATGGCAAGACACAAGCCAGATGAGCTGGGAATATGCCAGTTTGTACACAGATTATCATCAAGTGGAAGAAGTGCTTTTGTTGTTTCGTCTTTGAGGGTGAGTCCCTTGTAAGCTCTGATCTTCCTATGAAAAAAAGTAAAGGAACTCCTGGAAGAATGATAAACACAATGTAGGAAGGCAATATCTTGGCTGATTGAGGGATATTTGTGCTTCATTTTTCCCTTCCAGCCTGCAGTGTTACTTTGAGTAGCAGAATTCAAGATAAACACTGTTTTGTAAACTTAAAACATGGAATTCTTTGTCCTCAGCTGAAGGCCTTAGAGCCTTCACTTGCTTTCTCTTGCTCCAAATAAACTACTCTAAAAATACATGGTAGTTTGTTTCCTATTTGTTGTTTAACAACCCCACATGGTCTGGAATGCAGAAGCTCAGTTGGCTGAGATACCAGTTCAGAAGGAGGACTCTGCTCCCCTCAGCTGCCAGAGGTTACAGCTCCACTCCCAGGAGATCCCCAGCACTGTGTTACATGACAAGTACAACACAAATACGCATACTTACCTCATGTTTTTCTTGCTTGTAGAGCAAGCTGTATTAAAAGCACAACAAAACAAAACTGGTTAACATGGACAGGTCTATTCAGTTTTCATTTTGATCCTGGAACTTGGCTCACTTTGGGAGTTTTAATCCTTTTTTAGGAACACCGGTATTGCTGTCAGGAAGACCCTGAATCATCTGATGGTCACCTTATTAATGATGACTTCTCTTGGAGTGAGCAGAAGGGGTGGACAGAGAACCCATCCTGGACGACAGGGCACCTTCAGGAAGGATTTGACTAGTGAAAAGAAACGAGGGGAATGTATGACATGGCGGCTTAGACTGAAAACTAAAAGAGGAATTCATATGGAGAAAGGGCAAGTAGATACACTTGTAGTATATATTCCTTGGAAGAATACACACACAGTCTAAACCTGTTTGGCATATGTGACCCTGAATGGTACTCCTCAAAATAGAACAGCAGTTAAGACCAGCATCTTTTGTCAAATTTTCCTGAATTCTGCCTCAGTCATGTTGATTTGCTAACAAAAACTAGATTACTTTAATTACCAATGCTACAAAACAAATTCCTTGTCCAAAAAAACAAAACCTGTCCTGTGTGCTCCACACATAACCTCCGACCGTACCTATTTTGGCAGAGGAGTTTTTATACCACCAATGAATGCAGCATAATCACACTGAGGGGAGACAAGATAGCGTGACTGCTGGGCTCAAGTAGGGGCCACTGCCACTAAAAGTGCCAGCAGAACTGTCAAATTGATACAGTTTTCAGATACTTCCACTAAAGTCCTTTCAATTTCAAGAAACGTTAGACCACACCATCTTCCTTTGGTGCTGGTGGTAGAACTGTAGGTGGCTGAAGACCTGCACTTCTCCTCATCAGTCTTGGAAGCAGAAAAGATCACTGATGTTGAAGGACTATGGTATCTTGCCGGGCACAACCTCAGCTCCCGCAGGCAGCATTGCTGAGGTCAGCAGGATGGCCTGCGTGACCAGCAACAGCAGAAAAGAGCAAAAATGTATCTCAGAGTGTCCCCAGAGTAAGGCTCGTCTGAAGAGCCTTGCACTGTCTGCCATACTGCCCATCTGCAAACAGGCCTGCTCCGGAGCAGCAACCCTACCCTCCCCTAAGGCACGAGAATGTTGCTACAATGCAAGCTCTCTCTGTATTACCTCCGGAAAATCTCTCTTTTTCTTGCCAGCCTTTCACCCATTTGGAAGTATTCAAAGTCCTTTTCTGGTTTGTTTTTGTTTGTTTGTTTGTTTTTTGTTTAGTTTAGTTTAGTTTTGTTTTGCTTTTTTCTGTGTGTGACACTGATAGCAAGGAAGAGGTTTGTGAAACCTTGGGTCTAAGATGCATTTTGTATGCTGGGTTCGTACCTTAAAGGGATTTCACTTGCATATTAGAACCAGATCCTTGCCGTAGCTGGGCATTTTGCACAAGGTCATTGCAAAAGAAATTGTTTCTTTTGTTTCTTAGCAAATGTATGCTGCTCTCCTCAAATACAATGTTCAAGAGAAAGGCATAGAAATTCTGTATTTAGACAGGTATACAAATAATACAGTCACGAGACATTGTACTTCTCTCCTCCCTGCTCATAAGTGACTTCATTTTTTAAAAAGAACTATAAAAGGTATATAGGTGAGGAGTTTTTCCTGAGCATTACCACAGTGAGGCAATTTTCCTTTTTCTCTCTTCTTTGGTCTATAACTGGATCAGTTATACAATGTAACTTTAATTATCTGAATACAAAATTTATTTCAGATTCTCATGACTCAGATAAACATGAACCTGCTGAGTCTGCAAACACTGCAAGGAAAAGCTCAGATACTCTTGGAACTGCAGTGAAAAGGCTTTTGCCTTGTTTGCTTGGAATTTTTTGCTTGGTTTGGTTTTGTTGTTTT
>VWZT01006148.1:67870-94484 GCA_013397055.1 Pachycephala philippinensis
CCCTGCTGCCCACGCTGCTTTGGATGCAGCCCAGGACACGTTTGGCTTTCTGGGCTGTGAGTGCCCATGGCTGGGTCATGTCCAGCCTCTCACCCCCCAGCACACCCCCAAGGCCTTCTCACAGGGCTGCTCTCCATCTGTTCATCCCCAGCCTGTGCTGGTACTGGGGGTTGGCATAATGAACGATAAATAATTGTGTCTACAGAAGAGGTACCAGGGAGATAGGTGATACATGAAACACAAGGAATTTGGGATTCTTAGTTTTGATGTGGGGAAAGTCAAATAAAAAAAAAGAAAAAAAAAAAGAAAGAAAGGAAAAAGAGGGAAGATCAATATCCTGGAGGTTTCTAAGAAAGGGTTAGACAAATACTTGTTGAAGTTGAATTGATATTCTCAGGAAATAAATTAAATTACCTCCAGAGGGATCTTCAAGCCTTAGATTCCTGCAGCACACTTTAACTGAAAACTCCATCCTTGAGGAGACTGTGTGGGAGCAGGTTACCTGGGCTAACACTTAAATTCAACTCCCAAAACCAGACTGTACTGCCCCTGTTCCAGCCTGCCCTTCTCATCACAGAAGGACAAACACATAGAATGACAAAGGCTAATCGTCACGCTGACAACATCAAGGACACTGCTTTAATGAAAACAAAAGACAAATAGTCGATTTTCCTCTCATCCAGGTCAATGTCTATTACCTTCTCTGTATCTGCTTTCCTGCAGACACATTGCTGCAACTGACAGCCCAGCTAAACTCCTTATGCAGGCAGGATTTTGGCCCAGCTGAGTGAGGCTATCCATCACATCCCAAAGAGTCAGGCTGTGCTGGGTCATGCATCCACACCACAGGCATGCTACACCTGGGTCTGGGTACACAGCAGGATTCCTGTGTAGGGGATATGTAGGTGGGCAGGTAGTGAAGCAAGCAGAGTCTTCTCCTTGTGTTGTCTCTTTCAGGAGTGTGTTTAGATGTTATTTTTCATTTGCCCAAACATCTCTTCTGACAGGTTTCCTGGAGAGGATGATGCAGCAGGAAGGTCCCAGAGATGTCACTCTAAATGCTGGGACATCACAACGTGAAGGCAGTGCTTTATGATAAGCACATGCCTTTTCCTTTGATCTTCATTGTGACTTCCATTTCAAAGCCTCAAATCAAATAGATAATTGAAATAGCAATTAAAAAGCAAGACCTGGTCCTTCTCACATTCACAGCTGTGTAAATCTGCTGGAATTCCGGTGCAATTATTCCTATTTAATTGCTGTGGAAATGAACTAAGAATTAAGTCTACTGTATCTATGCCTTTTTACATCTGCAAAAAAGCAGTCTAACACTTTTAGACATTTTTATGGCTCGATGAAGTCTTTAACAAGGCTACAAAATCACAGAACATGGAAACTGTGAAACCCACAACAAAGTTTCAGAATCTGAGAACATTCCAACACCCAGTGATACAATTGTAGTTTTCAAGAGGCTGATGCCACTAACATTTAAAATAGGAAGACCTGGCAGCACTGCATATATATTTTTAAACACATACAATGCCAGTTCTAAGCAAGTTTTGAGGTGTAGGAGGGCAAATAATTTTGCATTTTTACATCAGATTTGTCCAATTTTCTAGGGTTTTAGCCTAATCATTTCTCAGGAGAAAATGTTTGTTGATTATTTGGCAATAGCAGCCAAATTTCTTCCATATTGCTTTTTTTACTTTTCTGTCTGTACAGTGATATGTACATGCATTTCAAATTCTGCTTTTCTGTGTAAGGAAAGATACCCATGGCAGTTTCTACTCTAAATAGACAATGACTGTATTTATCCCTTGTGTGGAGGTGGCAGTTCATAAACATACATGTGTGCTGTATTTGAACTGTGCAATAAGATTGTCCAAGAACTTAAAAATTAGCAAATACTACAGTTTTGGGGTTTTTTTCCAATTCAGATTATACTAACTACTATTACTACATTTAATCTTCAGCATGGATTAAAAAAAAAAAAAAAAGACAAAGGGAAAATAGAATGCTTTTGAAATATTTTCATTGATGTTTAAATTCTGTGCACTTTAGCTAGACATCAGTATATTGAAAGGAAAATCCAACCAGCTTGTCTCCAAAGACACAGCTCCCTCACTGCGATGAGAGGGAGCAGCTGGGAAACAAGAAAAACAACATGAGTAAGGATGTTTAATAAAATTAAATGTGTCACTGCCAACATCTCTATGACTTTCTTCCTAAGAGTTTAACGTAAGATCATGGCACTTAGGGACATGGTATAGCAGTGACCTTGGCAGTGTTGGGTTAATAGCTGAACTTGATAATCTGAAAGGTCTTCTCCAACCTAAATGATTCTTTGATTCTATGATTTTATGATAATGTTGAATTTACACCATCCTTTCACCCAGACTGTTTGTGTGTTATATCCAAGCAAGAAAACAGTGGAGGTCTTCAGAAGAACCATCTTCTGAAGTTATTTAATTCAAGGGAAATCTACTTGGTGGTTCAGTGCAAGGCCGGCATAAGGAGGAGGTCAAGGACTTCCCTCCTCTGTTTTCCTGACATTCAGTCATAGCAAGCTCTCAGCAGCTCTGGTTAGTGTGGAGACTCAGACTGTACTTCTGAAGTGCAGACAAAACACGGTTTCCAAGAAAACTAGTGCATGAGGAGACCAAGAGCTCCCTAAGGCTGGATGAGTACCCCAGGGTCAAGGATGAGCAAGGCTCTTGTGCAATCATATGTGTTCACTTTGCTAACACTTACACATATTAAAGATGACATATTTTTAATTTTCAAACAGAAATCCTGAATCTGATCAACAGCACAATTTTTTGCACCAAAAGAGAAACCTCTAATGTGAGCTAAATAATAGATGTTAATAAATTATGAAAATGAAATGTTGCCATTTCAATCAACAGTCACAACAGGCACATCTCTATTTTCACAGCAATAATAGGTTTTCATGGTGATATAAGTGGTTTACTTCAAAGACATAATTGTGCATTTTAAGAGTAGGTAGGTCAGACCTGCAGAGAGCAAGGGAATGGTAAGCCTGAGTCAGAAATGGCTTTTCTTGAGAAGAAAAAGTCATTTGATTTAAAGTCAAAGTAAAAGCTGAAGAGAATCTAAACAATTGTGGCAACTTGGCTTATTCGTCAGGAAAATTATAAAAGAGAAAAATACTGGAACTTGCTAGAGCAGATTGTACCTGACTGGGAGGTATTTGCCTGCAGACTTGCCATGGAACAGCTCCTACATAAACCAGAGCTCTCCTGTCAACGTGCGTGTAGCAAAACCCATACCCATTAAGCAAATAACATATGTTTCTAACTGGGTGTTGGTACTTGAAAGTAAAAACAAAGCTCACATATTTCCACAAGATTTCTGTCAAGATACTCTTTTTAACTGAAAGATACATTGCAATTTATACTACATCTGCATTCAGACAGGCATAAGGGAAGTTGGTGAGCAGTGCAAGGAATTATAGGACTTGGCATTCTTGTTGAGTGACGCATAGGAGTTATGTCTTTTGCTCTTGCAAAGATACTGACTGTTTTGTTAAATGATTTTAGTTATTTCAAATGCCTCTCCAAATCTTTGGTGCCTGTTTCGCCCATTATATATTTATATTGCAAGCTGTTGAGAGATGTGATGAACATCATCCACTAACCACAGATTCTCCCTGCTGACTGGATGATCTTCAGTGACAGGTAGTTCAGGAAGGAGCTTGGTGCTTTGTCTTGTTTTATATGTGTTTACAGCCTCTCAGTACACCCATGACTTAAGTTACATTATTTCAACCAGTTCAGCTAAGTGCACTGGATTTCCAATTCTAGTCAAAGTTTTCCAGGAAATGCAAAGCACAGTTGCTAGTCCATTCAAATTCTTGATTTTGTAAAATGCTTTGAGGTGTGGGGATGGCAGCCAAAGTGGTGCTCTTGCCGTTAATGAGACAGCACCTGCAGAAAGCAGTAGTTCTCAAACTTCATCCCTGAAAGAACTTCTGGGCAGTTTGCTCTTTACCTGCTCTTAGAAAACTAACCAGCTTTGATCAAGACAAAACTGGAGCAAAATGCCTTTAGTAAGGTCTCATTCTAACTGATAAATTTAAAATGGAAAGATGGAGCCAGAGGCCCACAAACCCTTCACTGCTTGTGGTGGGGTCTGCATTCACTGCCCAGGGCCTGCAACATAGGTTCCTGCTAAACAGACATAGTATACTTCACATACATGGGAAGCATTTGTGGGTGGGATCTCTCACAGACGGAGACATTTAGAAAAGGAGGGGATAGCTTTTGTTCACCATTCCTTATAAATAGTGTGCTGTCCAGACACACATAGTTTCAGGACAAAGCACAACCCATCTTTCTCTCCTTCTAAGAAGGGAAACACACAAACACCCCCTCATCCCTTTTATCCTGCCCCCACTCTCCCCAAAAGGGAGGTAGCACTCTACTTCTTTGGAAGGACTAATAAGCAGGGAGACAAGTTTCTGTCTGAGGGGGCAGTTGTCTTTGGGAGGGGCAAATGCAGCAAAAGCTCTAGCCTCGAGGTTGTGTGGGCTGGTCCTTGCTAGGTATGCAGCAAAATCAGTGAGCATCAACACTATCCTTGCCCAAACTGACCCCGTGTATTGCCTTGATAACCAACAGCCCATTGACCAAGGTCTCATTGTCAAAGGACTCCATGAGGCTGGTCCAGCTCCCTGAAGGGCAGTGCCTTCCAAGGTACAATAAAACCTTTGCTCAAGGGGTAGGCAATCCTTGCAGAGATCAGAGATAGCAGCCGAGTGAAGCACTGGGAGCTGGATGTCAACCCACCATGGAGAGAGCTAAATGCAAAATATTTTTGCTGGACCCAGCTTTCCTACAGTACTACATTACTGGTGAACAGACATTATTCCTTTTCTGTTTCTGCAATGAGGGCACCTGCGGGGATTCCTGGAAGGGCTCCAGGCCCCTCTGTGGACATGGAGCCTCATCAGTCCTTGTGCTGCTGCTGGCATCCCAGTGTAAGCATGGAGATGTCCAGCAACCCCCCTGAATACCAGGTGACAGAATTTAAGGATGGTGTCTGTCTGAAATTACATGAATCACAATGTCTCTGCCTGGCGTTTGTTGCCATACATGGCTGTTACTTGAGGGAAATTCCTGCGTTGTGACCCAGTGTTTAAGTGATGTCCCAATGGACGCTTCCCTGTGCCCGTCAGAGTGCAAGGACTCAGATCCCAAATTTGCTCACCGCTCTTCTTTTATGGAGGCAGGTGAGTAAAACAAATGAGGCAGTTTACTTTCTTTCATTTCTTTGTACTTAAAAACTCATGCAGTAAAACAAAGGTGCATTTTTCTGAGGCCAGCACATTAGTTTTGTGTGGAAATACACTCTTTCTGCCTTGCTTTGCTGTTGTCAGCAGACTAATTTCAGGGAAGAGCAGGAGTATCTCTCCTTCCTCGAAGTGAGTCAGCTCCGGACATTACACTGTACTCACTGCAAACTATTCTTTCTTGGTCTTTTCAGTTTGTGAAATTCCTATGTAAGGAAGGGATAGACAAGCACTGTATCACATCATAATAATTACCTCAAGCCACCTGGGGAGACCAAAATTCATATAGATAATTGTAATGCATGATTGCAGGAGAACATGCAAGAAGTATTTACCATCTCTTCCCTGTGTATACTTCAGCTTTAGAGGATTCATCTTAATTATTTCACATATTCATACTGTTTTCTAAAGGAATATTTGGTAGTATTTCAGAGTGATGCATGCTAAAACAATTCACTTTGAATGAACAACAAGTCTATGAAGTGTCCATAAATATATTAAATCAACTTGCTTATAGTAGAAATAGTCCATTATGAGTGGGTATCTTTTTATGTGCACAGCTGGGAAAAAAATGGAAANGTAGAAAGAACATCAAACACACCTTAGAAAACTCCTGAGGCATTTGACTTGTGGGACAGGTCCCAACACAGGGTGCAACAGCCAAACATTACTACTGCGGCCAGAAATCAAAATAGACTTTGTAAAAAACTTTCTTTCTACTCAGGAAAAGACTGGAATTAAGNTTCAGAGTGATGCATGCTAAAACAATTCACTTTGAATGAACAACAAGTCTATGAAGTGTCCATAAATATATTAAATCAACTTGCTTATAGTAGAAATAGTCCATTATGAGTGGGTATCTTTTTATGTGCACAGCTGGGAAAAAAATGGAAAAGCGGAAGTTCGACACTAACATCTTCAATCTGAGTTCAGCATATAATTTCAAACAAGGTAAAATGATGATGGGCAGGAATTAAGATCTCACACAGTATGCCATGCAATTCCTTAAACTTTCTGCCTTGTTTTCAGATGAGAGTCTAGTGAACGGTTTGAATGACAGAAGGGAAGAGGCTGATCTCTCCAGAGGGCTACTTGGGTAAGCCCCCCACCTGTGTTCCTCATGCAGACGGAAGGAGAAATCCAAAGGGACTCTTGATTCCTTTTCCTGTCATGCCTGTGGACAGCAGGACATGTCCATCATACCCACAGCTTACCTTTGGATATGATAATTCATTCTGTGGGGAGACAGAAGGCAACACGGAGCAGTTATAGGGTGGGGAAAATAGTGTTCTTCTGCCCTTTGCACACACAGTGGCTTCAGAAACTGCAGCTACAGGTGTGGCAGATGGCTGCTTTCTCGGGGCTTTGTGCTGAGCACTGTGGAACAGCCATATAAGACTGCTGCAGCTCACCGTCAGGGATCTGGGAAGCAAAAATTTCCAAGCTTCCTGTTGACAGACAGTCCAGCTTGCCTTGGATTTTCACTGCAACAGCTGTCACTGCTGTAAGATGTGAAGCAAAGTGTAGGGCTTCGCACTGTGACATTCTTGGATAATCTGCCCAGCACAAGGCTCATCCCAACCACTTGCGGTGAGATGGGTTTAAGTATTAAAGCATGGCATTTACTATCCCTGTGCTCTCACCACTCATCACAGTCTTCAGCTGCAACAGCTACAGATGATAAAATTATATACAATTTACCTCTATTTGCATGATCAGCACCAGTAATGACATCTTCATGCTGTTATTCATTCAAATATTTTGAATTGTGCTATACATCACTGCTATACAGAAATTTATCATACAGAAATGAGTTTTTATGGTATGAATTTGTATACATGGAGAAGAGTGAATGCTCTATACAATGTCTTCAAAAGAAAGCATTAAAAAGTTCTTTAGACAGATAAAGACATCATCTTTTAGAATAGTGACAAATGATGTTATGTGTTTCAAAATATTCTTTCTTCACATTTTCGTAATCTATCACCCCAGATGTATAGCTCACTACCTCTATACAGTACCAAATATCCTTGGGAGACTTTTTTGGAGGATCTGCAGGACATTCAGGGGTCAGGGTGTGATACAAATCCTCCATCAATAGGAAACTGCATTCAGTTTGAAGACTTCTTTGTCACAGTGTTTGGCACGCATTTCTGAACAGATAAAATGTATTTTAATGTTAATTAGGAAGCTGCTTTGCTCTATGATGTCTGGTACACACTGGTCTAGAGTAAAGGTAGAGGATGTCCACTCCTAATCATCTAATCCAAACCGGAGAAAAGAAAGATCACATTGTCACGAGCTGACTGTTAGTCAGAAGCGGTGCAAGATGACCTGGAGATCTTCCTCTCTCTCCATGGCTTACATGAGCTAATGTAATTGGAGCTGCCATTCACTGAGTCATGTTTTTGAGCTATGATTCATTTCTCTGTATCCAGTGGTGGCATTAATGTTGATACAAACAAAAATTGCCCATGCCTGAAAGCTTTAGACTTTGGATATCTGGTATGAGGGACATTAAATCACTGTCTTCTTGTCTAGCCAGGAAAGTGTAGAAGACTTTGTACTCCTTAGTCACAAAGGATTGTTAAGTTACCAAAGACCAAATTTTGCACCTCTTTGAGGAATGTTGGGCAGAATGCTAACTGTAAAGTTAACAATGTCACTGCAAAGATAATATAGTAAAAGTGAAATAGCCTGCATAGGGATTTACACTGCGTTTTTTTATTTTTTTTATTTTTTAAATTTTTTTTTTAAGAGTAGAAAGAACATCAAACACACCTTAGAAAACTCCTGAGGCATTTGACTTGTGGGACAGGTCCCAACACAGGGTGCANAAGTCCTGGAAAACAAATTCTTTGTGTGGAAAAGCCTGTTCCCAATGACAGCCCCAGACAGGGGAGTTTTCACAGTACTGATAATGTGGCCACCAGTTAGTCTGCTGATGGTATATCCATAGGTCAGCCCAGTTGGTTGGTTAGCAGTCAAACAGATAAGAAACATTGTCACAAAGGACACATCAATACAGCAACTAAAATCCTGCTGCCAGCTGAGAAGTCAGAAGTCCCACAAGGGATACGATGAACAGTGCATGCCAGTAGGTTACTGAAGCTGTTTGGACTGTAAAATCTAGCAGTTCCAGAAAAGGAAACTATAGGGTGGAGCCAAACTTGGGAAAAAGCCTTGGAAGGTCTGGCCTAGAGGAATCACAGGTAACAAATAGTTTCCAGGTCATACAGAGGTGACCTTGCAAGAGGGAAAGTGAAATGGCCATGACCAAGGAGTGGGGATGGAAATCACCAACCATGAACCAAAGCAGGGAGAAACACTTTCCTTTTTCCCTTTTTTCCTTTCTAGACCCCACCCTGTGAGGCTGGAGGAAGGAAAAGAGATGCAATTTGTCATGTCTGGAGATAGATGACAGAGGGTTGTCTGACAGGCCAAGTCTCCTGACTCTGATTTAAATACAATTGTATGCCTTGTGCATGCTAAGCACAGCTCTCCTTCCTATAGCTTAAGTCCCTCCACCCCCTACAGACACCAAGCACAAGCAGCGGCTGCTGGAGAGGATGCAAGCAGCAGCACAGATGAGGGGATGGAGTCTGGATTGACACGAGAGGCTGGCATTTGCAAGCTGTCATTGAGCCCTGCTGTGAAACTGAAGTCTGCATCTCAGTGTGCATTTCTGAGAGCATAGCTGAGATATCGTGCCAGCACAATGTTCAGCAGCAGCAGGATGCTCTGGGGTAACTGGAAGTCAGACTGTGAGCATCACAGTATCTCACTGGACTGTGTCTCCTGCCGTGTAGCAGATAGTTACGCTATTACTGTGTACCTGTTTGTTTTCTAATCCCATTCTCTAGAGATCTTAGCACTTTCTGTGACTCTATGCCTGCAACAAGAGCGTGGAAAAGTTATGTGTCTCCTTCTTCCCAATCTGGTTTGCCGCTGCAAGCTGCCTAAAGTGCTTATGGTTTGGGAAACCCTGGCCCATGGGGTTTCCCTGGCAAGATTCAGAAGCTTTTGTCTCAGGTGACTTGAAGTAGAAAGGCTGCAAATCTACCCTAATTTAGCCCTCTTAGCTTGCTACATTTAAGACCCACTCCCATAAGGTTTTTGTGGACATTGTCTATTTATTGGAAATTGCTTGAAAACAGTGAGGTAAGATTCCTGAGAAAGAACTGCTTCCTTTTGCTAGGAAGACAGTATAATGTTACATACTGCTTGAATGACTCTTTCACTTCTGCTTAATCAATAGTGATGTTCACCAAGGACCCCTAGAAAATCGTGCTGAGTCCAAACTGCAGTAATGTTAGTCAGATTGATAACACACAACTTTTGTATGACCCCATGGTCTTCATTTGGAATTTGAGACCACGTCAGTTTGAGTTCAGCTCCCGGTCAGCTCTCATAAGCTTGAATGTCAGTGAAATAAAATTTTAACAGATGTATTATTTCTGAAAATTTCCTATCTGTCTGTCTGTTTACCCTTATACAAGTATGTGCTTTCATCCCCGTATGAGGTACAGATTGGCAGAGGCAGTAAACTGTCTGACAAGACTCTTTGCACGTCAAGGAGTTTCCTTGAGGAGTAGGCCATGCCCTCAGCTACTCTAAGTCAGTGCCAATCCCCTGCAGTCTAGCTGAGCAGCTCTGGAGGAGGAATGGCTTAAACCCTGCTTGAAGCTAGTCCCAGGTCCGTGATGGTGGTGCTGGCTGTGGACAGGATGGGACAGCTCTGCGGAGAAGCTGTGTCAGTTTACACCAGCTGGGCATGTGGCTCTGGGCCCTCTCTCTTCCCATTGACCAGGAAAACACATCTCAGTGTGGAGATAAGCCAAAGACCAGAGGGCTTGTGACAGGCAGAATACACTCTCAACATGAGCGTGTATCCTCTCCCTTTACTCTTTGAGGCAAAAATCTGATAGCTGGGAAGCTTTGTTACTTTGCTACAGGGTCAGCACCCTCCTCTGCTCATCAGTGTCCCTCTGGGAGCAAGGGGAGTTTTCAAAAATGTTTCAGTCTCTGGGAAGCACACAGAATTCACTAGATTTTTTTCCTTTCATCTCCCTAATCGTGCTCCCACTGAAGCTGTCTGGCAGACTGCCTCTGTGCACACAAGCGGGCAGGACTGCATCTGCTGAGGAAGTCCATCCACCGTGTGCAGACACCGAGAGAGTAACCTCACCATGCACTGCACACTGTTTTGGGGGTCAGAAAGTGAGTGTTGCTTGCATGCTAGTGGCATAATTTGTTCAAGGTCTCCATGCTCTCACAATAACATAGCAAATGTGTCTGGAGTTAAAAACAGGAGTACCTGGTCTAATCCAGTCCAGCAGAGCTCTTGTGCCCCTGGCTCTGAACCGTGTGAAACTGACAGACAATCTGACCTGCATCCCTACTTGGACTGAGAAGCTGATTTTGAGCATCACATTGCAGGTACAGGAAGATTTTAGCCATGTAGAAAATGTTCCCTCTTCACTTGATTTTTTCCTCTGTGTCTTTGTTTCTCTCTTTAACACAAGACATGATCAATATTTAATTTTTCTCCTTATTATACTCTGCACTGCAGGTCTGGCTTTGCTACCAGTGTTACTATCTGTTACTCTCGGCCAAAAGTTAAGGGATATTTTGCCAAGGGCATTTTTCAAAATACGCTTTCCTGTTTTCCACTCTTTCTCCCTTGAATGTTTTGAAAAGCTCCTGCTCTCCTTCCACAATCCTCTTCCCTGCACCTAAGTGACCTGGACTGTTTTTTCTCACAGAAGAGCCCAGACAATGAATACACAATGGTGAGCATGGGCTGAACAAAAACACTGACTTCAGCTTATGTCAATTGCAGACAGAGTCTGATAAACTGAAGGTGCTTCCCAGGTGAGGGGAGCAGTGGGTAGAAACATGTGTTTGACACAAGCCAGGCAGCTATCTGCATGTTGAGCTAATCATCTGGGTTGCTGTGCGATGATCATTATTTATAAGAACAGCACAATACTGTGAAAGAGGATAGTCTGTCATAGTTTGTACATTTCTGTGTGGCCTGCTGAGTGTCAGTCTCTGCTTTCTGCTCCAGCAAAGTGTCCTGCTGCCTAAAGATGGTGCTGACTCACTTTTTTTACTCCTCTAAGTAACACAAATGAGAGGTGAAGCTTTTTTCGCCTCACCCCCTTCTTTTGACCTCTTTGGCCCTTGCTATAGACAGTTTCTTCAGTTGTGCTCTGCAAATATGTCTTCACAAACATGTGTGCTTATAAAAGTGTATGCTTTCACTCCATCATGCACAGGTTATTTGCATACTGGGATTTCAGGGAGTTCCACCCGCTACGTGTTTTTCCATGGCTTACATCTGGATGAAATGAGCTATGGGGAGATGAATACTTTATTTTGATACAGCTTTAAAGAGTTCAGTTAATCTTCCTGTAGGGTTTTAAAAGCATTTTTGAATCAATGTCGTGATTTAACTATGCAGCTAATCCCCATGTAATTCTTTGTCGGTTCTGAAATATATAAACTTTCTTTATTTAATACAGGAAAATTTTGTATTAGCAATATGGTATAATGGATAAGGTATTTTGGTCTGCAGGAGGTACAAATCAGAAGACAGACCGATTTCCACCAGCTAAATTACTTGCTCCATTGACTGTCTCTTTGTAATAGGCTGAGCTGAAGGCTCAGAAGCACAGATTGACGAAACTCAGAAAATAAAAAGGGGAATGCAAAACCTGACTGGAGAGAAAAGGTTTAGGAAAAATGATTCTGGTACATTGGGAAAGATTTAAAGTAGAGGAAGTGTCACTACTTTCCAAGCAGTACAAAAGGGGGTGGTGGCAACGATAGTGGTGATGACAGGACACGGGGATAGAGGAGAAAACTACTGTCAGTGGACCTGCAGACCACACCAGTGTCCTGGTTCCAGCCAGGATAGGGCTAAATTTTTGCAGTAGCTGGGAGGAGGCATGGCTGGGTTATTCTATACCACCTCACATCATTGCTGGGGCAAAAGGACTCTGTTCTGTGGAGAAGCAGTTCTGACTGGAGGAGAAAATGTGATGAAGGGAGCTCTCTGGCTTCGTCTATTGTCAGGGGTTTTTGTATCTTTTCTTATACCTTTTATTCTTGATATTGTTGCTGTTACTGCTTGTTTTCTTATCTCATTACTGTTTTCAGCAAATAGTTCTTATCTCAACGGGTTTTTAGTGGTAATACTAAATTGGAGACTACCATTCCTAAACCAGAAGTGGCCTTCATAGTTTTGTCTCAGCTTTCTCGTGTTGCCAGTGTGGACTTCACCTCTTCTTAGTGCACTGCAAACAGAGAAAAAGGGTGGGGGACTGGGCTTTCCTTCTCCCTTGCTCCCTGCAATATGGCCATGAAGAATGGGGAGAAAATTTAAATGTCTGTTAGAAACATTTCAAAGGCATGGGCCAAACAGAGAAGATGTAAACACAAACTCCCTTGTCACCTTTCTCAACAGTAAACCTCCTCTTAGCTTCTGCCCTTCACAACTTTGGCATCATCTTCTAGTCGTCTCCCTTCTTGCAAAGTTACCTCTCTTCACTTGTTTCAGGCTTATCAGCCACTCATTTTATTTTGTTGGAGGATTCGTTTGTCAGTTTACTTCTTAGTATGCATTAGTATGCATTTATTTCAGTTGGAGTGAAATGCCAAAATCCTTTAAGTCACTTTTCTTTTTTTCCCTTTTGTTTCACGGACCTCTCAATTTCCATTGAAAGTTATCATTTTTTTGAAATTCCACGTATTTCAACCAATTTGTAGCTAACTTCAATCTCTTGATGATACAAATTCCCAGTAACTATTCTGAATTTAAAATGTCTGGTATTTTGGGATTTGGTTTGTCACTTCCAAAAAATATGGCTGAGATTCCTCTTCTGAAATTCCCTGAGTTGCCTCACAGGCAGTTTCAGTCGTAGGTTGTCTTCAGGATCCAGAACAGGACCGTCCATTGTGATAATGTGGCCGAAAGTTAACGTTCAGAGAAGCATGTGTGAATTATGAATTCAAGATTGAATCCCCCATCACTGGCTCACTGAAACAATTGCTCAGCTGTCAGTTTGGAGCCAGAACTGTCATCTCTGCTAATGGTTTTCATAGGTAGCCATTCCTGTTGCTTATTTCAGTAAAGTGCTTGTGAAGGTGACATTTGGGTTCTGACAGACATCCCTTTATTTTTCTTGTTGCAAGCTTCAGGATCTGACAGCTCATTTTCAGCCATTAACTGGTCCTGGGATTCCAGTGTGTCCACATCTTTTATTACCTGAGAAACAGAGTTAGAAGGTGTGGAGGAAAGCCTCAGTTTCAACATGTTTGCTGGAAGCTGTTATGTTCATTCCAGACCATTAAGTAAGGCATGGTAAACCTAAGGAAAGAAAATAGTTCTGCACCTGCCAGACAGGTGATACACAGTTTTTATGCCTGAGAAAATAAAACCAAGCCAAACCAAACAACCCTGCTCTAAAATATTGCGATGGCAGTTAAGGAAAAAGGTAATTTTCTGCACCATACTCCCTCCTCCTCAATAGGAATAAACTCACTTCACTAGCTTGCTCCATTTTTAATTGTCAAAAAATAAATATATGTATGTCTAAAAGCACTGGCTGTGCTTTAGTAAAGTCAGTAGTTTACAAAGCAATGTCTAAACAGTAAACCTTAATCATTATGCATATGAGTAGCACCAACATATTGAAGCTTTCTCTAACTCACTTCCTAATGAGCCTCCAAACCTCTTTTCCCAGGTGCATTTTTCCCAGTTACACTAGCTGTGCAAATCCTGAGCTCATTTGTATTACCTTCCTGAAGGAAGCAATGCACTGAATACATAATCATTTGAATACCTTCAATTTTTTTCTTCAATTTTTTTTTTTCAATTCCAAAGCATGTGTTAGGTCAAGTTTTGTGACTATTTTTTTGTTTCAATGTTACTGTTATTGTGATTTTCATTGCAGGAAGCAAAAAAATTTCGGCAGTCGGTGGAGGCTTTGCAGCCTTAGTAATTCAGTTGACTGTTCTAAAGACGTGGTTTAGCATTCACAGCAATAAATGAATGGATGACTTGCACAGTTGTTATGTTTTTGATTTACATATCAAACTTCAAAAGTTTTGTCTTTGAAGCAAGAGTTGTTTGATTTGGGATGGCAGGAAAGATGGTTTTTTTCACCCATTTCTTGGTTATGTCTTTCTAACAAAACACATGATGAGATGACTGGTGACCCGGTCCCAGTGAACTGTTCTGCATGCCACACGTGTTGTGTCTTTGTGCTTTCCTTTGAATTTGTGTACCATGGACCCAAGGGCATTCTTTTGACACCTGCTGCTAACTGGAAGTTCAAGTAATTTTTCTGACCTATTTTGAGGTTGCTAAACCTCATCATCAACTGAACCTGAAACACCTCACAGTTACAAGCCTTGGCACCATGTTCCTGCTTTTAGAAATCCTTGCAGTAGTTTGTAAACACTAGGAACACAGGGAGGAAAAGTAATTTAAAGACAAATTTGTTTTGAAAAGGGGTGGATGTGACTGGGATTACTTTAGAAAATGAGGAGGCTAGCACAACAGCACTGCAGCAGTAATGTGGTAACAGCTGCCAAACTGTCAGAGGTGGTGGCCAGAAAAGTCTTGGATGGCTTTGGATGTCCAGGTCTAACTGTTTCTGAACTTTGTACCTGCAAAGGCAGGGGAAATGCTGCTGTTAGACAAAGTGGGAAGACGAACAAAGGAGGGGAAGAAGATGTGGCTACCTCAATGATACTGGCTTTCACTATAATTGCTACCATTTGACCACTTTGCCTTCATAAGGGAGTACTTTGAATAGCAGAGATATTCAGGAGTGTGAGGTGCCATGGGACTCTTCAGTGTCAGACAGGACTTCTACCAAAGTAGGTGTGAGGGGGTTTATGTACTTTGAGCTGTAAACATATAGATATGAGATACAGGACCTCCTGTATCTCATATCCGTAGTTTGGGCTTTGTTACAAAGTTCAACTTGTGGTTTCTACTGTTTTTCCATGTTCTTTTAAAGATCCCCTGTGTTCTACAGCCTACGGCAGAATAAAACTTCCATGTGGGTGAAGAACATGACACAACTGCTCTGTGTCAGCAGAGGTGCACCTAGAGCAGCTTAGGCCTAGCCCTTGGTGCTGTAGACCAGAAGTTTTCTGATGGGATGGCTACTCTTTCACTCCTCTGCACGGACTTTTCTGTGAAGAGAGCTGACCACCCTGGTTGACCCAGCGTTGGTCTGGATTGACTATGGGTTTCAAAGGTCTGAACTCATCTGCAATCTGTTCTTCCTCTTGCAACAGCTTTCCAAACATCAGTGCCTTCTGCTACAGAGTGTGAGGATGCTATTGCCTGTCTCATGTTCCCATCTCCGTGGCTGACACCATGGCCCCTTCTCCATGTCCTATGACTAAATTATGCACACATTCACTGGTGTGTCTTGCAGAGTTTTTCAGGTATCTCCGACCTATTCAGGGATCTCAGCTTCTCCTTCCTCCTACCTTGGACTACCCTTACATGTCTATGTTTATCCACAGGCCTTAGCCCTGTCCAGCAGAGAACAGTGCAGCACTTCCATGTAAATTATATTACCTAGCCAGCTGAGATACAAGTGCCTCTGCATCAGCAAAGCTGTGGATGAAGTCTGTGTTTCTGGTAAAAGCAGGGTAGTTTATGTTTACAGACATTCACACAACCCATTATGAATATTTGTACCTCTTTACTTCTAGATTTTACTTCACTATTTAACAGCACTGTCACCCAGAATAGTTGGTTAGCTTAGTCCTGCAAATTTGCTACAGATGTGTTTTAAATCTCTCTACAGATTCATGGGGAATTTGTGTTCCTATATCTGTTTTGGCATGGAAAAATCTGATCTTCACTCTGTGAGAAACTGTCCGCAGAAGGGACTATAGTCAGCTATAGACAACTGGGACAGGACAGAGGAGAAGCTTTGCTCTGGCACATGGATGTTCCAGGACTGGGTTGGGCTGTATCCTTGGGGAAGCAGCCTGAAGATCCTTGCATTGCTAGAGCCTGTGCTGTTTCACTGCTAACGAATAAAGACTTTTATCCCTTGAGTTTGCAATTTTTCCCTTGAGACAGTATCAGCAAGTGGGATTTCAAAAGCACAGGAAATTGCTTTACCCTCCTGCCACTGAAATCAGAGTGTTTTACCCTTGGGATCAGTAGGAGGAGAATTAGGCCCATACTGAGCTCTTCTGAAAATCCCATTCTTTAATGAAAAGAAAAATGGGATGTTGATGGCTGTGTTCTAAAACCTCTTCATGAAGACAGAATTTTAAAAGCATGGACGGGTGCTGCAATTGCCTGTGTGACCTGCCATTTCATCCCCAGATGATAGTTTTCCCTTTGTGAATGATACTTTTAATTGCTTGTGAGATACTATGCCTCATCTAAGGAACATTAATGTGACGGAGCAGAGACTGTGGAAAAACTGGTAATCTATAGTAACAGAATTTGGCTATTCTGAAGCTGTCTTTGTGTTGCAGCATGATAACAGAGAAAAAATAGGCCTATGTTGTGATTAACACTGGGACAGACTAATTGCCCTTTTTTTTCTCTGTGAATACAGTGGTTAAGTGAGCAGTAGTAGCTCCCATAATAACAGAAAATAATTTTGAAAGAGCATATGTTTCCTCTTAAAATATTCTCAAATGAAGCACATGTTTATATTAATTGAGAAAACACCTGTCTAGGTGAAACTGTTTGGCTTCATTTCTGCAGAAATATAGCCTAAGCCATTATACAAGTTGAAAAATTGATGTTCTATTCTTCTGTTATGAAATGGAACAAAACGAATGGCATCCACCCTTTGAGAACCCACTGCTCAAGACAGTCAAGGATAATACAGCCCCCACACCCTGAACTTTTGCTGACGGTATCTGCAGAGTGAAAGATACAAAGTCCATGTTTACACCAGTTCATCAATGTTTTGGGAACCTTCATGAGGTGTTGGAATTTTGCTCTTTTTCCACTGCCTCAGTGGACTTTTGTTCAGCAGTGTGGCTACTTACAGTTTTGTTCAGACTGCCTCTCCCTTCTTCCCTCATCTGCTTTGTTCTCAGTACTGCACACTTTCTTCTGCAGACTGATCTGAGAGTCAGATTTTTGGAACGCACGACTTATGCACGAAGGCTGCATCTGGCACACGTGTAACCCCTTCACGGGGTTGTTTGATCACCTTTTTTCATTTCCAGCTAAAAAGCAGTGAGAAGGAAGTTCCATCTCCGTGAAGGTAACTGAGAACTTCCTGGTGTCTATGCAATTGCATTCACTCTCAGTGAATACAGGAAAGAGTTAAGAAAATCCTGAGCCTGACTTCTGATTCTTTTTCAGACAGGTGAGCAGCTGCCCTGGAGAAAGGTTCATTAATACTGATAACGTTGAAATAAGACTCCAAGACTTAAATACTCACCTTGGCCCATCCCTGGCTGATCCTGGACTCTATTTGGTAGAAGATGGCATGTGAATCATCTTTGCCTTCCAGCTGTGTTTTGAATGCATTATGGGTCAAGGCCAGCTCATTAAATTTTCCTGCATGTTCCATCTTACTCTTAGCCTGAGCTGTCATATGTCCCTCTCTGTTTGCTTGAAGACAACCAACTAAATCCCCACTGCACAGATATACAAATGCATGAGAGCTGTACAGTGTAGTTAAGATACAGTTAAAAAAAAAAAAAAAGTATATAGAAACTTGCATAAACTATAACAATTGCTTCCTTCTTGTAATTTGTTACTCCCCCAGGATGTCCCAGTCTATGCTCTAGTTCACTGGGACACGCAGGTAGCAACAGGGGCTGAGTGTCAAAGGGTCATGTAAGAAAAGGCTACACTGTCCATTACAAGAGCTCTGCTGAACTTTTTTTTGGTGGGGGTAATATCATTTTGCCAATTAACTTCCTGCACTGTTCTTGATTTGTACAACTTAACTCTCTTTAACTCTGCTGTACCATACTGCCACTGCAAGCCAACATCAAAACAAAGAAACATTTTAACAATGTTTTTAACTGTCTGGTCAGGATGGTCTCCGCTGATCTCAAGGTGACAGACAATCCACCGTATGCGTAAACTCTGATATACCAGCCACTGAGAAGACCAAAGGCTTCTTCCTGGGCTGAATAAGATAAATATAGCCAGGAAATAAAGTCTGTGGCCATTTATTTCTACACACATTTAGTATTGCAAAAACTTCGACGCCTGGGAACAGGTCACTGTGGTGCTGAGATTTGACTGACACGAGATAAGCTCGTGAAGCTAAGGAGAGCTCAGTCCTCCCCTGGCCTTCATCCTTCCCCTTCCCCTTCCCCTTCCCCTTCCTCTTCCTCTTCCTCTTCCCTTCTCCTTCCCTTCCTTTCCCGTCCCGTCCCGGACGCGTCTGCCGTCTGGAGAAGGGAGCACAAGTGTACCACAAGCGGCACACTCAGCTGAGCTGTGGTTTCCATTCCCAGCACTCGAGGGCAGTCTTGGTTCACTTTTGCAGCAGCTCCGGTCCCACACCGTTGTTAGCCCGTCTCTCCCAGCCCCGGCGGCAAAAGCCCGGCCTCCCGCAGGAGGTGCAGTTTTTGGTCTGTTCCAGGTAAAGAAGTCCCATTGCTGTGTTACTCGAGCCTGCCTCTTCAATCTTGTCTCCTGACCCGTGTGGGGATAAATGTGCTGGTTGCACCAGGAGGAACAAAATCTTCTCTATGTGCGGTGGGGTGCCTTTGAGGACTTTAAATGTTGGCAGGTTTGGAGTTGTTAGATTTGCATATAACGAAGGCTTTATTATGGAGATCACCTGTGCGGGTGTAACAGGAAATTTTGAAAATACCGCAGTTTGTGTTAAACAGAACAAACAGGAGCAATTACTACATGTTCGGACAACTTAAACCGATCTAAACAGTCTTACCACATTTCCCTGGCTACCATATAATAAGGTAGACTACGTGCACGAGAAAATTACAGCCTTGAAATCTTACAGGCCCTTGCAAAGACACTCAGGACCTATGAGCACCGTGAATGCCTTCAGGAGCACATTCTGTTTTGCCTTAAACTTACCTCAGCACCTTAACAAGGTGGTAACTGCTACAGACTCCCAACAATGGGAAGTGCTTGCTGCCTTCATTTCTTCTGGATGGGCACTCTACAGTCCTTCAGTCTGGCATGAGACATACGTAAGCACAACTGGTCAGCTTTCTCCAGTTAGTACTGCTCCATTTAGTGGGGTCTGAAGAAAAGCTGTGATACCAAATCTGCTTTCAACTGTCAGAAGGCCGATGGAGATGCTGAATCACCCAGTTTTTTGGCTGAAATATGAACAGTCGCCAGGCAGGTGTGTGTAATCTGACTTTCCCCTTATATCTATACCCTAGTCACTTTCTCTGTGCTTGGATATTTGCTTCTATTCATGCATAGATGCAGGTGCTGATCTTAGCACTAAGTGGCAAAACCCATTCTCTGGAACATGTTTGCTGGGCATCAGGGACCACACAACTATTTTGGCCTTTTTTGCTTTTCATGAGCCCTGATTTGCATTTGAAACCATCCGTGTGGCCTTAAGACGTTAGACCATATTACTTACTTTTATTCTTGGAGATGGAACAAAATCTTTCTAACAGTCAAGGAGGCCATCAACAAAAGTGGTATCTTGTGTATTTATTGATGACTTACCAGCAGGAACCACAGGACGAGACATGTGCATCTCAACTACAGCTAAACCAGGCTGCATGGTCTAACAGATGACAGATCAGTCAGATGTTAATACGAACAGCAGCATGCCAAAAAGTTAGCACTATTAACAGCACTTCACACTGCACTCCTTCCTGAAGCTGTTTAAAAAAATAAGTAAAACTCATAAAATAAAAGTGGAACTGGAGGTCAAAATAAAAATTATAAGCAAGTCAAGTGGACTTGCTGTGTTTTAAATCTTGAAGGCTGAATTTCCAGCCTTCCTAAAAGCTTGGGACTTCTCAACAGTGGGAAAACAGTTAGATGTGACTTATTTTAAGTGCAAGTTGAAGCTCTGATATTTTTTCAGGCAAAGACTAAACCTGGGGGTTTTTTTTAAATAAATTAAATCCTCAGTCTTGACCATTTCTGAAACCAGATATGGACAATACCATCTATTAGTCACAGGGTTTGGAAGTGTGTTACCCTAGTGGCACCTGTAAAACTGAACCATGAATCCAAAATCTAGTGTTTTTGCACTGCTATACAGGAGGAAATATAAGTATTTTGCTCTTCGAAAGAAATCAGGGCTCTACTGTTTTGAATTTCTCAGAAGATTTTCGTTCCAACCTTGTGTATATTACAGCCAATAGACTGACTCCTCATGACTCCAAAGGGTAGGGACAGGGGATGGTTTGTTGTCCTACTTATCAAAGGCTTTTGATTTGTCCTCATGTGTGGGAATTGCACACAGTTTGGACTTGTTGACACTTTTGAAGGAGCAGGGAGCTGAAGCTGTTTTTCCTGGTGCCTGGCTCAGTGAATAAGCCTTCCCCTGAGTGTTCATCACTTCATGCAGCCCTCTCTGTGCAATGATAATACTCCTTTAAAGCACAAGTACTTCTTGCACAAGTTCATGAGACTTTTACTGATAGTATGACATTGCTTTTCAGACACTGGAATTGATTTTTACCAGCTCTAAGCTACTCCATGGGCTCAAATGAGTAGCAATCTTCACCAGTTCCTAATCTCACAGCACTCAGAATGTGTCTGTACTGAGCGTTTTCCTTTTTCCTCATCTTCAAGGAGCCTTGTCATGGGCTTTCTGCCTTTCAGGGGCTTGGGAAGATGTGGCAGATTCAATCCCACTGAAGTCAGATGTACCTGTGTGTAAGGGGTAGGGCAGGGGGAAGGAGTAGCCTGAGTGGCCTTCAGGGGACTTCAGGTCATGCTGCAGCACAGAAAAACTAAAATGACTTTTCATGCATCAAGATTTGTCAGGTATGTTGGTATAAGATTGGCTCTTCCAGAAACAGGCAATAAAGAAACTAATTTCCCAGAGTTTAACTGGAAAACATAACCACTGTTACTTTCACCTGCAAGTAAATAACCAGTTTGAACACAGTTCAACATAACATAGGGAAAAGTTAGCAATAGTAGGAACTCCAGTGTTATCAGGTAACACTTGAACAGTGGTCAGAATACCAGCTTTATACCTCTAGTCTTAAGGAAGAAAAAGAGCTGTAAATATATTTTCTCTGTGTTGAGCAGTGAAAAAAGGTCACTTGATTTAGTTTGTCATAGCAGGCCTCAGTATTTACCTGATTTCATTCCCACCTGCAGTTCAGTATCTTTGCTTAAACAAGAGCACGTGCTTTTCTGGGCCTTCCTAATGATGGTGATATCTGTTCTCTGTTGAAACTGCACCACATTTCTGGTTCAAATTTATCTCAATTCAGCTTGCAGATTCTGCCCAAGAGACCTCTATGTCTATGCCACTGCCAGCTCAGAGACACTGCTATGATCAAATTTCCCATGGATGCATTTTGAGCCTGTTGATCAATCTCTCCCTCCCTTTATGCCCCAGGAGTCTCTTATGTTAACGCTTCTCAATTTCTAATTGTTCTGAGATTTCTTGCAAGAAGTCTCTGCAGCTGAATGGCATTCTCCTGGAAATGGCACTTCCTGAATTTGTTCCCGTACTCATTTCACTTGTACCCTTTTGCACTTCTTAAGAGACACTACAGGTTCTTTTTGTACAAGACTGGAAGAGCAATATGAATATTATAATTGTTTCCTTGGGGAAGACTGCCTCTGGAAATCAAGATCGCTTTTTTTTTTTTTTCCTTTCCTGNTAATTTATTTTTTTTTGGGGGTGGGGAGGAACACCTTTGGCAAATCTTATTTTATCTGCCACTTCACCAGATGGGAAATAATATTCCCCTCACGGTAGAGATTATACTGCATACACAAGTATTTCTTTTGCCCTTAATCCCCCCTATAAATGCAGATGAAGTAATATTCCCTAAGCTGCAACTTCACTACAATGCGTCTGTCACTGAGGATGGTAAAAACATCTGACTTGTAGTCATGTCTCCTGAGCAAAAATCATGCCTGTAACTTTAATGGCAGTGCTTTCTCTTGGGCAGAAGTTGGAATAAATTCCAGAAGTCCACAACTTCTGCTTGTTGAATAACATTGGCTGAGTCTACGTGCCTCAAACTTGTAAGCACACTACTCAGCTTTGAGGACAATATGGTTTTCACATGCTAGTCTTTTCCATGCAGCAGATAACTTTTCTAGAGCAACCATGACCTTTCAACTTTGTTGACATGACTGACAACTACAGAGAATCACAGAGAAATTGTGGATGTTCTATCCCTGTCAGAATTCCCTGTCAGAGACCAGACTGGATGGCCAGACTGCTTTGAGCAACCTGGTCTAGTGGAGGGTGTCCCTGCCCATGGTGAGGGAGGTTGAAAAAAGATCATCTTTAAGGTCCCTACCAAGCCAAGCCATTCTATCATTCTGTGAAAATTCAGTCTCTGCACCACAAAGGTGGTGATCTGTCCCAGTTATTTGGAGCTCTGTTCTTTCCTGTCTCAAGGCCATGCCTCCCATACCTGACCCTTGTGACAAGCTGCCTTCATAGATAACCCTTTTTTCGGTCACTAGTTTCATGCACAAAATTGTTGTTTTGCAGATTAATTCCTGGCTTCAGAGTCCTTGCACATCTTCTCGTACCTCTCCTTTTGTGTCAGGCCCTCTCAGTGCGCTGCTGACACCAACAGAAGCACACACACAGAAGGTGTATTCAGCCACTTTGCTGTGGTGCCCAGTGACAGGACCAGAGACAGCACTGAAACATGGGAGGTTCCTTCTGAACATCAGGAAAGCCTTTTCCACTGTGAGAGTGACCAAGCACAGGCACAGGTTGCTCAGACAGATGGTGGAGTTTCCCTCCTTGCAGGTACTCATAAGATGTCTAGGCATTGTCCTGGGCAAGTGGCTCTTGGTGGTCATGCTAGAGCAGTGGGGTTGGACCAGGTGCTCTCCAGAGGTGCCATCCAATTTCATCCAGACTGTGATTCTGGATGATTTAGTGTCACTGAAATCAGTGTTTCTCTTCTGGAAATACTTACCTTTTGATAACTATGTTATAATTATGTTATGGAAAAGTTCTGCCTGAAAGGTTCAGACTGCTGTATTATGAGGGCATAACACACCTAACATATGTATATGTATTGCTTTGAAGTACATGCTGAATGTCATACCAAGTAGGGGACAGCACAGAACCACTCTAGGTATTTCATGCTATAAATATATTAATGAAACAATACTACTGTCCTTAAAATAGATAGAAAAGAACCCCTAGCCACTGCCAATGTCTCTCAAAAGTTATCTTTAGCAAAAAGTCACAATTTTCTAGCGTTAAATATTTATAGGCATATGGGAATACCAGAGCTGCCCGTCATCAAGATGGCTTTGAAATAAGTTATTTGAGATGGCAAATCTGTATGACAGGACTCAGGAAAATGAAATAACTAAATGAGGTGAAGCACATTTAAAAGTGTAGAAAGAATTTACTGCAGCGTGTAACGGAGCTGTCAGGCAGACTAGATCCCTCACTTGTTGTTACTGTTGCTTCACTGCACTTTCATGTGACAAGGCTCTGCTTTCTCTAAGGAGACTGACTGCTGTGTCCTGACTGCATTGGATTCTGTAACAAACATCCTTCCCCCAATGCAAGAAACAGCTGGGTAGAGGCAGGAAAAGTCTTGAGTCTCAGTTAACTTGAGAGACCTGTCAGAAATGAATGCAACTGTTTAAATGATCCTGTCAATGTAAGCAGTCTTTTCTACTGCTAGAAGAAGATGGAGCAGGCTCCTGGTGCAAATAGGAAGTTAGGCTCTTATTTCATCAACAAGGGTGTTCAGGGTTTGGTGAGATGTTGAGCTTTTTTAGCTGTCTAGGGCTGTTGGAACAGCTCGACCATGATGC
The DNA here is from genome assembly GCA_013397055.1 of Pachycephala philippinensis. Lineage (NCBI taxonomy): Eukaryota > Metazoa > Chordata > Aves > Passeriformes > Pachycephala > Pachycephala philippinensis. The sequence continues at coordinate 92,146 of VWZT01006148.1, forward strand.
ATGGAACATGAGCTGTCAGTCACCAAATCTCATCCAAAGCACTATTTCTCCTTGTAGCCATTTGGGACTAACCTACAAAGATTCCAGGACCATAGGGCATGGGAGAAACAGAGATTCAGGCCAGACAGCAGCTGTTGTAAATGCAATCAGTAAACCGTTGGGCTACTAACCAAAGGAAAGAGCCACAGTGGGCAGCCATTCACAGTGCACAGACTTTGCTGGTTCTGCAGGACATGAGGACTGTGCTACTATGCCTTCTGAAGCTTCATCTATCAGGATTAAGTATATGGAAGCAAAGTGTACTCTTGTAACAATGCCATTTTTCACTGTTGACAGATCTTGTCACAGAATGGGCTTCCTTGTACTGTAAAGCAGTTGGATACAATGGGGTTAAGCATAGTGTAAATGCCAAGAGAGATTACAGCAAAACAGACAATTTAGAAAGGGCTGGACCTTTGCCAGGTAATGCACAGCTGTGATAGGAAGCAGTGGGGAAGACCCACAGCTCCTGACTTTTCACACCCATCAGTGCCCCAGGGTAGGGTGCAGCCCACTGAGTGCACACCTCCCCAGTGGAATTGCTGTGCTTTGCCTTTGCAGTGGTCTTCCACACCAGTGTGCTGGCCCTGCTCCCCAGGGGAAATGCTGCATGGAGCTTGGTTCAGCTTTCCCCCGACAATTCAGCATGGAGCCAAGCATTCAGCCTTGTCTCTGCAGAAACTGCCTGACAGTTGATGCAGAGAGCAAGGCAGCAGTTGAATTTTTCATTCCATTAAGTGTTCACATTTTCTTCCCCTGTCTTGCTGTTGTTGTTTCTAAACATGACAGACAATAATCGGAAAACAAAAGCATTTGCATTCTCTCCACTGGCAAAGCAGCACATTCACAACCAACATCAAAGGTGGGTTTAGCGATCATTAGTGCAATACTGCACTTCAACATGATCAAAGCAATCAGTGCCCAAACACAACAGAGAAGATGGAGCTCTGATTCAGCTCTTCCATAAAAGGCAATGATAAAGCGATCTGGGGAGAGGGTGAAAGCACAGTAAGCATATGAGGGCACGCGGCTGAGATATTCTTTTACATCAAAACAATTTCTCATTTCATATCCAATTATACCTCTTAGCTGTTCAGCCCAACATTTCTGTCATCTCTGGCTTTCAGTTGACATTGCAAATTGTGGAACAGAAAAAACTACCACAAAACATGTCTCAGTTGAAATTCTTCCTGAAGTGTGTCACTGAAGATGGATAACTCTTCCAGAGCTGGGATACTTATGCTGGCCTTACTGATGCTGCCAGCCAGCCTCATTCACGTTTGGGTGAGGACTCTTTTGTTACCACCTAGTCAATGAAAACAGCCCTTTTGCTTTACTGTTTGAATCACAAAATCATAGAATGGTCTAGGTTGGAAGGGACCTTAAAGATTGAGTAGTTCCAATCCTCCTGCCATGGTCAGCGTCACCTTTCAATACACCATGTTGCTCAGAGCCTCATCCAAACTGGCCTTGCACACTTCCAGGGATGGAACATCCACAACTTCTCTGGGCAACCTGTTCCTGTGCCTCATCACTCTCACAGGAAAGAATTTCTTCCTAATATCTAACCTAAACCTACTCTCTCTCTGTTTGAAGACATTCCCCTTTGTCCTGTCACTACATNGCCTCAGAGGACAGGTGATCCATCCCTCTAATCAACCTGGTGGCCTCCTGATGTCCTTCCTGTGCTGGGACCCCAGAGCTGGATGCAGAGTTCCAGGTGGGGTCTCACCAGAGCAGAGCAGAGGGGCAGAATCCCCTCCCTCCCCTGCTGCCCACGCTGCTTTGGATGCAGCCCAGGACACGTTTGGCTTTCTGGGCTGTGAGTGCCCATGGCTGGGTCATGTCCAGCCTCTCACCCACCAGCACCCCCAAGGCCTTCTCCCCTGGGCTGCTCTCAATCTGTTCACCCCCCAGCCTGGGTTGGTAACAGGGGCTGCCCTGAACCAAGGTAGAAGGTTCAAAGTAGAAAGCTCTAAGTGCAAGGACAATGGACTTCGTGATGTTGGGTATCCATAGCCAGGGTAACAAATGGCTTTGAAGGTAAAAGTGTAGAGATGACATTAATCAAGTCACTGTAATGGGCTGGTCTTTTTGTCTCTTGGACTTGTGCAGCTCAGGCCACAAAAGTGCATCTTGAGAGTCCCATACGAAGCACTCATCTTCTGCCTGACTGGGTGCAACTCTGAAATTCTGAACTCATCTCTGTCTTAAAACCATTGAAACTGTCTCTTCTATATGAGAGATGCATCCTTTCAATGCCTTCTATAGAAGTTATGTATTTTCCCTGAATTCATGTT
>VWZT01006148.1:94531-117063 GCA_013397055.1 Pachycephala philippinensis
TGGGGTTGGGGGGGGGGGGGGGGTTTTGTAGGGGGCAGGTTGGATTAACAACACCTCAGATCCCGGAGTCTGGTCCCTAAGTATGTTGCCTGTGACTGCAACTGAGTCAGTCTGTCTTCTCTTGTGCAAGCAAAACTGCAAAAGCTTCTTAAGCCCTTCTCTGGAAGACGGATTTTCCACACTCGGAATGGCTTGTAAAGAAGATGCTTTAAAGACATATCTCAGGGGAAGAATACAAACAAAAGACCAAACCCAGGAAAAAGAAAAACATTCAGTGATACTTAGCAGGCAGAGCACTGGTTTGGAAGTGGCAAAGCATCAAGGAATATTGGCATGTTGTGTCGACAGCAAATTAAGCCAGTAAGAAAGGGAAGCAACTGAGTCACATGTGTTGAAAGAAGGGGCCATTGCAAGTGACAGAGGACTCAAGGCAGCTCAGTAACAGAGCAGGAATGTTCTGCAGGGGGAGGAGACTATTTTGCTCTGAAGGATGAGATGGGTAATAAAGTTTGAGGCAGAGAGGTGCTCAACGTGTTGGCAGTGAGTGTTAAACTGATGCTGGTCCACTCACTCTCACAAAGCTTCATCAGTATACACAAGTGAGCTCTTTGCCTGTATCATGAAGTGGCTTCAACTGGATAGCAATCCCATTTTTCCTTTATAAATACTCACTGTCTTCTGGGTAACAGCAGCATAAGCATAAGTTCTACCTAGTGGAACATCTTTAAATTAGCCTACCTCCTCTTTCAGAACTAAAATGGGTTTTCTTTACCAAAAGCTTCAAGGTCACACAATGAGGGGATATAGTGACCTCTGGCTCTTCAGCACTGAGTCAAACATGCATGTAACTCCTGAAAAGATACGCAGGTATGGAAGCTTTGGGGGCTGGCCTGCACAACAGAGGGGTGTAAACCAACTAGCAGAGAGCACAAACAGCAAGCAGAGAGCACTGGGGAGAATTACAATCTGAGCTGAAAGGTGCCTGGGCTCTTTTTGTTGCTCTGGTTTTCCACTGTGAGTGGGATCCTGGCCAAGCTCTGTCTTCATCCATTACTTACTGCTCAGTCCTATTCCTGCTCTTCCCATAACCAGCTCATGTATTCAGTGAGCACTTGGGGTAGGGAAGTGGAGAATTTTGATCTATAAGGGAAAATTACGGCATAGAATTTCCATAATTGCCGTAATTTAAGTTGTTCTAGTTCTTCATTAAAGACAGTGTCTCCTTTTCAGACTTTTCTGTAGAAAAGTGACTCTCCCCTGGGAATCCTGCCTGCCAGTGTCAGGTAGTATGTCCTTCCAGAAGATACTCTGCTCACATTATTCATTAGGAATTGTCTGCTTAATTCTGTTATTCTCTGCAGGTAATACACAGTCACTATTTTTTAAATACCACTTCAGACAGCCCCTCCACATTTGTGGCATGGCAGGACTGTGCCTAGGACTTGATTTGTGTGCAAAACAGTAATATGTCCCCACCTATGCTCAGATCCTGCGTCCAGGCAAAGGCTATATAGGGAAAATTCCTGTCTCCTTGCTGCAAGTGGGGAGGAAGAGATGAAGCACTGGTGTAAGAGTGGCTCCTCTTTCTCTTCTACACTGTCAGTGTAGCAGAGGCCAAGTGTATTGGATTTTTGCTGCAAAACAGTGAAGCAATACAACAGACAAGAAAGGACCAGCAATTACCCATTTTCCAAGAAGTGGCTGTTCACCAGCTGCTGTCTGGTTACGAATTTACCTAAAGCTACCTTCAAATTCAGACTTTCTGTGTGTAGTCTGTTGTCTGCCCAGAAGAAATATAGAAAGTTTCCCTTTCTGCCAACCATTTTTGTGAATCTAACTACTCTATGAAAAGAGTTGCAATACCTATGGGACAGATCACCCTTGAAAGGGATGTATATACAGAAGAAACATTTGGTATGGTCCTACAGATACAATAAAGGGGCATGTATCTCATGGTTTAGCTCACACATGATTCCATGTTTCTTATGTTGTTGCAATCACAAATTGGTCCTGCCCCTCAACAGCAGGGATTTTGAATAGTACAGGCAGTCTTACACAGCAAGGGTGTGCAGAGCTGGGCTTCAAGCTTATATTTGTGTAATACCTGAGGTAGTGTGACTGCTGCGGTCAGTGCTCTGAGACAGAGCATGAAGCCTTGAGGGAACCCATTTCAACCTACACATTTTCCCAAGCAGATTCTCACGTCCTCTGTGAGCACCAGGTTATCTAAATATACTGTTGCTTATTTACATTGATAGACAGAGATATAATGCACCCAAAATTATCTCACACAGGCTGAATCCCTGTCCTGCAAGCGCCCTCATGGCCAGAGCTGACACTGTAACTCAGCTCCAAGTACATGGCTGTATATACTGTGGGAAAAGGCACATCCTGTGCCATCTCTGGCTTTCCCATTTGCCTTTCTGATCTCCCTCAGCTAGGGAAACTCCAATCTGACAGCGGATGTCTGTCTGTCCTCTGATGAACAGCTGGAGGGAGCAGCCTGGCCTTTGCACACAGGGTTGGAGAACGGATGTGCTCATGTGTCATCTCCGTGTGGATGGTAGGGAGAAGGCCACATGGAAGTGTGTGTGGGTGGGATGCAAAGCACACCCACGTGCCAAGCAGCCCCGCCACAATGGGAAGATGTGCATAAGCAGTACTGGTTCTGCTGGAGAAGAGGAATGCTTTCGTCACAGAAGAAACAGGCACCAGCTGGGAGTTCCTGGGAGGCAGATGCACCATGATGGAAGGGTGACACCACCAACAGCAATTGTGCATTATCTTTCAGAGCAGTGGTTTATTTGAAACCTGTTTCCAACTGACCTGACAAATTCATTTCCAAAGCAACAACAGATGGCAGCAGACAGATGGCTCAGTAATTTCAAAGCCTTCCAGAGAAAGGAAGTGTCACTATAAGCCTGCACTATCTTAACATTACGAGAGAATGGGATCTTAACATCTGCATTAGCGGAAAATAGTGTTAGGACACATGTTGTAGGCTGGATTTTTGCAGTTAATTCTCATGGTTTCCACTGGCATATCTCCACAATTCTCAAACCTTCTCCTTATCTCAAAATGGCATTTTGAGCCAACATTTAAATGACTTACTTCATGACTATAGATGTTTTCCCTGCATCATCTTGGTCCAACCACATTGTTCCTTGATGCTTCAGTTTCTTGCCTGCAAAACACAGATAAAAATCCTGTACTGATCCTGTGCTTTTAGACAGCAGACTCATTGACAGAGTATTTTTCCATATTTTCACGTTCCTCACTTTTTTTTTCATTGGTGCTGGACTCTCCTTTGCTGGATCCTTACCCTGTGCAAGTAACAATGCTTAGAGGGCTGTATTCCTTTGCTACCAACTGATGAGTAAGGCGGCTTCAATTTTGACTGCTTTTTCTTTTTTTTTTATTTATGCTAAGGGTTTGTTTTTCCTTGTTGCAATTATACTGCTGCCTGTCGCATCCCAAAACTGAACTCTTTTGATAGTTTTTCTTTTTTTATTTTCCCCTTCTCTTAGAAATTTTACTTCTGCAGCTTTTTGAAAGAATTGTCTTCCCTTCTGCATCCTCATCACACGACAGAAGGCCCATTAAATGCTAGAACCAATAATTAAAACATAACAAGTGAGCTCCTCTTTCTGAAGCCAAGTTTAATACATTCTCAGCTCTGACCTGACCTCCAGAGTACCTGTAACATCCTCATTTTCTAAGAAGGTAATCAAACATAATCAAAAGGAATCAAAGGGATGACTCTGTCTTGTCATCTGGTGCAGACCCATTAAGCAGAATCAGGAGACAGAGGCTTGTGGCACAGCATAATTGATCTTTGGAAAGATGAAGCCATGGGCATGGATAAGTCTCTTATTTCTCTCACTTGAGACATATCACAGCTCAACCCAGTGGAGTTATATCCTCATGAAGTTTCTATAACTGAAAGGAGCACTAGACCAATTTTCCTTGTTCCAGGAAGCCCAGTCCCTCTGTACCATCGTGGTTGTACTTCAGGTATTACAAGGCAGTTGGCTGTCCTAAATTTCCCTTTCTCCTTTGCTAGTGAGAGCAAGTTTGGCCACTTAGACCTGTTGGCGTTACAGAGAAGGTACGGCTTTGCCTGATGGTGTTGGGGCTACATCGAGCTCAAGCCCAGAACTCCATGAGGGTTTCCAAATTAGGAAGGGTAGATGTGATAGCATGTGGGTACTGTGCAGTCAGAAGGAAAGGTATAAGTGTATAGACTAAATGGACATGAAAAGATCCTCACTGTCATCAAGCAGAAGATGACCCTGGACACAGAAGGAGGAAGGCCTTGCAGGAAGATGTAAATGAGGGAGGAAAGAAGCAGTCCTTAGTATGAAGCCCATGAGCAGTGACACAATCTTAACAAAACAAGGGATAAGCTGAGGAGCAAAAGATGGCAATGCCTGTTGAAACTAGCGTGCGACAAATGAACTTCAGCAGCCACCACAGGGCTGTTCACTGTTCACTCTTCAGAAAGCCCTTGGTGTTAGGTGTTGCAATACAGGCCACCTGGACACAAAAGGACAGATCACCCTGAAATGGAGCATGGCTAGTGAAGATTGGTCTGGCACAGCTGTGACACAAAGGGGCAGAGGTGCATTAGGATGGAAATTACAGGCCACTGCAGGCCTCCCATAATGTGGAAGGGGTTATATCTGCCTTTTGAGACACACAGGTCTGGGAAAACTCTGTTTCTGCTTGCTGCTGTAGAGAGGATATACAAGTTTAGAAGACAGGAGATGCTGGGAACAATGTCATTTCATTCCCAGCTTTTATCAAAATGTTCTTTCTGTCCTGTTGCCTCTCATTTTTTTCTTATCAGGTCTGAGTCAGTAAGAGCTACCCTGCTTACAGAATGTACCCTAAGATCGAACAGGATGTGGGGACTGATTATGTTCCTCTAGCAGAGATCTGGGCTCAGGCCTACCATTGCTCATCCAAGTCAAAATTTTGATCCTCGGTTGGTAGCTAGATGATGTGGGTGGGTTTCCACTAGAGAGCAATAGCATCTCCTATACAAAGGAGTCTGCCTTGCCAGCTGAAGGGAGGACTTTTAAAAAAGCATATGAGTAACCGTGGGGATTGGCACCAGCTGCTGCAAATGGAAAAGACACCAGTCCCTCAGTGGACATAAATCCAAACCTAAAAGTACAAGGACTGAGATCACTGTTTCTGGACCAGGAGAAGGCAGGGGGAAAAACACAGCAGTCTTACTTTCTTCAGTGCTTTATGCCAGCACTGCATAAATTGCAGTCTCAGCTCCAGCAAATGTTCATCTGTCTCCACACAAGCTGAGAAAATAGAGAAATTACTGCTGGGTCCATCAGAAAGATCTTGAGTAAAATAGATACATCTGCAAATGTTCAATAAACCCAAATGTGGACTGTTGATACAAATATAGCTTCCACCATTAGAAACAAAGTGGGGGAGCACAGTCACTGCTCCAAGGACTTTAGCAAAAATGATGCAAATGAAGCCAGTTTATTTTTCAAAAAGTATGTTATTGACTTGTTCTCTGAAAATTACATTTCCGCCAGAAGTCTACCTCCAGCCAGAAGCATTTCCTCAGCAGACAGGAAGCAGGAGCTGGTCTCAGAAGACACCTGGCTGTGAGGGTAATTGAATAGTACAGCAGAGCAGGTTTAGGACTCATTAACACTCATGGGCTTTAAAATTAGATTACACAGTTCTTTAAATAAATCTGCTATATTCTAGCCTCTAAGAAAAATGATATTGCTGGATGAAACCCTTCTGGGTTTTTAACAGCAGTAAAATAGAGCAAACATGTTGTCTCTGCTGCCCAGTGTGGTATTCACCAGTGTTGATCATGTGCTTGGAGGTCTTGTGATCACCCCAGGTGAGAAAGGGAATTAATTCATATCATGTGACAGTCATGTTCTCCTGTTAAAGCTTCCCAAGAGAGGCTTTAAAGTTTCCAGGTTCAAGACAGGAAGTCAGACAAGAGCTGGACTTGAAAAGATACTCTTTTGTACTTACAGAAGTTATCAGTAGTCCTGCGTACAGCCAAATGAGACACGAGTTCCTTCCAGTCTATAAAGGTGGCTTGTTGGTCATAAAATGCATGTTTTGTGTGTTTGTCCAGAACTTGCCATCAGTCTTGCTGCCTTTTACTTCTGAAAAGCCAGGATTGCATAACTCATTGGAAAAGGAATTAGCATGGTAGATGATGGAGAATTTTTATGGTACATTTTGAGGTAAATTAAACACACATTTTTGTTTAAATATAAAAGAAAAACTTAATGAACAGTATCCTGGGCAGAGTCCTACAGCAACAAGAGGTTCTACACGGACTCTGCAAAGCTGCATCACAAGTAGACTTTTTATACACACTCTCAGCAGCACCAGTCCCAAGAGTGGCTGCATGGGGCACCTCAGCCCAGCTCTGCTGTCCAAAGGTGTCCCCTGAGCTTGGGCTCTTCTTGGATCCCATTCCAGGATGGGTACAAGACAGTGCTGAGGGTGTGGATTCAATCTCATCACCAAGGGAAACTACACTCCTTTCATGAAATGCTTCTGTCTCTGTCATTCCTGCTTCCAATCAGATTAACACCTCCTTCCAGATGGGCCTTCTTGCACTCCCTGCCACATCATACTTTGGTCACAAATTCCCGCTACAGTTACAATTAGATTTTCCCCTTCATAGATCAAACTGGCTGATGAAGGGAGCTTTTTAGTCTCTTAAAAAATAATCCCGAGGGGCATTTTAAGTAGGGGGACAGAGACTCTGACCTGTATTTTGTGTTGAGAGAAGAGCCAACATATACTTCCTTTGCCCAGTACTGTCAAGGAGATGGTCTGCAGCCATTCACAATTTTAGGCCTGGTTAAGAAAAGGGAAGCTGAGGCCAGGCTGTTGGAATTGCCTGGGAGGCACTAGAACACAGCATATGGGAATCAGCTCTTGCCCAGACAGGCTGTGACATGCCATGTACCCCCACCTCTGACCCCTGTGGTGCAAAATGGCACTGACAAAAGCCTCAGAGAGGCTGTTTGCATTGCCCAAGGTCACAAAGAACCTGTGTCTGAGCCAAAAAAGGTGCCCTAGTCCCCTGAGACACCCTACAGTGCCAGCCTTCCTGCTATCCTTAGCCTGGCTTTTCTGTGCTTAAACCCTAATGCATGTTCCCATGCCCCTGTAATTAATTAGCAAGAAATAATTTATTCTCTGAGAGAAAAAACATCTTCTTCAGCCTGCTGTGTGTTTAGACAACTATGAATCTCTTGAATAAATTGATACAATAACTATGCTGAACTTTTAAATCCTTATGGAAAAGAACCATTACAGTTTTTAGGTGTGTGTGTCTATTAACTAACACCTCCTGAGGGAAGATGAGAGATGTCAGCTCTGAAAGGGCACTGGAGTTCCAGGAAGTGAGAAACAGGGCTGCAAGTGCCTTGCTGGCATCACTCATTTCTCTACCCCCTTGCAGGAGAGATGATGCCTTGTGCTGCCTGGGGCTGTAATCTCCTCCCCTTATAGGCAGGGGCGATGCAGCCCACGGTGCCCCCAGGCAAGGAACTGATCTGAAAAGCAGTGGGTTTGAAAGGCCCAGGACAGAGCCCTGCCCATGCAGCGATCCCTGTGGCACACAGAGGACAGCGGCCATTACATGCTGTTATCTTCTTCATGGCTGTGCTGATTTCAGAGCTACTGCATCTTCATCCTTTCAACGGTGTGGTGTTCCTGTGCTGACTCGGGAGTGTTGCGCTCTCACGCCAGTCGCCGGTTTCTGGGATTTCTGGGACCACTAAACTCTCGCTCTACAGGCTCAGGGTGTGTTGCACTAACCAGAATAAAAACGTCAGTGAAACGGGTGGTGCCATCTACTGGGAATCGAGATTTTTACAGACAAGACCAAGGACTGACATCATGCCATCAGTTAGACTCTCTCCAGGCCTTATCTGACACTTTCGCAGCAAGATGTTTATGGAGAGCCCACTGGCACCACCGAAACTCAGAATCTAAGTCTGTCTGTTTAGAAATTTCTATGGGACATCTCCCTCCCACAAATTACTAGTGTAAGAGCACAGGAAAGGGCCAGGAAGAACTGCTTCTGGCTTTTGGACCTAGGAGAAAATGTTCATGCTGCTATGGTAAAGTGGAGATTAAAAACCCTGCAGCTGTGACAGACAGATGTGGGTTGTTTTTGGGGTCCAATAGGAGAGGAAAGCACTGAGCTTTCAAAAGAGTCTTGGAGAGATTCTCTCTTCTGCTTTTGCTGAAGTTGTTCCCCAAAAACTTTGATAGAACACCCTTATAAAACAGGATATAATTTTGTCACTAACCTCTGCCTTAGTACTTAAAGTATCCAAGAACCACAGAGCTCTGGGGCCTGGGGAGAGACCTTTTGGAGTCCCCTTTTCTAGACACCTGTATTACTGGATTTGGCCATAGTTTTGGTTATGAAATAGAATGGTTCAGACTGCTCAGCAACTCCCATGTCATTTGGAGGAGCAATTTCTCTTTGCTGTTCAATATAACTCCTTGTTCATAGTACTCACAGCCAAACACCGAGTCAGGTTTTGCTGCCGTTTTGTCAGATCCCAAAGCAGAGAGAAGCCATCAATAAACCATTTGCTGCTGGCCTAAGACTGTCCACATTTGATTCAGTGGGAGTTTCACCTCTGAATTCTGTGGGGAAATTATCATGAATGCCTTAGAAAAATCCCTTCTGAACTGCAACTTTCTCTCCCTGTAATGTTTGAAGCCTCCCTCCCTGCCTCCATGTATTGCTAACAGATATTGTCTAACAAGCAAAAAACCAATTAATTGCCAATATTTTAAACGCTGTCTTCAGCAGTTATTTGAGGTGAGCTATTTGCTGTATAGAGCTGCAGGCCCCTGTTTTGCTTTCTACAAAAAGTGACAAATTCATCCTGTTGATCTAGTCACAGAAATTCATCAATACTTCAATGGCCTGAAAAATAGATCTGAGACATTTTCAGAGCAACAGGTTAACACATGGTTTGGATCCTGACTTGGACTGCAAGGTAGATACAGCATGGATGCATGTAGGTTCACTCCAAATCCTAATCTAGCAAACTTCTCTTTAAGTGGAACACAGTTAATGGAGGGACTTGAGAGCAGCCCTTTCCAACGTGTGCTGCTGTGAGCTAGGATGGGCAGACTTCACCAGAACGACTTTGAAGGTGGCTTTCCTCACTGATGGGCTTCTGTTTAGAGATGCTCTCTGCTCTCTGTTTTGCAGGGTTTGCTAGGCTTTTTTTTTTTAATCCAACTGGTCTATCCTTGATGGTCTAATATGTGCCCAGAATAGGGGCTGTCTTGTGTTTGGGTAGAAAAAAACTAACACTGACTCCAAGAGGTTTTAATTCTTTCTGACACAAGCCCAGATAAAAACTGAGCCGCCCCCTGCTCTGTAAATCTTTCAGTGTTGTGACTTTTTTATGTATAGGTGAGAGAAGCTTTCAAAAGCTCTAACCTCAAAATCCCAGCCTGAAGTACTAGTGTTCTTGGAAGAAGCCAAAAGCATCTGTATGGAAATTGCCTTTGGAGCTCTCATGCTACTGTTTGATGTGAATGGCAAGATTCTCCTAATTCCTGTGCTGCATGGCTGTTCCGGGAGATTCAGGGGTTTTTATATCTGACACTGGTTTTCCTCAAATACTGAAAGGGAGACTTCCCTCTTAGAAGCACCCAGATGCATACTCCCATGTGGAGAAACACCCTTAATGTTCTCTGTTTCTGAATCCTTGACTTTGAGAGGGTTTCAGTGTATCCTTAAAAGGAAGAGCTCTGAAAAATCTCTATGTGGGAAAGAAATTTAATGCTACCAGCCTTAGGAAGTCGGGACAGGACACTTAAAATGATTTTCTGGTTAACAATGATGTTAGTCTGTGTGTCACAAAACCTCTTTAGGTAGAATTTTAAGTAAAAACATGTCTGAATAATACGTGTACTTTCTTTCAAGAGGATAAGTAGTCTCAGGAAAAAAAAAAGTTTTTTTCTTTGTCTGGTAGAAGTGGTTTGTTTTCAAACTCTGAGGCCTGATGCCATTCTTGTTTACGCAGCTTTCACATTCATGAAAACGGTTTCACCAGCTCTAACAACTTTGCTCCTGATTTGCACCCATGTCCAGCATTCCAGCCAAAGAACAGTAAAAAGATTTAGAGAGGAGGAGCAGGAGTAAACCCAGTGGTGAACAAGAATGTCCCCACAAGCTTCAGAGCTGGAGCTTAAAGCAATGTAAAGCATATGTCACACCCGTTGCCCTGTAAGCCAGTGACCTCAGAAACTCCAGTTTATACACCTTCACCCTTCATTTCCTAAAAGGAAAGGGAAAAGATTATCATGGTACATTAACATGAAGGCTATGTGTGTGAGAGGCTCAAGGGAGATTTATAACCTTGGAGCTTTCTGTACAAATAGTCCTTGACATAGTGGTTTGGGAGGGGGGAAGTCAAACTTTCCTCTAATACCAGATGGAATAAGCAGCTTAGATTTTTTTCTCCTCTTTTTGTGATCCACGGAGAATAGAGCTGGTCTTGTCTGATCTGCCCCACAGAGGCAGTGGTAATATTGACACTGGTTTGTTCCTATATATCCCTGGAGTATTTGGGGAGCAGGGGGGATGTTGTCTCCTCCTTCCCTCCTGTGAGGAACAACTTTTACTAAAATTTGCTAGGGGGAAGTGGATCTGTTCTGAAAAACATGGTATGGGGTATTAGGAGGAAAGAAGAGACTTCGGCCGCTTTCAAGTGCTTTTGGGACAAGAACATAATCCAGTCCAGTTCAGGCTGAATTTTGCCTGCGTGCTGAAGCCCTGCCAGTGAGGCTGGCAACACCCCTTGTCAGCAGCAGCCTGGTTATCAGCATGTGCTAACAAAGACCTTGTGCCCTGACTCCAATGAATGATTAACTCTGTGTCTCTGGCAGCCATGAGGACCATATGCCTTTGCAAGCTAGTGCTGCCTGCTCTGGGAGCACAGTATTAATTTCCCTTACCTCTCCTGACTCTGCCTGGGATGTGACTTCTGTGCTGCTTTCAAGAAGGCTTCTGCTAAAGGTGGCCTCGTTGAAGAGTGAGGTTTCCTCTACCACGCATGGGGGCCACCAGGAGCCACAGAAGCCTTCACATTTGGTGACACAAGGGTTATCAAGCGGAGAGCTGAGTGAGTGCATGACCCTCTGTTTCAACAATGTGCTTTGTCATGGCAAATGATGTCACAGGCTGCACACACTCCCTCCTGCTTATGACTTTGAGTGGCACCTGTACCCTCTTTGACAGACAAGGCTCCTCTGGAACAGGCTTACTGCTGGCAAAACTTTGGGGAACACGTGGTGAAGAGAGAGTACAACAACAACAACAACAAAAACAACAACAACAACAACATGAATGCTATATTTGAGTCACACAGAAAAGGACATGCAGGACTTGAGTGATCACAGGAGCAGTAACATAATACACACCTCGGAAGTGTTCCACTTTCAGTGGGTGACTAACGCTACTGGATATGGCACAACAGAGGGAAAGGGAAGTTGCTGACATGTATTTCCTTCCCCAGGTATGCCTTCCTGTAACCGCAAACACCATTCAACAAGCCAATGTGAAGCTGTGTCAGACTAGCAACATTTCCATGCTGTACCTGAAAATTATGCTTTGACTTCTAGTAACCTTGCACAGCAAATATTTGCATAATGTAAAGGAAACCGGGGAGATCCTAGCCTAAAGCCTTCCCTGCCCCTTCTTCTGCACATGACATGTTTTGGTGTAGCCACACATAGCCCTGCCCATTCCCCAGATGGCCATGCTCAGAGCACTCTAGAGACCCTGGGATGTGATTTCTGGTAGGTCTGAGGGAGTTAGCCACTTTGGAAACTGGAAATCAGGTTAGGAGCATTATAGGACACATTTGTGAATATTGTGTTCAAGTGACAAACAAGCCGTGTTCCAAATGCAGTGGCTTATGGTCTCCTTTGGCTGTGAAGATGCCCAGTTATGAAACTTCACCTTCATGTGAAGCCCTTCATCTTCCACTGGGTGCTTTGTCCTGGTAGCTCTCCCCATGCACCAATGTCTCTGCCACTTTCCTGATCTTCAGGGCAGCTGATGGTCCTTTGTGCCCTCCAGTGTTGCTGGGGGCTAGGGGGAAGTAGACACAGCTGTAAGGATGCAGTAACTCCCTCTTGCAACTGCAAAATGGCTTCCAAGGATCTTTCCCATCCTCTTTCTTTGGAAGTGAAAGCAGCCTGCCTGTCTCTGCACACCCAGCTCTCGACAATGTGCTGATTGCACTGTGAAGGGCCCAGGTCCCTGACATGTCCCATGCTTCCTTCCTGCAGCTATTATCACCTGCCAGCACCTCCATCTTCTGGGGAAGAGTTTCTCTGCATACAGTTTGTGTCTTAAACACAGCAAAACAGGTGTTGCCCTTGTTCCCTCGCTCTCCCTGTGTGGGGTTTAGCAGCCTAGGTTGGTTGTAGGAGTCCTGAGCAACCCAGTGATGTGAGACTGCAGTATTGCAGGGCCAGGTTCCCAGCTCTGCCTCAGCAAAGCACTGGCACCCATGTCTAGATTTTCAGCACGTGAAAACTCTTGTTGGCTACTCTGCATGTTTAAGGACTGCAGGGAACCAGGGCCAAGGCCAGGTAAAGCCAATGGGCTATCTGTGCTTTTCAGATGTAACAGATAAAAAATGTCCATTTCCATTTCTGCAATGACAGTGCCATGCTTGCAGACCCATTCATGCCATCAACTTTTTGCTACCAGGTACAACAACTTGGAAGCAGGTCTGTTTTAACCCTTACTGAGAAGGTGACACTCCTCAGGCACTAAACCCTACCATGTGACTTCTGCAGAGGTCGGCAGAAGTGGCATAAGAGGGAATGACCTAGAGGAAATAATACTGCAGGGATGCATTGTCCTGAGGTTTTTCAAGCTCACATGGAGGCAAAGAGGTAACAGGTAAAAAGCCCAGAGTTCTTGGTGACAACCAGTTTTCATAGAGCAGGCTCTGATAAGGGCTGTGATCATGAACAAAACTGTGAAAACTTTATTAATCAAGTACTCAAAAACATAGCAAACAGATTCCACCTGTATTTATTTTCTGTTTGATATAACGATGGCACAGATATTGTCTGTGCTAAGCTAAAGACTTCAGTGCTGCCAGGCTGATGTCTGCCATATCCCAGCTACAGCCCTGACTGTAGCTGTAGCTTGCCCACACAGCCCCATGGACAAGCTCCTCGACAGGCTGGCTGAACCTCCCCGCTGAAAGAACAGGCCAGCCAAGCAGCTGTGACTTTGATTTCAAACAGAGCTCTCAGTATTGGCTGACAGTCGAAAGTGCCTTTTGAACAGCTAAAACAGTTTCACATGCTTAAGCAATGGCTTTAGGGATCTTCCTTTCATAGGAGCAACACCTACAATGCAGCCAGCTGCAAAATCCCACCATCCTAGCTGAGAGTCCTGCCTTGGTTTTCATAGGAGACTGCTGCTCAGGCTGACCAAAAATAAAATGCATAAATTTATTTACAGTGGATGGAGGAATTTCTTTCTTTTTTGCAACATCTGTGAATGATCAGCATCAGGATTCTGTCTGATTGCAGGATAGCTAGCAAATCCAAGTTGAAACATCTGTGCATCAGATATGCATCATTGATGATCCATCTGCAAAACACATCAGATGTCAGTTGATTGATTTGAGCTTGATAGGGCTAGATAACCAAGCAGTAGGAAAAGAGAAACTATATGGCACAGTGAGAGTTGTTCCTCCTGCCCCTCCTCCTTTTCAGCTCTATATTTTAGTTCCACTGTTTATGTTTTTGCAGTTGTTTTTCTTACATGGTGCAGTTATTGGGTTGAAAATGGATAGGAGAATGAAAGCCCACATCTAAAAAATGTGGGAACACATCTGTCCTTGGCAAAAATAATTGTATCTGTGACTGCCGTCACCAAAACCATAAATGAAACATGTCATGAAATCTTCCAGAAACTGCTTTGGGATCTCAGTGGGAATACTGGGGTGGCGTTCAGATTCTGTAACAGGGATTTTAACATTTTTGGGTGTCCTTTAGTTTTTCAATCACATTGATTCAAATGCAGCTGTGACACTAGAGACTATTATTTGAAGCTGAAGTCCTATTTTCTGTCTTCCTAATCCCTGATTGCATTTACACTGGTCACGGCCATTCCTCACTGCTTCATACTGCACACTTCCTACAGCACATGCACATGCAGTTACTGGTCTTCTGTCTGCTTCTTTATTGACCTCTGGAAGGGCAGACATGCATGATGATGATGAAGAAGACTCCCATGCTTAGTTTTTTAAGGTGGTGTGCAAGGGGATGTGGCCTGGCTTATGACTGCGTATCTGCTACAGCAACTATAGTATCCCTCTATAGTATCCCTCAGTATGCAAAATCGGCCTAGACCTCAGGCTTATATTGCCCTTCCAGCAATCAGTGAAGGATTCAGACATTATCACTGGAGTAGCAGGTCTCCAAATAGTGCCTGAGAGAAGAAAACGAAAATCTCACTCACCCCTACATTGCATCACTATGGGAAGTGATAGCAGCATGTTGCTGTGAGGTTTTCAGGCAGACGTGACCACCGAGACGTGACACAGGCAGCAGGTACAAAGCTAGAAAGTGACAGCTTTATACAGACATCTTTCTGATTCTAACTGCTGTTGATGTGCCACATCTGGATAGCCAGCAACCAAATCCTCTGCTGAGATCATGTCATGCTCTAGTTTTTTATGCTGCTCTGAGAGCAATGGGTATAGAGTGCTTCTGTGCAGGCAGTACTGGTAAAACCCTGTTTCTGAGACACAGAGAGATGAAGGCTTGCTTTAGCAGCCTTGTGGGACTTTGTGACTATTATAGCTAACAGAGGGGATCTGCCACACAGTTTAAAATCACAGCCATCAGCCTGTTAAATGATCTTCCCTCTGCAATTCAAGGCTAGCTTGTTAGCACTGTAGTTCAAACTTCCCAGTATGACTGTGATGCCTGTGTAAGTGCTTTGCAGACTGTCTTTTAATCCTGGTAGGAGCAGAGCTGTCACTGAGCAGCTGGCTGGCCTAGCAGATGAATCCTCTCTTCTGCAGGCATCCCCTGTGTGAGATTACAGATGTCTACACGAGAAAAGAAATCTTCTCCTTGAAGGCTGTGGCTCAGGTATTATGCATGAGCTATTTTCTTTGTATCGTGCCATCTGGAGGAAAGGTCTTTCTGCATAAAAGGAAACCGGCAGAAAATCACAAATGGGGAGAGAAGTGTGGATCTCACAACTGTGTATAAATACCTGAAGAAAGTGTGCAAATATGTTTGAGCTAATCTCTTTTCAGTGATGCTGAGTAATGGGACCACAGGCAAAAGGCACAAACCGAAACAGAGGAGGTTTAATCTGACCACCAGGAAACATTTTTTTGCTGTGAAGGTGACCAAGCACTGGTGCAGACTGGCCAGAGAAGTGGTGGATTTCTGTCCTTGGGGATATTCAAAAGTCATCCGGACTCAGTCCTGGGCAACTGGCTCTATGTGGCTTTGCTGGACCTTGGCAGTGATTTTGTGACAGTGAGTGAGGGTATCTCTCCAGACCATCTAATGTGAGCATGGTCTTCACCCAGGTGCTGGGAGCAGAGTCCACCAGCTCAGTGGCACAGGGCAGTGAAATGCCTTAGCCATTATAATGTGCTAGTAGCAGGGCTTACTCTTGTGCAGCTTCTCTCTGTTGCAGACACAGAAGCACATTAGCAAGTACCCACATTTTACAATCATGGGAAAATGAGGAAAAAACTTGATATGGGGTCTTTTAGGTCTAAGACAGTTCCAGAAGCCAGTGCACTAGGCAATACCACTTACTGCATGAGGTGGTTATGCAATGCTGTCCTAGGGAATAAAAGAAGCAATGCATTCCAGCTTTTTCTCCTACAAAAACTCTGTGGCATTCCCTTTTGCTTCTGTCCTTTATGCCTGGGGGCAGTTTAACTGGTAACTGACAAAAGTGAGATTGCTGAAAGCGTGCCCTGCTCAGATCTAATAAATCACATAAAAGTAGAAGAGGAACAGAACTGGAAATATCTCTGAATAATCAGCAGATGAAAAACCTTTTACAATCTACTAAACTTGAAACACAGGCAAAGATTTGGTCAGTTTTTTTTTTCAGAACGAAGTAATTCTGTGGTATAAATTAAATAAAAAGCCAGCAAGAACATTTCTCTTCCACTATGTGGGGGAAATATGCTCCAGATGCTTGCAGTTTGTTGGTAACAAGCAGCAGTGTGATGGACTGGATGGATTTTGAAATTATGCCTCTAACTGATCTAAAGAAAAAGTAATGATAAAATGTCCAGCAACTGGCTTGGTGGAAATAACAAATGGAATGTGGTAACCCAGGCCTCAGAGATGGCTCTTACTGTGCGTCATTTGGGGCAAGTTTCAGAGACCAGACCCCAAATCAGCCCTAATGTTGAGTGATTTATTCTCTCAAGGTACTGGTAGACATGGGCAAAATTTTCCAGTGACTGCCTGGTCTAAAGCCTTTACCATGGTTCTGAGCATGCAGCACTGGAAATGCAGAAGAGCAGCATTACTGCTGAGATAGTTTGCTGTCTGTGGAAATCAGCCTTGACTTCCTGAGAGCTTCAGGCATCTTTGCCAGCACCAATAATCTTCTCTTGAGGAAGAACACAGGCACTGGGAAAAACAGTGCAAATTATTTAAGACATGAAGTTTCTGAAGCTGATACGAAAGTGAATTTGGTCTCAGAGCACCAGCTGTGTGAGGTATCACAATACCATTTTGCAGGGGTTTCACCCTTCTGATGTCACAGCAGATTTAGTTTGGAATTCTGGTGCCGGGATCAACCTAGCGTGTGCATAATCGGTGGCAAAGTAAGACCCTGGGATCCTATGCTTTCACTGTTTTTTACTTACAGAGTAGTTTAAGATAACTGCGTCCAGAGTTAGCAGAGGTTTTATGGCTAGAAGACAACCAAATGTGTACATGGATTGGTGTGGTGACTTGGATTGAAGAAAAGCCCTCTTACTGCTGAGCAGACTACTGCAGCACGGATGTCCCATTTCTCCAGTGGCTTCTGTGACAATTGACTCCTGCTGGACTCATCTGTGCTATTCACACTTGCAAAGGTGCAGCCATAGTTTTCAGTGAGACTGAAAACATTTTTGTACTATAGTTATCACATATAACTATATGTTATATAGTTATATAGTTGTATATTCAGCAAATTTTTTTTCCTATTAAAAACGTCAGTTCTAAACCCTTGGTTTTGCTTACACCAGCACTAGATAATCATTGTGACAGTGGTGGCTGCCACAGACGTATCAAGATGCTTGATTACAATGCTTCACTTTGGGACACTTTTCATCCTCACTCAGGATGGCTCCAGGACCCTGTCCAGCCCAACAGTGCAGGGATGACAGGGATGGTTCCAGGAGTAGCACAGCTGCTTTAGCACAGGGATACAGGGACACACCACATAACTCCGTCCCTGCATATGTTGCCATATGGAGTTGTGCAGCGCCACCAGCATTTGCACTAGCTTTGTTGTCTCAGCACAACACTACATGTTTATTTGACATTCATCCCACTGTCTAGCAAGGACCCTCAACCTCTGTATACTTCCATACAAACTTGAACACCTGGCTGTTGAACTGTATTCCTCAACTTTTCTGAAAACACAAACTGTAAAAATATGATCCATTCTTTCACAGGGTGTCTTCTATTGGTTAGAGGTAGGTGACCAATCCCAAAAGCTGGTTAGACTCTTCTGACACATCAGGCAGCTTGCAAATATTCATTCTCCCAGCTTTTCACTATCTGCAACAAGATCTGCCTGTGGAGGTGTGTGAGAACAGATGGGCAGGAAAAATTACTGTGAAAATGCTTCTGGAGACCAGACCCTATTCTGGGGTGTCCAGCACTGCCTTAAAATTATGCGACAAGGGGCAAACCCACACTAGGTCTCCATCCCTCTATTGCAAATTTTCCTGAAGGGAATCAGCGCAATCCTGTGGAAATCTGCTGGAGTCTGTCAATAAACTGACCTCTGGGTAGCTGCTGGTGAGCAAAAAGGATGCATTAAAGCCAGAAGGATTTGAATCCCAAGCAAGGAATGACAAGGTATAATTGCGTCCAGGATGGGGAGAATCCCAGGAAGTGGGGTGTAAATTATCTGGTTTCCTCCACTGGAGTCTAGCCAAGAATTTAACACCCTTGTTTGCTTAGGAGAGGTCCTGCAGTGCTTTTAGTGTCTCCACGCTTCTGCTGTCTCATGCAAATGTGCTGAAAAAGCACTTCTGAGCAAGTGTCATGAATCAACACTGGCCCAGACTCCCCAGGAAAAAAATAGTCAGTCCTGCAGTCTTTACTGGGGGTCTGTCTGTAATTTATGGGTACCGGGAGGCATACTTCTTGAGAAAGTGCAATCTCCTCCTTTCGTTTAGGGTTACAGCCTGAAGGCCATTTTTAGAACTGACAGGGACAAGTCCTGTGCCAGCACAGGAAGAACATGTCCTGGCACACTGCATCACACTGAGTCTCATCATGGTCTCCACTACAGGCATATCAGGTGGTCCTGATGAGCAACTGGAGGGAGTTTTCTTGCAGGATGACATTTTGCACAGCCACAGAATTGTTACCACAGAGATCTATTCATTAAATGATGATGATTTTTAAAAGTGATTATCTTAAATGGAAAGGTTGACTTGATGTAAGCTTACTGTAAAGAAAATCCCTTTCATCTATAACCGATGCT
This sequence comes from Pachycephala philippinensis, assembly GCA_013397055.1. NCBI lineage: Eukaryota > Metazoa > Chordata > Aves > Passeriformes > Pachycephala > Pachycephala philippinensis. Next base: position 113,322 of record VWZT01006148.1, read on the forward strand.
CTGGTATCCATTTCCATTTAGCCAGCCTGCAGCTAAACCCTATCAGTGCATAGTCACTTCAGGGGGCCCCACACCGGGGACTAGTGATTTTGCTGTGTATGCAAGGCACTGAGCACAAAATCACCAGCCCTGCTGGGTCTTACGTGTCATTCTGGCAGCAGTGCCAAGCACAATGGAGGAGCAAGAGGTTGGGAAAAATAAATCCTTACTAGCCTAGCACCTTGAGGGTTTGCTAAATGCAAACAGGCAGAAAACTTCTCCTTTCCTAGACAGGGCCAGGAAAGCAATCTTGTAGGTGATGCAAAAGATAAAAAGGCAATGATAAGACTGGAGGAGCAGCAGATGCAGCAAGGATGCTGAGCTGGTGTGCAGAGTGGTCAGGGGGTAAAACAGGTGGTGAACAAAGCCAAGCTCTGGCACCACAGGTTTTGACACGCAGAAAGATTCTTGCACCCTAGTCCCAAAATACAGAATGAGTTTGTTGAGCTGTCTCCCATTTTGTCACCAGGAACAGAGATTCTGCCAAAATGCATTTGTCTGGATTCTCATCCAGGCAAAAGCCATACACAGGCTGGCGTAGGGAACTATCCAAGCTGGTTTCCTCCCCCAGCCTGTATACAGCTTTTAGAGGCCCACCATAGCAGTAATGAAAATTTTGCTCAGTTTTAACAATTAACTAGCTGTCAAACATTTGGAGAAACAACACAGCCTCTTCCTGCCTTAACTTCCTCATCTATCTGTTCTTCTGACTTGACAATGACCAGGATACATCCTACAAGACTTGATATTCATCCAGCAATGTTTTAATAAACTTTTAGACAGGAAATGCTATTGTCTTTGATGCTACTTCTCCCCCAGACCTTCATATCTTTAGGACACAGTCTCTGTAGTGTTGATGTTAAAACATTTTCTGTCCACTTCAGTTGTATGACTGCCACTCCATCTCATTGCTGCATCTGTGCAAAGACAGACTGACACATCTAGATATGGATTAGTCTTGCTTTATTGTCCTATGGCTTGATAATAGAAGGAGGCACAATCAAGGAGATGTCAGAAGAAAGAAAGATCCCTTAACTGGATTTAAAATGCTTTCTGTAACATTTTTCAATCCCCTATACTGAAATGTTTGGCATTTATAAATCAGTCAAATAGGATCAGGAAGTTAGTCCAGAAAATGATAGTGCCTCCTTATTTCTTGTAGTAGAACCAGTCACGATTGTTTCCTGTGCCGAACCCAGATGATTTTATTTGAGCACATGGTCCTCTTGACTTCTGTGCAGAGCTGTTTGTAGAGAGCTGGTTTGTAATGGCACTGGATGCTTGCTACCAGTCTGCACTCTTTGTGTGGAGTCTAGACATTGCCCTGCTGCTGGGCTGTGATGTTGGCAGCTATTGAGCAGAAGGACCCAAAGGCAGATGGTTCATAATGTCTAACAGATATTGAGGCCTGAAGCCTTCCACAGTGGGGAGAATCTCATGAAGATGGATAAAGCAAAAGAGATCATCCTAGGAAAAGTATGGTGCTATGTTTAAGATGAATCTATAGAAATCACAATGCCATCTTCTGGTCAGAATGTCTTTATGGATCAGAAGAAGAGAGGCAAAGAACAATACATCCCAAATCCCTTTATCTGCAGAGAAATACGACTGGAGTCAATGTCGAGTGCTGTCTAAAACCCCGTCTGCACAATATCTCATGCAGATCCCATCTGTGCACGGGTGTGCACCTGGGCTGCAATCCTGTGCAGTCTGGGCTGGGAAAGTAGCTCTGACCCTTTGTCTGCAGATTCAAGAAAGCAGATGAGATGAGCCTGTGGGCTTCTGTTACTGATAAAGGCTGACCCCGTGGCCTGGGGAGAACAAAGGTGTAGCAGCTAGCTTGGCTGCTTCTCAGGTATGGAGATGAAGTGACCTGAGAGATTCATAGAAGTACTGCTTGGATCTTGCATTTTCTAGCGATGGGTTAAATGCCCCTGTTTGTCTGAAGGAACACTAGAATTAGAAGGCCTCATGAAGCATTTCATGAAGGACTTACGGAATGTCAAAGCTAATTCTAGCAAATGTCTCTGGAGCTTAAAAAATGAGGCTTTGGTTTAAAATAGTTGCAGATAGTCGTGGTATTTAAGTAAGAGTCCTGTCCACAACTGGAAGGCAAATGAACAGTGTGCAAGGCACTGAGCTACTCTGAAGGTGCATGTGCCTGGGGTCTGGGAAAGAATGGGTTGTCTTGCTAATGGTTTAGTACATATGGCTCACTACCAGGTCTTTAGTCTTCACATGGTGACGAGGTATCCTTAGGAAAGAACTGTCTCTGCAGGAACTTCCTTCCTAAATCTTTTTACATGTATTTAGTATTAAATGCATAGACCAATGGAGGTTCAGCTTCCTTTGCCTGTTCTGGTTTGGGTTTGTTTTCTGCACAACAGAGTGTTTGACCAGATTTCAGCCTCCAGTGGAGATCTGGTTCAGCTGTGGTACTTTCCATTTTCTTCAAGTTAAGCATGCTTCCAAGAACCCTCCTGATTTGGAGGAACATGGTCCTGCTGTTTTCATGTCCCTGGCAACTCACTTACTTGAAAGACACCACAATGACGAAAAAATTTGTTTTATGTTATCACAGTGGGTGCAGAGGAGGTAATTTGGCCTGTCTTTGTAGCACATCTTTAACAAAGGATTTAGGGAGTAATCCTGTGGTCACTGAAATCCTGGACAGAGCTGTCCGTGGAGAGACTGAAAATCAGATCCAGACTGGCTAAGGAAGTTACACAGCATTTCCAGCAGAAATGTTCATGGTGCCTGATAATGTTTGGACAATGTTTCTGCTCCTCAAGATCACCTGCTTGGCAAAGCGAGGTGCAACAGCTGTGACTAAAGGCAGTTATTAGTCCCCTCCCAGTCCCAAAATGCTGTTTCAGCAAATAAATTCAGAATTAAGAATTGTCAAGCTAGAGTTGTGCCATTTCTTGGAATAAGTAGAAAGCACATTTATTGCTTTCTACTTATTACTTTTATCTTTTAAATTTATCTTCTTTAATCCTGATGAAGAACTGTAGGCATTTTCTTCAGTATTTAGTGGGGAGAAAGAAAATTCCCAGTTGACAGAAAGCAAAGCAAGTGCTGACTAAAAGAAAATTACCCATGAAAATAGAGCTAGAATAAAAACTCAATTTCAGCTCTGCTACACTTGGTGGGCTGACAAGAAACAAGAATCTTTACAGTCAAGTAAAGGATAATCAGTGACAGGCTCATATCCAGCTATGCGGTCCCTTGAGAGAGCTCAAAGCTAATCCAGAATCGCATGGAACTTTCCTGGTATGCAGTTTCTTTAATTTTCCTGGGACATTTTGCAGTTAGTGAAGCAAACTGGCTATGTCAATCTTCACAAGATCTGAGCTTTAAACGCCTTGAGGCAGGGATGGCCATTAGTTGTGCAAGTCTGTATAGCAAATAACCCAGCAGGGTAAGCAGTGGCTTGCAGCCGAGCAAGGACACATTCAAGTGCTTCTCAGAAGGCAGGTGTGAAGGGGCTGGAAAATACATGGCAGTTCTGTGGTGCCACAAATGTCTGATCTGACCTTCACCACCCCAAAGAAAAATTCCACCCCACTGAAGTCAGTATCCTGAAAAACCCCCCAAAATGTTTTCCCTTGTGCTGGAGCTTCACTCCCATGATGCACTCTGTGGCTCTGTTACTGCCTTAGTAAATTCAGGGAGCGTTCATCATGCATTTATCTGGTTTAAA
>VWZT01006148.1:122428-163977 GCA_013397055.1 Pachycephala philippinensis
TGCCGGCCGCGCGGGGCGCGGGTCCGGCCCCCCCGGGGCGCGGTGACGGGAGGGGGCGGTGTGCGGGGCTCAGCCGCGGCTCAGTCCCTGTCAGACGGGCGCTGTGCGCGGAGCTCGGGCGGCGAGCGCTGAGGAGCAGCACTGTGGCTTCCCGGCACTGTGTGGCAGGGTGCTGGGACCGTGCACCCATGCCTGGGTGCTGACGGAAGAGCGTGCCGGGAGAGGAGGACCCCGGGGTGAACCCCAGCAGGATCTTTTGCCTGCGCTGAGTGGGAGCTGCGCCGGTCGCCAGAAGAGAGACTGGCCGGGAGTGACTTGCAGCTACCATCCCACGCAGGGGTACCGCCTAGTCCCACTGCAGAAGGCCGAGCGTGCTGGAACAGGTTCGGAGCAGCAAATGGCCATTTCGAGTGAAAACGCGGTTACGTGTTATGTTAGGTTTTGCTCGTTTACTAAACTTAGCAGCTTAACTGCAGTAGCCAGGAGCAGCATGTGCTGACTTAGCTCCAGTGGGTGGTTAGCACAGCAGAGCATCCCTGCTGCAAGTAAGGGGTGATGTTATGGCCAGTGTGAAGCATGTGTACAAGGGTGTCTGTCATTTCTGTGAAAAATCAGGAAAAGTCGTTCTCGTTGAAGCTTCTGAGATAAAAGCACCAAGAATCATGTAGGAAAAGCCTTCTTGAACTTTATGTTAACAGGCTATCTGTGCTGTCTCTTGGCATCTACTTGGACCTGATGTGCTTCCGGGATATGTGTACCACCACTTCAGCTTCCCTCCCAGGCAGGGTTAACTCCATCAGCACAGCTCTTAAAGAAGCTGGAAGCCTTTAGAAGTAAGTGCAGACCTGCTGCACTGGGGAGGTGCCAATGCCACAGCAGGCTCACTGTAGGGTAGGCGTGAGAAAGTTTTGCAACTGAAGAAGGTCTGCTCTGTGACTCCACTCCTCTCTCTCACCTGCTTACGCACCTACATGTAGCCCTTGGTCTTGGGGCCTTCCTGCCTCTGGGGGCATGCTGGTTCCCCAGGATATCTTCTAGGATTTAGGGCATTATGGAATCACCCATACGCCAAGCTGCACGTGCTTCACTGGAGGTGTCTGCCTGAGCTTGAGTTAAACAGAGCTTAGCCCTGCCTTGTGGGATGGTGTCTTTACAATTTGCTTGGAACCAGGTTGTCAGCTGGATTTGTAGGTGGCCAGCTGAGACACTGCCATAAAGCCAGGTCAAGCCTTTGAAGTGAGTACCCCCTTCTTGAGGGTATGAGGTGCAAAAGCGTGTGGGCTGGTATGAAACTACTGCGAGGAGCCAGTAGCAGCAAGGACAAAGGGGACGGCTCCTGAGAGCCCGAGCAGAAGTCATACTTGTGGAAATGGATAACTTCACAGATTGGGTGGGACATGCAGGAAGTTTTTCTCAGGAACAATTGACTGGACTTCTGCCAGTTACTAGCAAGACTGGAGGTGAAATGCGTTAATGATAGGTCATTATCTGCTGATTACTCTGTCATTAAAATGTGAGACCACCTGTAGTTCTGGAATTGGCAGGCCGTTTCCTAGGGTCATTAGGACAGTGGTAATAATCACACTGTCTAGGAATGGCAGTTTCTGCCTTATTTACAAAGCTGTAGAGTTTATCCTTGTGAATATTAATACCAATTCCTTAGGAAGAATACAGCATCTTGCTCCTGCATCACCACGGATAGCTTTTTAATTTGCTTCAGCTCTTTATAGGGTTCCTTTTCTTACCGCTCTTAGGTCTAACTTACTTCTTTTTGTCAGGTTGCCTAGTCTCTGCCATGAAAGAAATATGTGTATTGTTGCCTGAAAGAGAGAAACTGCTATTTTAAGGAATGAACCTACAATACTTCAGAGGGCTTCCTCATCATCACTCCAAATGATACTTAAAGCTACAATCAACAATGTGCCTCCTCATTCTGGAAAAAAAGAAAGACATAGAAAACAGTTAATTTAAAATGAAGCATGCTGGAATATTTTCGGGTTGTGTTCCAGATACTAAGTAATGTGGTCTGGTATTGCTTTCTTTTTGCTTAACATTGGACTGTATTGGAAAAATCAAAGCCAGAATTCAGGGATTAATTGTGGAATGCTTGTAGTTGTAGTTGGTTAGTGTTTTATGATGTGTTGTTCCTGATAGAGGGCCAATTAATTTATATGGCTACTTTTCCCCATACATGCCTTTCAGCAGAGCAAGTAATCTGTCTGTTCTTAACCTGTGGCTTTTTAGTTAAAAGCTTTATTTTTCATTTCTGGCACATTGGATGTGGTTTTTTAGTAGCTGTAGCCAGTGCAATGTTTATCCCCAAGCGAGTTCTGCTTTAAGTCTTACGCTGAGTTTGGGAGTGTCAGTAATGTAGGTGGGGAAAAGCTCAAGAGAAATACTATTAAAAATGTGGCTGGCATTTTTGTGTGCATTACCATAGTTGTATGGGCACGTAACATAGTGAGTAAAATCTTTGTCTCAATTAGGTATAAAGGAACATGGCAAGATATGACGCCAGGACAGATAAGAGAGGGGGAGAAAGCCATATAGGGAGGGTTATAGGGCTGCCTGCCTGGGTGAAATATTGCATGCCACGTGCTTTGGCTGCTGTAGCAAAAAAAAAATAGGGCATGAGAATACTGTGGATTGAGAAACAGTGCAGTTCTGGGCTGAGGTTTGGAAGGTGTGGCTGTGAGGCCAGGTGGTGAGTGTTAGGGCTCCTGAAAGACAGTGAAGCCACAGAGGGCACCTACCTGCACAGTGAGTTACACACTTTGTGCTTTGAAATGTGTAGTCTACATAGATGAGACAGAAGATGGAAGGAAGCAGAACTCGTAGAAGGAAGCAGACTAAGTGTATGTTGTCCATGTCTGGAGTTCCCATCAAGTTCCTCAGTCTCTGGACAGCAGTTTTCCTTTCCCTCTGAGCCTTCATTCCCCATATTACCACAGCCTTCCATCTTTACTTTTTTTTTAAGTTTTTTATACTCCCATGCTCTTCTAGGTGTTTGGAGTGCTGTCACTAGATGAATTCTTTGTTCCTCCTGGTGTTTTTCTGAATTGTTTTCTGGATGTTTGCCAATTTTACTCTTGTTAGTACGTCATTCAGCCCAATTTGAGCTAGTGTCTCTGAAAAAAAATTAAAAATATGACACTTTCGTGATCTTCTTTGGCTCTTCTTTTCCAGAAGAATCATGGCTGCCTTGCTTGAAGTGATGTATGATATCTGACAAATGCAGTAGTATTTGTGTATTTGAAGACTACAGGTTGCATCCTGTAATGGATCTATAAATAGTGCTGGAAAAGCAAGCTGTTGGGGCTATTTAAAATAAATGGCATCTGAGGCCTGGGGTTTTTTAATCAAAAAGAGGGGGCCTCGGCTCCCAAGGAAATACCCTTGATGTGCACCATGCTTATCCAGAATTTTTGCAATGGCTGACACCGTTGTCCTGTTGTGTTGGGGAAGTGTTTTCTGTCCTTATGTGTCCCCATTGCACCTCAGTGGACAGTGGAGTTTGTCCCCTGTGCAGCCTTGGTTGAGAAGGAGGCTGAGTCCTGTGGTAGGGAGTGGATCCCACAAGTTCCAGTGTGTTCTCTGTGACAGTGCCAGCTTTTTCACCTGGGGAGGTAAGGCAGAGGAGAAGGCACTATGCCGTAGTGCTGAGCATTCAGAAATACCTTGATCTGATGATTCCTCGGACCTTGGTGTGGCAGCAAGTTGGGAGACCTTTGTCCTCCTGTGAGACTGCTGCTCTTTGCCCTTGCTCAGAGTTTTTCCCATGATGAGTTTTTCCCATTGAGTACCACCTGTAAATTGTAGAGTGGATGCACAAATATGCATCTATGCATCTTAATCTGTTCATGAACCTTTTTGTTGTCATGCTGCTGGAACTGAAATTCCTCAAGCTGTGCAGCCCAGCTGCCATAAGCCTCCAGGACAACACTTTGACTGTAACTTGTTTGTTTTAAAACACCTTTTTGTTGCAACAGCTGTGTTAAAGGATCCTACTGCAAAGGAAAATTGAGTTGTAGCAATTTTATCTACTGCATGCTCTCAGGGAAGTGAGGTGCTGCAGTGATGGCGTATGGTGTGATGGTGAACAAACCTCGGCACTACTCCTGTGCTGTTTCATGGCCACCTAGAGCACTGTTTAACAGCTTCCCTTTTACAGTATTGGGGTGAGATTACATCCTTGCTTTTCCCTCCCTGAAGCTGCACTGAGACACGCGAGAGCTCCAGGAGGGGGACAGGGAGGTAAGAGTGCCTGAAGGTGCAGCAGGGGAAGACAGACCTGCTCAGGCACACCCAGGGCTTTGCCCTTTCCCCTCTTGCACAGAGTGGTAACAGGCTGTTTGCAGGGGTCTGGCATGGAGGCAGAGCAGTGCTGGACTCCAGTCTCCACTTCTGAAGGAAAAGGAGATGCGAAAGGAGTGTGAAGCATTAGCATGTCCAGAGCAGATATAGTGCCACCTTTTAGAGCGGGAGTGAGCTTTGTGAGCTCCCCTTGTGCCATCACTTGGTGATGATAACAGCTGCTGGTACCCAGAAACTGATTCTGCTGGGTCCGGGGAGTTTCCAGTCAGTGGTGGGAAACTGAGGTTTCTCTGTCCTCTCATGGTGGCTCCAAGCTTTCTGTGAAGGAAGGTCTGAATGGTGCTTGGGGTGATTTCCCAAGTTCCTGACTACTCCTTTTGACATGCAAGTACCAGCAAGAGGGCTCAGTGGCTCTGCTTTGTGACATCTGTATCGAGGACTGTGTGAAAATTTTTGCTATGTCTCAGCGTGCTTTCTTCTGCCTGTGGTCTTTAAAGGAAGACTTTATGTACACTGTGCCTGATGGCCTGCTTTATTTCTTCAGAGGTACCACTGGTAGCTGGCAGTATTACTCTGCTTTCAGTATCCGATTATGAAAGGTGGGGGGATAAGCAGAGGGGGAAAAAAAAAAAGAGTATAATGCCAAAAGCCTTTCTAACTGGGCTGTGTGCAGTAGTCCAGAGCAGCACTGATGATCACATTAAAGCCTGGTACCAGTCATCTGGGCTTGAGCCTTCTTGCTGCGTTTATTGAGGAGCTGAATTGAAATTTTAAGCTGGCTGGTGACCACTTGTTCTATACAATTCCTTGCAGTCATAGCTGGTTTTGTGCACTCCCATACACATGATCAGACTTGCATGAAGAGAAGGAGTATTGACCTCCTAACCTCATGCCTGTCCCAGGTGCCTCCTCTGTCTTTATACTTGCAGTAGATAGAAAGCAGCACTTTGGTCCTTCCTCCTTGCTGCCTGACTGCTACTTCCAGTTCATTTCTCACCAGTGGCATGTCCTTTCATTTTCCCCTTCTGACTAAGGTCAGGGGAGAACCCTGTCTTGTTATCCCTCTTGTTTTACTTTGCATATTCATTCTCCAGTATTCTTCACAGGTCTATGTTAGACTTGTATTCACCTGTTGCTCTGTATCTTTTGTACCCCCTGGTGCTCTTCATGTTTGTTCTCCCTTCTTCCCATGGTCTTCAGGAGAGTTTTTATGCTCTATAATTCACATGTACATTCCAGGACTGTCCTATAGGATATGGAGTTGTAGAACGGTGTTGCCAGGGTCAGAAGTATCCTTCAGACTCTTGATACGCTGCAGAACAGTCTGAAGAGCCCTTTGGAATACGTTTGGTTTGTACAATGCTCTTGGGCACATGGTGCGATTCTTGGGGCTCTCCCGTGCAGGTCCAGGAGTTGGACTTCAGTGATCCCTATGTGCCCCTTCCAGCTCAGGATATTCTATATTCTGTAGTCCATGCAGGTAAAGTGGGCTGGTGGTAGCACTTTGCTGAAGTGTGCTGCCTGATCTGTGGCCTGGTTTTGATGTACAGAGCTGCTGGAGAAGGTTGTCTGGGATGAGCCATTGCAGAGCAGTCTTTAAGATTAACCTTTATGACCCTGAGTCTTTAGTGTCAGAAATTTATGGGCAATGTGCTTCCAGTAAATTCCTCCAAGCAGCCTGTTCTGCATTTGGCAGTCAGGCAGGCTTCTTAGATCAGCACACATGCACAGTTAGCCTCAGTGCTGAGGTCAGAGTTATCTGCTGGCTCAAGACTGACCAGATGTTTGAGTGCATCTGGAAGCCTGTTCTCGTACTTAGACATGCAAAGGCTACCTCTTCCTGTCTGTGTAGACAGACACTGTTTGTGTCCATTGCTCCAGTAAGTACTGCTGCAGCAGTGGGCTGCTGTGGGTGATCAAGGTTGTGCCTGCTGCTGGTGTAAAGTGAGTTGGAAGGATTCAAGCAGGATCCATATTGTCCCATCTGCTTTTCTGTCCTGTGGGAATACCACAACCCTGTATTGAGGTATCCCAGGTGATGCTGTGAGGTACATTTTCCAGCAGAACAAATTTAAATCTGATTCTGACTTCCTAATGGGTGTGGGTTTTGAGAGATTTTTAAAAGCTAATTTAAAAAAAGAAGCTTTTTTTTCGTTCCTCCGTGTTTACAAGTGTATACCCTGAAACCACAAGCCAAGTTTGGCCTGCAGAATTTTTTCCCTTGTTTTCCAAGGTTTCCCTTGTTTTCCATGCTCTTCTCTGCTACTCAAGAAAGAGTACTGGACTGTGAAGGGTCTTGACTGTGTGTCTGTCCACCTGTGCAAAACTGTATTTCTACCTGCTCCAGCAAGTCTGCCTGCCAGCCATGTTTTGTGTTACTCATGATTTCTTGGTGTCTTGCTGTTGTGGTTTAACCCCAGCTGTCAACTAAGCACCACACTCATTAAACCCCCATCCCATGGGATGTGAGAGAGGAAGGGTAAAGGTGGGAAAAGTCTTTGGTTGAGATAATGACAATTTAATAGCTAAAGCAAAAGTCACGCATACAAGCAAAGCAAAACAAGGAATTCATTCACCAATTCCTATGGACAGGCAGGTGTTCAGCCATCTCCAGGAAAACAGGGCTCCATCATGCATAGCAGTGACTTGAGAAGACAATCCCCATAATTCTGAATGTCCCCTGTCCTCTCCCCCCACCCTCCCTGACTTTTTGTGCTGAGCATGATGCCATATGATATGGAATATTGCTTTGGTCAGTTAGGGTCAGCTGTCCTAGCTGTATCCCCTCCCAATATCTTGTGCCCTCCCAGCATCCTTGCTGGCAGTCATACAACAGGGAGAAAAGGCCTCAGCTCTGTGCAAGCACTGCTCAGCGATAACAAAAACATCTCTATATTATCAGCACTGTTTTCAGCATGAATCCAAAACGCTGCCCAATACCAGCCCCTGTGAAGAAAATGAACTCCACCCCAAACAAAACCAGCATACTCAAAGTGGAAAGTTCACCCATGATGCTGCACCACCTTCTAAGTGTCATAGCAATTTCTTTGATGAAAGGTGCATTGCTGTGCTGAAGTGAGAGATGAAAGTGATAGAAATCCTGCTGTCCTGCTTTGCTTCAGCAAAGTGATGCCAATTTTTGACTTGATAAAAAGCAGAAGTTGGGTAAGGGTCGTGCCTGGATCGTGGTGTGCTAGGGCTGTGCTCTGCTGCTGCTGTTGGTAGATACCCAGGTGATGTATCAGGTGGTGTTACTGTTGAGAAGACACGGTGTTACCTTTCAGGAGGAGGAAGCCAAAGCCAATCTTCTTACGTTTTTATTAACAAAAATTGAATTTTTACCTCAAGACCTGAGAAAAACGATGGTCAAAGAGGACCTTGTGTGAGTAAAGTCACTTCAGGAAAAGTCTGTGCTGGTGAGCTGCTGAGCCAGGTGACCCGCTGGCTTGGCACCATGTTTTCCTTAAGCCCTCTGCTGCAGTGGCCTGGTGTAAATGTGTGTACTTACTCAGCTGTGTCTCCCTCTCTCCCAGCAAAATGAGCTGAACTCCTTCCTGTGGACAATCAAGAGAGATCCCCCATCTTATTTCTTTGGCACCATCCATGTCCCATACACTCGTGTTTGGGATTTCATCCCAGAGAACTCCAAGAAAGCCTTCCAGCAGAGCCACATCGTGTACTTTGAGCTGGACCTCACTGATCCCTACACCATCTCAGCTCTCACCAGCTGCCAGCTCCTGCCACAGGGGAAGAACCTCCAAGATGTGCTGCCCCATGACATCTACCGCCGTCTGAAGCGGCACCTGGAGTATGTCAAGCTCATGATGCCGTCCTGGATGACCCCAGACCAGCGGGGCAAAGGGCTGTATGCAGACTACCTCTTCAACGCCATTGCTGGCAACTGGGAGCGGAAGAGGCCAGTCTGGGTGATGCTGATGGTGAACTCTCTGACAGAGGTAGACATCAAGTCGCGAGGCGTGCCCGTCCTGGATCTGTTCCTGGCCCAGGAAGCGGAGCGGCTGAGGAAGCAAACGGGTGCTGTGGAGAAAGTAGAAGAGCAGTGCCACCCGCTCAATGGGCTGAACTTCTCCCAGGTGAGGCAGAGTGCTGTGCAGGGTGCCAGGCTGGCTGCTCAGGTGGATATCGCAGCAGCAACAGCACGGGCTGGGGCGCAGTAAGTGCTTTCCACCCAGAGACTCGTGTCTGCTCCCTGCAGCCCGTGCCTTTGCCTACATCCTCAGGAGAATTTGCTAGCACAGGAGATCAGGCCAGAGGTGAATTCATTTAGGCCTGGCCTGGGGAGACCCTTGTTCTCTTCCTTGGGCAGCCGTGGGCATGTTCCACCCTCAGAGACACCAGGCCTTTGGACATGAGCTCTTGCTCCCTGACTGGGCCGCCCCGCAGGAGCCCAGGACGGGCTGGGGCTCAATGTCCAAACTTGGTTTTGTCATAGCAAGTTAAAAAGAAAGGAGTGATTACCTGGGGAAAGCAGGAGTGCTGTGAGTAGTGCTGAGAAGTAAGTGCTGATTGGAAAAGTATCACAGTGGATATCTCAATGCCCTCAGAAATGGGGGCCCATCCTCCACACTGGGAAAAGTATTTTTGTTTGGTTTTTGGGTTTTTTTTTCCCTTCCTTTGTTACCAGGTGAGGGTCAGCGCAGCTTTCTGAAGGGAGCTTCACAGACTAGTGCAGGCCCTTGTGCAAGTGCCTTTGTGTTTGCAAACCTGCTGGAATGTTCAGCACTGTTGTTCATGCTGCCGAATGACCTCAATGTTGTCCATGTGTTGGATGAGGTGCTCCTCTCTGAACTAAATACACCAGGCAGCAGTGTCTGTTGTTGTCTCTGCCCAGTAGGATCACAGGCATGACTTTGCTCTCTGACATGGGTTCCCTTCACTGCAGAGAGGTGCTAGTTTGGGGAGTGGCAGTGGCATTTGTTTAGGAATAGGTAAGACCTGTGTTTTGCAGCATGCCCCGGTAGCACAAGGTGGGAGGGCATTTAGTCATAGGGCTGGGGAGTTTTGACTGATGCCTGACCCTTTCCCGTGCATCCTGAAACCTGTCCTGTTACTGGTTCAGAGTTTGGAAGGGAAAGAGCAGAAGGGGAGTGCAGCACGGCAAGGACAGGGACAGCAGCTCAGGACAAATGTCTGAAGTGCTGCTCCCCCAGACAGTATTGGTGGGCAACCATGGTGCAGGGAATAGCACATCAGCCCAGGCTGCAGTCCTGCAGTTGAGCAGTCCTTAAATGCAGGCAGGACTTCTGCACTTCTCTCTTCCATTGTTTGGAGCTGGGCAACCTCATCTACATCTCCAGTCTTTTGCTTAGCACTGTGCTTTGAATCTTTATGCTGTTGCTGTTAGCTCTCAGCTAACCTGGGAATAGGCTGGGAAGTCCCTTCTTTTCCACCTCCTACCTGGTTGAGGATTTATAAACATTATTGCCCACATTTTAATTTTGCTCGTATTGCCCCTATAGTTTACCATGATAGAAGTGGAGGGGGGGAGGCACGAGCATTTATCTCCAATGCCTTGTAAGAAATTGTTAGAGAGACTGAGAAATGTTGATTGCAAATTGTCTCCCTGCTAAGCTCATGCAAATGTTGACTTTTAGGCCTTCACAGCTTTCTTCAAAGAGCACCTGTTACTGTGCTGTTTTGCAGATGGAGTAAGTACCAAGTGATCCAAGAAGCTGCATGGGCAAGGGACACAGAACTGTAACGTCCAGAATTGCCCAGCCTTCTGAGAAGGCCAGAGAGACAAAAACTGCAGGAAAAACTTGCCTCTAGTTAGGAAAGTCACAGCCCATGGTTGCCCCATGGTGAGTGGAGGTGTGCATGTGCATCATGCAGGCTGCAGCTCCTCCCATGCCTGCTCACTTAGAGGGGAAGGAGTGCACTGTCCCTTGAGGGAGCAGGTTTGGAGCATCTACTGCACTGCAAATTCACACCTCCACTGCTGACCGCTACTAGATTTCCAATACAGGTGGCTCAAGAAAAAAGAAACCAGAGGCAGATGGTTTTTATGCTTCTAAGGCAATTTCATGGCTGTTCCAGAAACTGGCTTGTGAACTCTCATGGTTGGCAATTCTGTAAGTCTTTGATTTCAGAGCTTTCTTGTCAGTTTGTTCAGGCAGTAGAGTTAATTATGTGTTTAATATAAACTAAACAAAGAGTTTGAAATAGGCTCTTCAAAAATTATTTTCTTTGGTGTGTTGCTGTGTGGAAACCCCCAGTCCTGGGCCACTTCTGTGACTGCTTTTCAAACAAGCGAACATACACGCATGACTTAGAAACTTCTGTTGGGGAAAACAGAACAAAAACCATAAGGAATGGTCTAAGACTGTACAAGAAATATCATAGAATCACAGAATGGCCTGGGTTGGAAAGGAGCTCAAAGATCACCTAGTTCCATCCCCTCTGCCATGGGCAGGGACACCTTTTACTAGACAAGGTTGCTCAGAGCCCCATCCAACCTGGCCTCGAACACTTCCAAGGATGGGGCATCCACAGTTTCTCTGGGCAACCTGTGCCTCACCGCCCTCACAGTAAAGCATTTCTTCCTGATACCTAATCTAAACCTACTCTCTTTCACACTGGAGCCATTCCCCCTTGTCCTGTGACTACATACCCTTGCAAAAAGTCTTTCTTGTAGGCTTCCTTCTCATACTGGAAGGTGCATTATAGGTCACCCCGAAGTCTTCTCTTTTCCAGGCTGAACAATCTCAATTCTCCCAGCCTTTTCTTACAGGAGAGGTGCTCCTTTTTTCTAATCCATCTTGGTGGCGTCTTCTGGACCTACTCCAACAGTTCCATGTCCTTCCTGTGCTGGGACCCCAGAGCTGGATGCAGAGTTCCAGGTGGGGTCTCACTAGAGCAGAGCAGAGGGGCAGAATCCCCTCCCTCCCCTGCTGCCCACGCTGCTTTGGATGCAGCCCAGGACACGTTTGGCTTTCTGGGCTGTGAGTGCCCATGGCTGGGTCATGTCCAGCCTCTCACCCCCCAGCACACCCCCAAGGCCTTCTCACAGGGCTGCTCTCCATCTGTTCATCCCCAGCCTGTGCCGATACCGGGGGTTGTCCTGACCCAGGTGCAACACCTGGTACTTGGTCTTGTTAAACTGCATGAGATTTCCATGGGCCCACTTGTCAAGCTTGTCCAGGTCCCTCTGGATGTCATCTAGAGAGACGCTTTTTTTCTTATGGCAGAATTACAGAGAAATTATTTACTTAGCAGAGATGCAAATTCAGTGTTTTCTGTTTGTTTCTGCATAGGGTTTGCTCTTTCTTTCTCATCCAAAATGACTGTACTGCCTGGTAAGGTGGACACCCAAGCCACTTCCAATCCATACGTTGGTATTAGCTAGGTCCCTCTTTTGGTCCATTCTATTGACCTTGTTGGTGTATGTTATTGCAGGTGAAGGTCTGGAACAGTGTATTGTTGTCTCCCTGGGGTTGCACAGTGCACATTAACTACAAATGCAGACAAACCCCAATTAGCAGCTTCCTTCTCCTTGTGAAGAGAACAGTAAAAAATTTAAAAAACCCAACAACCTCCGCACATACAACAGCCAACGCTGCCTGTCAAGGGGCTCTTTTTCTGTGGCTTTTTTTACCAAAGACTTTTGGTTTATGACTCTCTTATTTCACCTGCCAAACTTCTCTGTTCTTGCTCAGCTCAGGCTGGCTGCCCACATTGCCAAATCATAAAAATATTATTTCTGTTCAGTACACAGTGATATGTACACAATCTGTGAAATACTTTACTGCCTTCTCAATCCCTCTTGTTCCAAGTTCTGTGCAACTTTAGGAGTATGGAAACATAGTTTGTCTCCACGCCAGGGTCATGGTGTTTATTTTTCCTCTTTCATGCTGTTTCCATCTTAGTTTGTCTTATAGACTTGTTCTCCCAGTCCACCTTCTTTGATGGGTAGTGTCTCTCTTGTTGTACTATCCTGCATGCAGGTCTCATTCCTAGCTGCGTCTGGGCTTTGTAGCTATGGACAATCTGCCACTGCTGACTTCCAGCATGGTGTCAGTCCCTCCCAGCTGTTCTTTTCCAATTATGCATGTGCTTACATGTTTGCTGTGTTGGGGGCACTAGTGCTCCAGCCCTAAACAGATTTGCTGCTGGCTTCAGTAGTGTCATGAACATCAGTTTAGTACTGGCTAAGAAGATGAGCAAGCATTGGCCTGTACTTGCTTTGGTACACTAAGGTGGTGTCCAGGCTGTGTTCCTCATAAACTGGTCTCAGCTTGAGCACAAGAAGTTAGACTTATGTCTCCCTTTGTGTGGACCCACACAAAGTTAAGCGTGTAAACACTGTCCAGCCATCACCACTTCCTAGCCAAAACCCTGGCCAGTTTGACTTCTCCGATACTGAGACACTTGGTAGAGGATTCTATTACCTGTTCCTGATTTGAGAATTGCTTCCCCACATGATTTTCCTGTGGTCATACCTTGTCACAGCATTCTTCCTAGCTGAGCATCTGAATACATTGCGATATATTCAGAAGTAGTCTTCAAAGCTGCTTGGGATGCAGTAGGAAGCAGGGAGTCACTAAGGGCTGACTGCTTATGAAATCCTGGCCTCAAATCTGGGACTGAGCACTTGAAAGTCTTGTCATGTGCATCTTTCAGCCAGTCCCTCATATAGCTCATTGCAGATAGGAAATGAGGCAAAGCTTTCTACGTTGATCATTTTATGTTAATTAGGACATTATTTCTTTATGTTTCTACTCAAAAAACAACTTTTGCAAGCAACAAAGTGCTGAGCGATTCTTGCTTTTCTCTAGAGGGCTCCCAGCACTTCCAAGTTCTGGATCACTAACATGGCTGTGAGAGCTGTAGACTCCTGCTTAACAAGAACAGCCCTTCTGACATAACAGCAACATCATATTTGCTGCTTAATACGTGTACCCCCTTGGGCAAAAGGGCCACCCTTGATAACCCCTTGTATAAAACTGTTATTTAGGAAAAACTTGTATTTGTGGGGAAGGTAAGAAGCAAATGGCACCATGTGTTACATGGTTGGTGGTTGTTTCATTTTTTTTCCTGTTGTAAGGAAGTTAGAAGTGATGGCTTGAAATTAGGCGCAAAAGACACAATATAAAATTGGTGAGATTTGTGCTATTCTTCTCATTCCAATGAAAAGTGTTTTTGCTATACTTGATTGGTCAGTTATAATAGCTGTCTTTAATTTCTGGGATGGTGAGGCCAGATCTGGCAGTGTTTCCATTCGCAAGACCTTGGTTCAAGCTCATCTTTGACAATGACAGTAATGGAGAATCTCAAAGAAAGAAAAAGCAAGGAAAGGTACATAGTACAATATACGCAAAATGTAGATTAGATTCTGTAGTTTAGGTCCAAATTTGGAGCAGAGCAAAGAGCATTTTATTGCTTGATGAAGAAGCTGACAGAGGAGCAGAGCATTTTATTGCTGAACAAGTTGGATGGGACACTGCTTGCAGTAACATGATTGCATCTGCTGCCCCGAGGGTGTAATTTCAAGACTTATTTGTTAGGACCAGCCTTCTCTCCTCAGGTGATGGGAACATCAGGGGTTTGTGGACATGAACTGGAACTGGAACAACTGAATTGATCCTATTTGCATCTTTGGCTGCTGGAGTCTGGGACCTAGATTTGTTTTTGTTTTCAGTTTGTGTGTAAACAAACCTGCAGCCTCCATGTCTAGACATCACGGATGGGGAATGGGCTCGCTGGTGGGAACCAAAATAACTAAGGCTTCACATTTCTATTGAAATAATTACAGTTTAATTAATATCTTTTTAACTACTTGACGATTTCAGGGTTCTTCCCTCAGTGAAAGTAAAACTGGCATTCGCAAGGGTGGTGAGTCTGTTTCAAACAGCCTGGACTCTGTGGTAGGGCTTTGAAATCCCAAACTGTGAACTTTGCTCCTTGCACTTGCACTCTATATGCCTATCAGCTAGCTGGATTTTCCCATTAAAAATGCCCTTAGCCCAGCATATTACACAGCAGAAACAGAAGTGGTCAGGTTGCAAACACGGCTTCTTCTGTCCTTGCTGCTCCTGTGGATGGCTTCTTGCCTGTGTGTGGCTCCCAGTTTTACAGTGTGAGCATGCCAGTGCACCTTCCTTTTTACTCAGTGAGCAAGGGCTGGGCAATGAAATGTGTGCACTGCTCTGAGAGTGCTTGTGACTGGATTATCCTGCTGTCCTCTGACAAGTAGTGCTAGACTGGTGGGCTGGTTGGCAGTGCACTGTGTGACACTTGAGATCCACCAACTTTGGGTGAGGGTACTGTTGCTGCACAGGAGCCCTGTCAGCAGGCTGAGGGGTGCCAGGCATTGGTGGCCACTCAAGGTAGCACACAGAAGCTCTGACCTGAATGCTTTTTGGAAAAGCTCAGCCAAAAATAAGGAGTGTGGAGCAGGGCAGAGATGTGCCCTTGGCTTATTCAGCTGTTCAGGCAGTTGAGTGCCCCTCTGCGAAGCTTTGGTCTGCAGGTTCTCGGGCCTTGAGACAGAATTACAGTGATGGATCACGGTGCTCTGGTGTTGTGGGTCTGTTGGATGCCTGATCCCAAGGGCTCACTACTTATTGCCGTTACAGAACCCAAAGCATGGGAATGTAGCTGCCAGCTTTTCCCTTGGACAAAAAGGTTGCAATGAGTTTGGACACCTTAAAGGCACATGCCTACAGAAGTTATAGAAGACTGCTTCCTTTCCCACCTAAGCACTGGACTGCCCTCCTGTCACCCTCCTGTCCAGTACTGGTGAGATGGTTCTTCTGGCCCAGACTGGATTGCAAGATCCATGGGGATCCATGCTGGCTCCTGCATCCTGACTGACAGCATTTCTGACTCATGGCAGTGGTTCTGAAGACTGATTTTAGTTTTCATCAAAAAATTCAGAACAAAGATAAAGCCCAGCTTTAGTTTTCATCTGTTTGATTTTGTGAGGGTTTATATTCAACTGAAGAGCCTCAGCTATCAACTCGCAGTACTTGTGTGAGCATTACAGCTGTAATCAGTTTGTCCTTCAGTGTTCTATTTGTTGAGCCTGTCCCAGCAGTGCACGTTTTCTATATGTTATCTGTTGACTCAGCTCTTCCCAGGCCTAGCAGCATCTGTCTTGTGACATGGCAGTCGTGTGTATGCTTGGTGCAGTGTTATTGTCACTGTCCTCATCTCTCCTCGTTTGTGCATCTGTCTTTGGCTGTGCTTCTTTCAGGCACAGTGGTTTTCTGAGCGCTCATGCTTGTGGCTGTCAAAGTTCTTTTTACTCACACGGCTTCCGAGGGAAGAAAGAGTGTTACTGTTGTTGTTGGTCCAGTCCTTGACTGCTCCCTGATCAAGGTGAACTTTCAAGCCAATTTACATGTTCTTTCTCATCTGTATTTACATTTTTAGGTCTTCTGAGTATTGGTTCTGTTCCCCATGTCCTCAGTATGTGAAGTGTTGGTTTTGTATTTCTCTAAATTCCTACTGCCATACACTCTATTGAGAAAACTATTCATTGATGCTGTTGTCTTAACACAAAACTTGCAAAACACTATCAAGGTTTTTGCAAAAGGTATGGTTTCCATTATATTTGTTGACTTAAAATTTCTATATCCTATAATTATTTGCAATAGTCTTCATGAAGGCTTTTATGGGATAATTTGAAAGATTGGTTGCAAGTAGGATGAGGCGGAACATAGTTTTTAAGATGACTGTTCCTTTTTCTGACCTAAGGCAAAAAGGAAAGAGTAGGAACCATTCTTCTTTTTTTTTGTAAGAAAGAAACGATTGGGTTCCTCAATAAAATTCATAACATCCAGCAAGCTTAGCAGCTATATGAACATCCACACCAGACATCATCCATTTCCAGCATGCCTGTATGAAAGATGTTCGGACACCAAGGTGTGTAAACAGTTTCAAGGAATTAGATGGATGAAGGATAGTCACACCAGGACATCTCATACATGTCCCAAGTGCCATCTCTGGCTCAAGGCATCCCTCAGCCCCTGACAGCCTGAACTGAGGGCAGGTGTGAGTGGAAGAGTTGCTCCGTAGGTTGTGGGCTTCTCCACTGGACAGATGTGGAAAGCTTGTTCCCAAAATGTAACTGAGGTGGGCTTGGAAACTGATACGGAATGGGTCAGCTGAACTAATCTTGGCAGTGTCCCTGAACCCACATGTTCTCCCTTTTCACAAGACTTAATCTTTCTTGAGCATGCAGAGGTCACATGTGAACAGGCAAGTACATGGGGAGCAGTTGGCTGTGCAGTCTGAACTCCGGGAGAGGTTTAGGAAGGTTTATCCATGGATCTTGAGAAGAATCATGTCAATTAAGACCAAATGTGTAACAGTGTTTAGTCCTCAGTTAACTGTGATGTCAGTCTTGTCCTGTAACTGTTTGAGGGAAGATTTAGGTAGCTGGCCTTGTGCATTTCTCAGTCGCTTTGTTCTTAACAAGATTAGCAGGAGTGCTAGCTTCAGCCAGAACTGGGATTAATCTTTGGCAAAAACAGATACACTGACTTGACTTAAAGTCAAGTCTGGTAAATGTGTTCCAAGAATGTTCTAGCAAGTAGTATTTTATTTTTTAAATGGGAGATTTTATGTGGTTTTGTGTGACCTGTTTCGCTTTTTGAGTGTGTTCACTAGCAAGACATAGTGTTAGAGATTTATTTACATTTTACTCATTTCTATGTGGATTACTCATAATTTATCGGTGTGTCCCACTCCCTCCATGTTCCCCAAACAGCACTATGTGAGAAAAATATTTTTACATGTTTTAGGACCATCAGACTGTCAGACCTCAAATTAACTGGGCTTGCAACTATGCATCAAATCTGTCTGAATTTGCTGCAAATAAATCAGTGCTTCCGGGTGCTACTTGATCCAGACAGCAAGAGTCCCATTCTCTCCAAGGTAAAAGCTGAGGTTCTGGCTGCCTTTGCTGAGTATGTCTGATGGTGAGGTATGGTCACACTGGCTACTTGTAATAGCTGTAGGGAGAGACCCCACTGAGACATGGCTTATGGGGAGAATATTGTGCCTTCTTGCTGTCTTGAGAGCACCCCACATAGAGTTAGCTCCTCCGGTTTTCAGAAGCGGCACTTGTTGGCTCATTGGGATGTCACACAGGGTGGGTAATCCTACCCCAGCAAGGACATGAGTTTCACGGTGTGCTCCACTTGGCTGAGTGGGGAGCCTGTGCAAGCCTTTTTTCACGTCAGCTTGAGACAAGTCAACACAGGATGGCATCATACACTTTCTTGGGTTTGGTCTTCAATCGTCTTTCAGCATTTTGAAGAGTTTCCTCCAAGCTCAGAGGAAATGTTTGGGTTTCTCAGGCGAACACACTGTATAAATAACACCAGATGCTCTAAACTAGCAGGAGAGCTGCAGCCCTGCACTGGTGTGCTGCTGGATGTATCCCAGCACAGAGTGTTGTTGAGGACTCTGGTACTGACACTACAGTCCACAGTTCCCCTGATTCAGTGTAGGCCAGATTTTCAGTTGAGTCAGGTAAAAGCTTTACCTTTGGGATACTGGATGAACTGCTTGAAGATTTTAACCACTGAGAAGATTTGAACTTTCATCTAAACATCTTCCTGCCTGTTCAGCTGCAAACCTTTGAGTCCTGGCTCCTGCATATGCCCAAAGAGCTAGTGTGAAAAGCAGGTTTTGGTATTGGTTTGGACTTGTTTTGCAGAGGGGAGCTGGCTAAATCACTCAGATGCTCAAAAGCCACTGGTTTCTTCCCACATTTTTACCCCTCTGCCTTCTGAAGGGCAGGTAAGTTATGTCAGAATCCATTGGTAAAGAAAACTAAAGCTGCTTAGCTTTCCCTGGTTACACAGGATCAACACAAAGCTAACTCTCACAGGTCTTTTACTAGACATCTCACTCAGGGCTGTGCAGCTTTGGGAACTCTATGGTTGCTACCCTGCTGGACCAGGGCTGTCTCAGCAGGAAAGACATGTCCTTAGCCCCTGCTAGACAGATGGATTTGCTGCTGTTCTGAGCTCAGTTTCCTGCCTTATCCTGGCCAAAACAGTCCATTCTTCTGGGAATGTGCAGCAGTTTGATCACCTGATCACAGAACCACAATTTCCAGATTACAGAATATTCTGAGTTGGATGGGACTCACAAGAATCATCAAGTCCAGCTCTTAAGTGAATAGTTCCATATGGAGTTGAACCCACAACCTTGGTGTTATTAGCACCTTGCTCTAATGAAATGAGCTAACCATAGGGTTACCTGTGATAGCCAATGCCTATAATCATAAAGGAACCCCCTGACCATGTATGCCTGAGGAAATTCCTGCCCCTGGAGTTCCAGGGTACCCGTCAAAGTGCAAACATACCAAATTCCTCTGTAGCTCTTTTGAGAGAGGAACTTAAATCCTGTCACTGTTGGTATATTTAGCACAATGGTCTCTGGAAATTTTTAGGGCTGAAATTTCTGCACTCAAGTGCAGATATCCTGAGGTGAGCTGTATCTGTACTCTCCTTGAGACCAGAATGGATAATATAGGCAGCTAATGTACCTTTCAGCCTTGTGTCGGCCACTGCATTTCCAGTTTCACAGCAGCCTGCATTTGGGCTTGACCCTGTAAAATGCAGGCATGTCAGGAGTGGTTGGTAGCTTCTGGCAGAGGCATTTCTGCTGAAATAAATCATACTGTACACGTAAGTCTGGGCTTCTGTACAGTCTCTGCTGCTCAGCCAGTGTACAGTAAGTTGTTAGGCTAGGGTAATTAGATCACAAGTTTCACCCCTGTGTGAACTTATAAGGCCTGTTTATAAAGATAAATGGGCTGTTGTCACAGCTGGAGTCCCATGGGATAAGCTGCATTTTTGTAATGTTCAAAAATAAAGTAGCTACAGCCATGTTTTCTAGGAAGGATGAAGTGGAGAAGGAAGAGAAGGTGACACCATGTATATTTTTATTTGCTTTGAAGCTGTTGGTAAGTCAGAAGACAAAGACATGGAAAGCTCAAAGTTGTAGCTGACCAGCAGTAATGCAGGGGATGGAAGTACCTGTTACTGTGCCTGGGTGAGCATCTCCTTGAAACTCTACCAGAGGAGAACAAGAGAAAAATTATACTTCCATTTAGGGACTTGAGGTATGTTTTCACATCACTCGAAGAGACCTATTCACCTAAAACACATATGTGAATAACACTGTCTAGAAACTATTTATGCTGTCTTGGAGTAATGCAATTTCAGACCTCATCCGGGTTAATAAGAAATGAATTAATCACTGAACTGAAAAGGATGTTTGCTTAGGTACAAGTAATCATGATTGAACTTTATTTGTATGTGAAGAGAGAATATATAGTCCCAACCAATAGTTTGTATGATTGGTGCTCTAAGAGGGTTCAGTTTTTTGAGACAAAAAAGAATTAGAGGCCAAATAAAGTAGAAGAAAGAACTTAAGCATAAAAATGGGAATAATAATTGGGAGTCGTTCAAGAATCCTAATTAGGTCCCTGAGAAACCACAATTCTGCATTTGCAAAGACAAATTTTTTAGTTTAAAAGAAAGCTGGTTTGGTTAACAAAGGATATTAAAGCAGCAAAAAACTCAAAATACAATGGATGGAAAAACAGAGCAAGCAACATAGACAAGTAATCTGCAAGCAAAGGCAGACAGCTGATGGGGGAACTGAAGGGTACCAGTGAAGAGCTTTTGGGTAGCACATTTGAACAGTAAGAAGGGATTCCTGAAATGTATCAGAGCTTCCTGATCCGAGCTGTGGTGTAGGCTCCATACTGACCAGGAGTAAAAAAGCATACTGAAAAAGCAGTGGCAGAAATAATCAATATTTTTTTTTGTGATGTTTGGGAAAGAAAAGAAATCTGTATTCGTAGCTTGGTCATAAGAGAGTATTTTCTGCTCTGCTCACAAATTGCTTGCTGTAATTAGGAAAAATGTTAAATGTCATTGTTTTAAAATGTTCAAAACAATGGTTAACTTACAGTCCATGATTTTTAGAGACTAAGCCAAGGAGCTCTTTGAATCATTAATGACACTTGTAAAAATTCAGGGGAGTGGAAAAAAAACTACTGTAAGAGCATTATTCTGGGACAATGAGGGAGTAGCCTGCCAGATTACCCGAAGTTCAGTTTGGTCAGAGCACAGAAGCCTGATAAGCTCTGCAGCTGGTAAAGAACTGAGAGAAGACACTATGATACTAGCCAATTTTCCCTGAGTGGGAAACTGACCCTGTCAGACAACTTCTTCATATGAGTATGTTTTTTGGTGGTAATTGGTGACATACTTACACATAGCTTTGAAAGCTTTTGACTTTGTTCATAGTGGTACTCTGATATAGGAGTACATGCCAGACAAAATCAAAGTGGCTTATTGTAAATAGCCCAGAGTACTTGTGCATTCTTATGAAACAGCTGGAGGTGGGGAGTCATCCTCCACCAGTGAGTAGGGAACCTAAAAAAAAAACTTATGAAGGAGTACTGAAGGTGTCTGCTCCTGGTCCTGCATTACCCAGTAGCTTTGTAAGTGATACAAATACTACATAATTGTTGGCACAAGCGTGGAGATGCTGTGGTTGGAGGGAATGTGAACAACAGGTCAGCTATGGGAGCAGAGCTGAGTCACCTGAAAAGCAGGGCTCGTCTGGTGCTGTTCTGTGCAAGGCTGTACATCTAGAGCAAAGCACGGAGGTCAGGCTGGCAAGACTGGAGGCCCTGTCTGGAATGTACTGATGGTGCAACAGGCTTGGAAGATATTAGTTAACACAACTGCCAAGCTCAGTAGTTCAGCTGAGAAGGAACTTGCAATCCTCGGGTGAGTGGTAGGAGTAGGGGAGAAATGTTCTGAGGACCCTAGTGCGGGAATGCTGCCTAGTCCTAGTGTCAGCACTTCAGAGAGCATTGAAGAGCTGGATATAGGTCAGAAAAGAGCTACATGATTATTTTGGGACCTGAAGACCATGCTTTTATAACAGGAAAGTAAACAAACTTGATCTGAAAAGTTGTGTCCAGAGAAACAGACAAATAATTCCTTGAGTTTGCTTGGGTATTTGTCTTAAGGCAGTAGAACAATATAACAAATGCTGTATGTCTGGTGGCCTAGAGGCTGAGGAAACACACTATCATATTCAATATAATTGGTCTCTAGTGAAGGCAATTAGCCAGTTTAACAAATTTCCTTAGGACCTAGTGGAACTGCCATCATTTACACTTCAGGTTGCCACCAAATATCTCTCTGAAAGAGAGACTGTTCTTAGGTAGCTGCTGATTTGTGCATGGTATCTGTGTACATTTTGATCTATCTGGACAGTGACTGTCCTTCCGCTAATAGGAAACCAGACTTTTTTCTTACAGTGAGACATAGGACAAGAAGTTTTTCTAAAACAGAGGTACTGTGACTTCAGCAGGCAAGATTGGGGTGACAGCTGCAGGTCAAAGCTGTGTGGTCTTTGCTGCACATCCTCTGCAAATGCACTGAGCTTTTAGAAGCATTGAAATTAGTGCCAAGGAGGGGGGTCTTGAGGTACTGGAGGCCTTTGCTAGCTTGTTCCAAATGCTCTCAGGCATCAGCTGTCTGTGTGTGTAAGTGTGAAAGGAACCCAAAGATTTGTAGGTCTGCACTCAGTGCTGCAATGCCTGCAGAGAAAGATCCTTAAGGAGCAGGCACCACCTCTTCTGGGCTCTGTTTACCTGCTTAGCAAGGAATGAAGTGGGACCTTAAAGCCATAATGCTGCCTGGACACCATATTCCTGCTCAGGTTAGTCAGGAATGAGCCACTTGAGTTCAACATCACCTTCATCTCACTAAGGCCCTGCCTTAGCCTCAGTGGTTTACATCTGTTCCAGGACACTTTAAAGGGCCTGTTTCTGTCTGGCACAGGGTAGGGGATGGCCCCCAGCGTGTGGCAGGTGCAGGGATGCATGGCAGGTGGACAGAGTGCCCTGTGAGCATACGGTGTGACACTGCTCCCCTCATATCCACCAAAGCCCTTGCCAGGTGGGGGGCTGGGATTTTGGTAAGCGGTAACAGCCCCAGCTTGTCACTGATGTGTGGCACTGAGCACAGGGAGCACCAGACAGATGAAGAGTGTTTAAAAAAGTGCCTGTGTTTCCTGGTCCCCTTAATTCAAGGCTTTCCTGGAATAATAGACACTTTTCTGTGCGCTCTTGTTAGGATCGCTTGAGTTAGTCCCCAGAGCAGTGCTTTGTGGTGATTATTGGGACAGTAAGAGTGTCAGGGACCCTGTGATGCATAGAGGTGGAAAATTGTGGCAGCAGTGGTGATGGTAGGTAGCTGAATTCACTCCCTCCTCTTGTTCATACTCTCAGTATTTCCTTCCCAGTGGAGGTTCATACTGTCTGAGGAAGCTGCAGCATGTCTACACAGTGGCACTGTAATGAATTCTCTGGGAGTAATGTAGTTTTGTCCAATATTTGGTTGTTGTTTTAGGATTGTTTGGCAACAAAAGCTAAAATTTCCAGCTGACCAAAGGAATAGTTGGAGCCTATTACCACTATTGCAAATCTGTTTCCAAAATGACATTGTGTTGTCACTGTTAGAGATAGCATTGTAGTTAGGTAAGAATATCTCTTCTGTCCTCGCCACGTTCAGTGAGGGTTGGAAACCTGGCCAAAGACATTGCCTTGCTCAGGCAGTTTTGAGGCTATTATGGTGTTTTGAAGACCTGCCTTGAGCGTATCTGCTCCCTGTTGTGGTGGATTAGGGAAGACGGGTTCCTGGTGTTTCTGGAGCATAATGTTTTTGTAACTTCCAGAGATCATGGGCTTGCAGGGGGAAGTCTGTGGCACTGCTTTCATATTCCACTTACCGTGTATGATTGAGCACATGCAGCTGAGCAGACATCTAAAGTTTAGAGGAATTGTGTCCTTTGTTAGCCCAGGAACCTAAATGAATTAGAGTCTGGTTTAGTTGATGAGGTGGTGTTAGGTCATAGGTTGGACTTGATGATCTCAAAAGTCTTTTCCAAGCTAGTTAATTCTGTGGTTCTGTTTGACTATGAGACAGGAGAAACAGGTGTTTCCACATACCATTGTCTTTAGGAGATGTACGTTCATCCATAATTGTTGCTTCTATGTATCCTTCTACCAGCAATAGCTCTCTGGAAGGAACCACCGTGCAGGCTCTTTGCTGCACTCAGAGCTAGTGGCTGTGGTGTGGCAGGGAGTGCAGGACTGGATGCTGGCATAAAGCAAGTTCTCAGGCAGTGCAGTGGAGTGATGGTGGTGACTCAGTAGCATCTGCCTAGTTCACACAGTTCTGATCCCATGTGCTGCATGCTTTTCTGTTCTTGCTCTTGATATGAATGCTGGGGATCTCTTGAGAGCCTGTTGGTTGAAGCAAGTCTGTAGAACTGCTGCATGGCACTAGACCTCACCGAGTCAGGGCATTTGCCATGTGATGTAGAGACAGAATGGTCAAGAGCTTTAGACAGTGTTAAAAGAAACACTCATGTTCAGTTCTACTTTCCCTTAAGCTGGGTTTTCTTCTTCTCTCCCCATTTTAACAGCAATGTGGTTTAGGGCAGATGTTACTGCTGACTGCAGAAGTGAAATGAAATGTTACATTGTGCTCACTTGCTTGTATTCACAGCAACAACCCCCAAGGGGTGTGTGTGTGGAGAAGGGGATGGATAAAAGGATAGGGATTTGAGTTATTCTCATTTTCTGCTTCAGGTGGTCATTCTTCCTTTAGTCCCACAGCCAGGGCCGTCTCAGTCAGGTCTGGCTTGCCTGACACCCTGTTACTGTGATGCTCTGTATAATCCTGCTGCTGTCACTTTCTCCGCTGCCTCTGAACTCCACAGGCATCAGAAATTCAGTCCTGTTCCTCTTCAGGATGAGCAGAATTCTTTTTTCTTCCCCCCCTGCCAAATTCTGGGCTCATACTCTCTTCTGGAGTAAGCACAAAGGGGCAGAGCTAGAACTGAGTTTTAACTGCATTCCTGCCTTGATCCCTCCTACAGTTTAACATCAAGACTTGGCCAGAACTTTGTTGTTTTGGTTTGGTTTTTTTTCTTTCATGCATTTTTTTCCTGGAATACACACAGTTATTCACAGTTGGATAGGTCTAATACAAACCAGTGTAGTGCCTGAGCTCTGACTGTAATCAAGCAAGCACTTTGGCTTCATGTTTAAAAACAAAGGCAACCACTAAGCAAACTTTCCTGACTGTTGGGTGACAAGCATCAGCCCTGCAAGAGCATTTCTGCGTCAGCTCCTTGCTGGAGTGGCTGCAAGGCTCCTGGAAGTTGGTGTCTGCTGAAGGTTTCCTGCTGCAGCATCCCATGCAGTGTGTGCAATGTCCTGGCAGATGGGTGCAGGGCTCGGAGCATCAGGTCTCCCCACTGTGCTCCTGGCCTCAGTGTGCATGCACCAGGTGGTGGACCAGCCTGCCAGGGGGTGACCAAGAAGGAGGCCCAGATTCCTGCCAGTCCGACTGCCATGACTTTGATACACACTGTGCTGAAAATACCTTCCGGGCAGGACTGCATTCCTGGCTGGATTTGTACATCTGCATGCTCTGCAGGTTGCACAGCCAGAGGTGCAGGGAGGGGCGGGATAAGGTTTCCACTTGTTGACAGCCCCTTGTGAAGTAAAAAGGAATGCTCTTCCGTCCAGCTGGAAAACGGAGGCCAGAGCGTAGGCAGTTGATGCGGGTGCACCAGGGCACATGCTGTACATAGACAGTGCCGTTCCACAGAAGGTTAAGGAGCTTCCCAGGGTCTGATGGTGAGAGCTGTGCAGGCGTTTGTCATCCTCTACCTGGTAGGGGGAACAAAAATGTGACTTGTCTCAAGGCTGGCTGCAGGGCAGTTGCTCTAGTGCTGCTGCATGTTCTCAGTTATTTTCTCTGCAGCTGAGGTTCCTGGTTTTATATGCTCACCTGCCTTTGTCAAGGACTTTCAATGAGCCATAGGTTCACCATGTTGCCACACTGTCCCAGGGCACAATGCAGTGTTTCTGTTCAAAGACTTTTTCTTCCCTGTCGTTCCCCCCTCTTTTTTTCCCCTGTCACCCATGCCAGGCAGAGGTGCAGTACTGCTGAATTAGGAGGAACATCTGCTTTGAAGCTGGGATCTCATACCAAATTGACCATTATCTTCTTCAGTCCCAGCATCTCTGCTTGCAAATGCCTCCCTCTGCACTGTCAGAGCTTAAGTGTGTGCATTGGTACTGCTGGTTTGCTTGAGTTCCTGTTTGTTCTCTCTTCACACTATGTTTTAATCCAGCCTGGCACTCCTAGAAATTAGTCAATTTATCATCCAGGGTCTAGCTGTATGCCATATAATGGAAACCTGGAGATTCACCGATGGATGAGTATTCACATTAGGTATTGTAAGTATTATGTGAGGTTTTCAAACATCCTGTAGATAGCTTACTCTGGTTCTAATAACATTTGCCCTGGCCAAGATGCTTTTTTCCATCCCCTTGAGTCACTAGAGGAGAGAAATTGCAGATTAGTTAGCTGATAGCAAGAACTTTATCCTGGCCACAGAGTGTTCCAGCAGAGGATTTTATTGAATGGCTTTCATAGCTGAGAGTCAATATGGTTGGGAAAGTTCTTCTCTGAAAGCTATACTGTATTTAGTTTTAATGAAGGCAGCAACTTTTCTTTCCTCAGACTGATTTGAGTAGAAGCAGTCACCCCTTATCTCTGCTATGACTTCTAATAAGAGTGGCAGGAGAAAATTAAGGTACTGTCTTGTTGCTAAGACTCACAGAAATGAAAATCGGGTGAAGTCTCTAGGTCTCAGATAGTGGTGATTGAAGCCAATCCATTTCTCAGCTTCACCTCCTACCAGGAAGATGATCTTATTGTCAATCACATGCCATCTTATTTAGTAGTGGCAGAACCGTGGTAGGAAACAACTCTGTCCCAGCATGAGTCAAACAGCAAAGGGATTCCGAGTTCAGGCTTCAAAACTGCACAGCATGAGCAACCGTGGGAAAGTGGGTTGTGAAATGGTTGGTGCAGGAGTGGAGAGGGCTGAAGTCAGATTTCTCAAGGACAGAGTCTCTGAGAGATACTGCAGTCACCGAGTGAGTTACAGAGAGTGCATAATAAGTAGCACAGCAGAACAGCTCCCAGTGTTGGCATCACTGCTTCCCCCTCTACTTCTCCAAGCTGTGCCAGTGGCAGGCACTTAGCAGGCCCTGTAGAGGTCTGGTTGCTCTTAAGTGTTTACATTTCATGCATGTCTGCTCATACTCTTTTTATCTGATTTTCAAACAGTGTGTAACCTTGCAGAATTTGGCTTGAAGGCTTTTCAAGGTGATTATTCTTACACCAGGCTCTGCCACTGAGATGTAGGGGTGAGTCACTTGTTGTGCGTCGCTTCATGTGGCAAATGGAGTGGCAACTACAGAGAGCAATGCTTAACTGCAGAATTAAAGACACAGGGTGCAGCTTGTGAGAGAGATGCTTGATGTTCTCCATCACTTTTCATATATAACTTCAGGTTTTAGATGTCCAGGTCTTTTGAGGTTCCCTGTGGAGAGCTGCACAACTCGTCCTGGTGAAGCAGTGAGGACACCACATGACTTTGCCAGCCATGAATCCCTTTGCTGATTTGTGGCTAGGCAGGGCTTTGTAGACTCAGTGCATTAACAAGGGCTTGTGTTGGGAAGAAACAGTCAGGTTGGAGCATTGAGAGACAGAGATGGGGCCCATTGGATGGTAGTCCATTATGGTTTCTATTTGACTGCAATCTTATAATGCTGTACAGCAAGTTGTCTGGAGAAATGTGCCAAATATTGCCTAGTACTGCATCAGTAATTATTAGTGGTGTAGCCTATGATAGCAGAGAGTCTTCTTCCTGAGTGATTGACAAAAGTATTTCTTACCTTTTTCGGTTTTTTTCCTCTGTGCTGAAACAGCTAGTAAATCTGTCCCTGATGTGCAGCCTGCTACGTGGTAGACTCTGCTGAATTTATTTTGCAGTTCTGTGCTCCATCTAATCAGACATTACAAGGGACGCTCCAGTTATGCTTTGTAGATCAGTTACCCTCTCCTGAGCTAGCAGTTTACAACTGAATATTGCACAACAAGACAATTTTCTTTCACTTACATTCTTTCCAGTGAGCAGTGAAACATAAAATTCCTGGACAGAGATTGAAGATAGCAGTTCCCACTGTCCCAGCACAGCCTGACTCATGAACGTCAATTTTGCATTCACTGTTTAACTGTAAAAACTAGGAATTACAATTCCAGTTTGTTATTCCCAAATCTAGGGATTGGATTACTAAGCAAACATAGAAGATATATATACTTCAATGGCTTACAAACTAGAGAAGGGTCCGGTGGTGAAAGGCACAGCATAGTGGAAAATACATGCAGAAAATTGCAGTCAGGAGCAAGGACAGAAGAAATGATGAGAGAAGGAGCCAGATACACTCTTAGCAGTGGTGTATTGTAAAAAAACCAGTGTGTCTTCTACAGGAGAATGAAAAATGTTAACAGACTTATTTCTCTGTTGTCTCCTTTAATCTTTCAAAGTGGAAGTAGATAACTTCCCTGGAAATGGGAAGAGAGCACGGGAAAAGGGACTGGTTTGGGACCGGATCTACAAGAGAAGTTTCCATTCAACCATCTTCCTTGTAATGTGATTTTTGTGTCTGCTGATCTGGACCTGCTGATAAACAGTGTTACCTGTTCCAACAGGTCAAAGCATGGTAATCAGGTCAGCTGAATTAGGAAGTGTTGGCCTCAAATGTTTTCCATGTTTTCCATTCTCTAAGGTCACTGTTTTCTAGCTTTTGCTTTGTCTGCTAGAGGCAAGCAGTGTAGTATTTCACCAGGTATCTGGGATGCAGTGCAGCACCGGATGAGCTGGAACTACAGCTGGTGCATCCCTCCGAGGCCTGGATAGCTTCTTATCCAGATATAGCCAGGAGGGAGAGTTGAACAAGATGCAGTCCCATAAAGGAGTGAATCAGAATGCAACAAATGCTATTGAATAATTAGCTCACTGTAATAGATTCAGAGGAACAACATGCTGATGTATCCATGTTAACTGTTTGCGTGACATAATCTAGGCTGGCCTGGACCCTGCATTGCAGTGTAGCATGTTTTGCAAGTGCCCTACCTATGCACAATGAGTCTCCCCTTGAAAAGAGAAGAGCATAGAGCATTGATGTTGTTGTAGGAGTGGGGTATGTGAAGTGGGAGAGCAGGGATCAGAGGCTCCAAACACGTGCTCTTGGTATCAGAACGCCTGGCTGCATAGTCTCTTCTCCCTTACCTCTCCTCTATGTTTGTCTCCAGTGATTAGCTCTGACACATACCAGAGACTTGCCACCTCATGAAAATGAAAGAAGGCCGAGCCCAAAGGATGTATTCAAGGACGCCAGGCAAAGCTTGCAAGAGAAGGTCTAGAGTAGGAGCAGGCTTTGGTGTTCAGGAGGAGGAGATGGAGAGTCTTACTTGCAAGTGGTGGCTGGAGGCAAGTTTCTGCAAACATGTCCTGTGTGCTACAGGGGAAGTGGGTGCTGTTGTGTTCCTGCAGACTTCCATATATCTTGTACAGAGTGATGAGGTGGTGTAGTGTCCTCCATGTCTCACCTATGCCCCGTGTCCTGGGCTAGCTCTGCGGCAGCACTGTAATTCCTGATTGCCAGTTCTGTAGAGGGCTTTGGCTAGATTTGCTCTGAGGATCTGATGTGAACTCTTTTTTACCGAAAGTTTTGTGAGAAGGCCAGGGAACCCTAAATTTGAAAGAAAACTGTGAACATGTTAATGTAATCTTGATGATGGTTTGCAAGAAAAAATACTACGACTGTTATGTGGGTTTGGGTTTTGTTTGGGGTTGTTTTTGGCAAAAGCATTATTTTCCATTGAAAGGTGCTTGGGATAGTATGTGATGGAAAAGGAACCTGCTGTCTCCAGGCTGAGAAATTATAACAGGAAGACCTGGCTTTAATTTGCAGACCTGCCATTGCCTTTCTGCCTGTACTGTGCCTTCTGTTCCTTGTATGACATCAGGATTAACAGTGCTGTGTGGAGCTGTGATGGAGATATAGCAATGAATATGCTGTTCCAGTACTTGGAAGTAGGAGTAACAAAAGCGTTCTCAGGAACAGAGGATGGTAGCATGCTGCTTCTGCTGTTGGCTTTCCTAAACAAATACAGCCTGGCCACGTGCTGTAGTCACACTCTAGGTTCCATTTTTTTTGAGGAGTCCTGAGAAACTGATCCTTTCCTAGCCTGAGAATGTAGCTCCCTTATTAGTAACAAGCCATTTCAGTAGCCTTTTAGGGAGGTAGAACTGGGTTATTACTGCAAAGCAGGCTCAGGAAACCTGTGAGGTAGTCTGACTGCTTTGAATGAAGGTGGGTTTAGTTCCCCAAGACGTCTGGGTTTTTCACATGCAGTGAAACTGTGTTAATAAATTAGATTTCAGATATTTTCTTTCAAGAGCTAAGAATGTCTTTTTGGCAACAAAGTAGAAAGCATGCATCAGGATTACAACAGATACGCTTTCCTGGATGGGTACAAAATCTGTCCTGTAAGCAACAGCCAAATAATTACCTAGGAGAAAAGCAAATACCAAAATAGGGTTATTTTGCTTACTCTCTCCATTGATCTGTTAATATGTCTGTTAATCTGAGGTGATGCTGCTTTTGTTTGTGATGTTTCCTATTAAAGGATTTAGTAAGCGTGGATTTTGTTAATTTATGTTGGTTTAATTTTAGCACAAATTTCATTGGGATTGACAGTATAGGCCCAGTATTGCAGAGACCCAGTGGTAGCTGGGTGTTTTGTGTTTTTCCTCTTTGTAGACCTCTGTTTCACCAGCAGGAATTAGATTGTCATGTTTGAGGAGATTATATTCTAAAACACAATTACTTCAGAGGATAGTCTTGCACCAGTGACTTTACATACTTTTATGGAGGTGAGCATAGGTGTTGTCTCTGGATTTCCTTATTTTCAGGGCTCTAGTGAGCGTAAATTGAATTATTTTGGAGACCGGAACAGTATTTCACACGTCTGTCACCAGTGGGCATGTTAAAAAAACAGCAGGAGGGTAAGTCCTTTTAGACTGGGGGAGAGGGGTGTTGGCAGATGCTGCAATGTGACCTAAGAAAATGTTGTTGAAAGCTTTGTCTCATGAGTGCTTTGGCTCATGGTTAAATGAGTTATGCTGGGTCATGGCAACTTTTAGTTCAAGCCTACGTGTCATGTTGATGGGTTTGTGTTTTGCGCAGGGGGTGACGTACAATTTCCTGTAGGCTTCTTGTAGTGTGAAGAGCATCCCTTTGCTCCTCGATGTGATGTTTGCCAGATAAGTAAATATGTATTGGGTGAAGCAGGTTTTGAAAAGTGTCAAGTGGTTTACCAGAACAAGTCTTCTTAGTCTCAATATTATTTGGGCTCCTATATCCCAGTCTGCATCTAAAAACCTTTGCTGGGATAACCCGAAATCTGCATAATTCCGGATTTTTGAAAGAGCTATTTAAAGGGTCCTACTTCTTTTCAGTGAGACTGTTTGTTAGAAGATGTTAGGTCTGAATCTCCTCGCTGTTACTTTGCCTGTGTTGTGACAGCCCCATCATCAATGTCACTGCAGAAGGAGTGTGAACAAGTGATTTTTCCAGCTGTTAGTGCAATGTAACAGCTCAGATTGCTGGAGGTGAGAAAACTTTCTTGCTGGTTTGGCTGTGCTCTCAGCTGTGTTGCTATGTAACAGAGATGCAAAGGGAAAGCACAAGAGAGGAGGTTGTGGCTCACTTTCCAAGTGCTTTGCTGAGTATCTCTTCCATGGATTGTGCTTACAGCAAAGGTGGCAGGATAGACAAAGACAGGTGCAAACAAACGTCTTTCAGTGATGTCGGGTGGTGGCTTTTTTGGCTTTTTGAAAATGTGTGCACGGTGTAGCTCAGGTCAAGGGAGATTTGAACCTTTTGCACATACAGCTCACACTTTTTGTTATGATACAGCATTGTTCTCACAGGAAATAAAACAGGAGGAAGACTGGCTTGGGGAAGACAAGCCATGTCCTTGAGTTCTGTAGCTTAAAGGGTCTTTCAGCACAGCCCTGGTAGCTGATGCTTATTCTCTCTCCCCACTGGATTGTTCATAGCCACAGGCCAAGGAATCATGTTTTCTCAGGTATGGCTTTCAAAGGTACAACTAAAAGTGTGTGGGAAAGGGTTTCTTTTTCCACTAGAATTTTCTAGGTTTTAGGAAGATCTCTCTGGTTTGAATTGCAGTATGACTTTAATTTTGTGACAACAGGAGACTCAGAAGGACTTTGACCTTTTTGTATCTCCAAAATTTTTAAATTTTAAGTCTCATTATATTTTAATGTAAAACTTAAATTTTTGATTTAGAGGTACTGACTCCCAATGATTTTGAATTGGGCTGAAAGGCACTGGATTTTTGAAATGCAAAATCTTATATACAGGAACTAAACCACAGGTTGGTTCTCTTTGGAGAACCAGTTTTGAAAACACATCACTCTGATTTTCAGAAAGCTGAATGGATATGCATTGTGCTGACTTCCTGGGCTTGTTCTGAAATTCTGATAGCTTTGATTTCCTTCTGCCCAGCATTTTCAAGAGTGCCTGTTTACTTGCTATCTTGGCAGTCATTAAAAGATCCAGCTGTTCTATGCAGATTTCTCATGGGCTTTCAAGTTATTGGTAGTGAAAGGCAGTAGGGAAAGACTAGAACTCTCTACCTGTGAATTGCATTAGGTTGGACATTAGGAGCAGTTCCTTCATGGAAAAGGTGAACAGACATTGGAATGGGCTGGCAGGGAGGTGGTGGAGTCACTGTCCCTAGAGGTGTTTAAGAAAAGACTGGATATGGCTCTTAGTGCTGTGGTCTGGTTGACAAGGTGGTGTTTGGTCATAGGTCGGACTTGATGATCTCAAAGGTGTTTTCCAAGCTAGCTGATTCTGTGATTTCTGTGATTCTTTGATTTCTGTGATTCTGTGATACACATTCCTGTTCAAGTGGGGGTGTGGGGATGTGTGCATGTGAGCGTGTTAAGCTGAAGCAGCAGTGTGATAGGAGGTCACATGCGTGAAGGGGATCTGAGAAAGACACGGAGTTGAGGGATAGGGTTTGGCAGACACGTGATTTGTCAAGAAGGATTGGAGTACTGGGAAATCAGAAGTCTCTTTGTGAGACTTATTATTTCAGTGGGATTTTGGGGGTCTTTTGCTCTCTGGCATAAAGACTTGTGGATGGGACCAATCTCTGGCAGAGATTAGTGCAGCCCTTTGGCTGCAGTCTCACTTTCAGCAACCTTTTCTGATTGCTAGAAGTACTCTGAGAATATGTCTGTGCTATAGGAACAAGTTGAGTGGCCTCTGAGCTCTATGGGTGTGCATGAATGACTTCTGTTCAGGAACTAAATTAACAGCTAATTCAAAAATTACACTTGGTATATTAAATAGGTTTATAGGATAAATGGACTGATTTAATTAATTTAATAAAATTGAAATTGAAGGACCAGTTAAGTGCCTGCAGTTGGCAGTTATTAAAGTTCCTGAGTGAGCTGTTTTGCACACTGCTACTGAGCTCATATGATGTGGATGATTTTATTGTCACCAGGTCTCACAATTCCAAGAAAATTATAACCACCATATGTAAATAATCTCCAAGATGAATTATTGTGTTATGTAACAAACAGAAGCATTTCAGATTTTGTGGGTTTGCTGAGTTTACCAAAATTACCAGGGAGAGTATGCTTTTCTGTAGTCTATAGTCTCAGAAATTAATCTTTTGGAAGATTATCATATGATTTTGATCACTCACTTTCTCACTGCATACATTTATTGTCACTGCTCTAGATGGCTCTTAATTGTTGTGCAATACAATATTTGGTTTTTAGCCAATTTCAGGTTTGTATTTGTTGTGGTTTAACTCCAGCCAGCAACCCAGGCAGTGGCTCGCTTACTCCCACATGAGCAGGACTAGGGAGAGAATTGGAAGGGTAAGAGGCAGAAAACTCATGGGTTGAGATAAAGACAGTTTAAAAGGGAAAGCAAAAGCCACACACACATTCACTGGTTCCCATGGGCAGGCAGGTGTATCTCCAGGACAGCAGGGCCCCAGTGCACCTCACGGTGACTTGGGAAGACAAACACCATCACTTCAAATGTTTCTCTTTCCTCCTTCTTCTCCCCAGCTTTAAATACTGAGCATGATGTCACATGGTCTGGAACATCCCTTTGGTCAGCTTGGGTCACCTGTCCTGGCTGTGTTCCCTCCCAGGCACCTCCAAAATCCTCACCAGCCTGGCAGAATGAAAAGCAGAAAAGGCCTTGGCTCTGCATAAGCCCTGCTCAGCAATAACTAAAACATCTCTATATTATCAACCCTGTGTGCAGCACAAACCCAAAACACAGCCCCACACTTGACACTATGAGGAAAGTTAGCTCTACCCCAGCCAAAACCAGCACGGTGGTACAGCAGCAGCTGAAACCTTTTTAATAGGGAGACACAAATATGCAAAAAAGACTAGAGGTTGGGGCAACCTACCAGTCAGTAGAACTCTTGGCTTCATTTCAGTGGTCACTTTTTTAGGGCTGGTAAGATCTGGTATTCTGGTATCACTTGACACAGGAAAGTTCTGGGCAAAGTAGCCTGACCTAGAAGATGGGGAGTGTTTCAAAGATAACTGGAAAAATAAGGCATCAAACCTTTTAAAAAGCAAAAATCCCCAAGTATTATGTCAGTTCAAAACGGAGATGGACCTGGGCAATTGAATTGATACTATTATTGTAGGAAATGACAGTTTGAGGCACCTTGCTTGGTTTTGTCCCTGCATTCTAGTAGGGCTTATAAAACCAGAAATTATTTCCTTTTTGCCTTTTTTCTTGTCTGAATACAGGTAGTATGTAGTACTCTACTTATTTTGCTTTCTGAAATGAGCCTTTTTTTTGAGCATCCTTTCCTTAAGAATATAGCCTGACAAGAGTGGTAAGCACATGATGAATTACACATCAAAGGCTGAAGAACGATCACATGTGTGTTGCAACTCAGCCTTTCCAGCCATGTGTCTGTCTAGAGTTGCTGTCTTCACACCTGAAGAATCAGATACTTTATAGTGTGAGAGCATTTGGTTATGACAGCTAAAAAGACTTTCTGAGTCTGTGGGAATTAAATTAGTTTTCTCATCCCAAGGTAGAAGTAAACCAAAATGATGCATGGAAATGAAGCTAATGGCATCTTAAATGCGGTGCTGGAGACTGTACAGTGACCCAGGGGAATCCATCCCTCTTCTTTCCTTCTCATCTTAGCTTCACCTTGTACCCAACACGCTTGCTTTTGCAAGCTGATGTCTTCTTCTTGTGGACCATAACTTGCTGATCTTTTTGTTTGTTAAATACCTTCTGTAGGCAGGATGAACTGTGGTGATGCCTCTTTCCTCAGGCATCTCTTGTCCTGAATTGATTAAGCCAGTATCTTCATCCTTTCCTGTAGCTTATGTTTCCAAACCTCTGAACAGTTTTCCTTGTCTCCTCTGGACTCTGAATTTGTTTGTGTCTCTGTAGTGTCCAAAACAGGATGCAAGAGACTGGCAGAGATCTTGACAGGACTGGATAGGGCAGCTTAATTACTTCCCAGTTGTTATGTATTGCACTATTGGAAACTGCTTTAGCAAAAACATCATGTTGTTGATTCACAGATTTTCTAATGCCCTGCCACCCATGGATCCTGTGATGGTATGGTGACCTTCCCAATAATTGCTCATGTTTATTTTTGTATTGATCCTGATTTTTGCTTTCCACATTTTCATTTGATCCACCTGAGATTATCCTTTCATTTTACCATAACTGTTGTGTTACATTGTGCTGTCTCCAAAGAGGAAGTTCTGATGACCTTTTTGGCCTTGGAATTAAAAACACCACTGACCAAAAAGGGAAAAAAACCCCAAAAAACCACCAAAATTTGTCATAATAAATCTTCATGTGCTGAGACAGAGACACAGGAGTTCACAATCAATTTTGTTATTTTTAGCTCATTAGCCTATTACAGAAAGGCACATTCAGTTTGCAGTGAGAGCCCCTGTCCTGGGAAGACCTCATAAATTAGCTTGCCTAAACATACTGCCTGTTTCTAAGTCTAAAAAGCCCTTTGATTTCAGTGCTCTTTTGGTTTGGGAGCTCAAGAGATATGACAGGCTTGAAACCCAAATTTGTCAGAAATGTTACAAATGAATTGTAATTGTGCATTTATTCCATTAATGTAGTAAATCCCATAAGCATTTGCTGGATAGGAAATAATTATTAAATAATGTCAGAACTTATGAAGAGTAAAATGAAATGTGGAAGGATTATGGTGTTTTAGTTCATTCAGCTATGCCAGTTTGTGCAGTGATCCTGAACACAGTGCTCGTATCTCAGTGTCTGACATTTTGCAGTGCTGCCTGAGTCACAAGCCACGTGTGACTGCAGACTCCCTGAGCCATGGTACAGCTGTGCTCAGTAGCACAGGGTGGTATGTGAGCTCTAGCTGAAGTCCGTGTTTGGTATGCATTGCTTGGAAAGAGAAGCAGCAAATGTTTTGGGAGCTCTACCCTAAACAGCTCTAGCAGTGTGTCTGAGATCGTGATGTTTCACATCTGCAGAGGGGGACTTTTGCAGTTAGAAGCTTTAGTGCCAGCAGTGAGCCCATGGTCCAAGTTTCTGGTAGTTCCTGATGAGCTGTTTCAACAGGCTTGGTGCATCCATCTGATCACTCTTTGAAAAGGGAACCTGGTGGTGGCACTTGGTCTCTTTGCTGGCTGTGGGGTTTTTCTCCCCTCTCCAGAGTGTGTGCTTTCTGCAAGGCTTGTTTTGTGTGTTAGCTGTAGTGCTTGCCAGCACCTTTGAAAGACACCCCACGTTTGGTTTTTAAAGAGAATGGGGCTGAGGATGAAGGCCCTCATGACAAAAGCAGAGATATTTTCTTGTGTCAGCAGTTAAGAATTTAAAAGACTGTAAAAAAGCTTTTTTACAGAAGATGACCATGGGAATTCCTTTCTACTGCCACTCTTGCCCCCTCTAGTAATGTGTAAATGTCTAGCTGCCATTCAAAACTAGGGTAAAATTTCAGAGGACTTTCTGGGTTTAGCCAAAACAGTTACTGATGGAGCTGATGCTTTGTTGCTTATGTTCCCTTCCACGAGAGGGAAATTGACTGAACAGATTGGTGCTCATTTAACATTTTTTTTCCTTGACCTGTTAAATTAGGAATTTGCTTCTAGGATAGGTAAAGCCATGAAGTCTAATGAGTGCGATAAGAAAATGGAATGGACAGAAACAAGGAATGTTCTGAACGGTTTTTCTGGTGACCAGGTGTTTTGAGGACTGTCCACCAGCAGGTCTGCCATGGTGCAGAGTCCCTCATTATGCACAAATATTCATTGCACCGTTTGCAGCAGGGGAACAAAAGCTGTGGAGGTTGGGGTGGAAAATGAAAAGAGAGAAGGACTTGAAAGAACAGCCTTGGACTATCTGAGCATGGCAGAAAGGCTGATGTAAGCAAATATTTTTGTTAAGAAACAGTGCTGTTATGGGCCATCAGGAAGAGAATATAACTGATACTGATTTAGCCAGAAACTTACTGATGAGGGGAACGTGAGAGGATACCTGGTGAAATGAACCATTTTAAAACCAGCAGAAGCAGGCCCACAGACAAGGCTTCTAAAGGAACTAGTGCAGGACACTACTAACTGCTAGGCAGCCTGTTTGAACTTTGATGGAAAACAAATGAGATCCAAGGAAACTGAACTAGGGAAATGTAGTAACAGTCTTTAACAAGATAAAAGCCATGTCCCTAGAAATTGTTAAACAGAGAGTTGAATTAAAACGATTTTCAAACGTTACAAAGGTCAAACATGTCAGCACTTATATCAGTTTTTCAGCTTTTTTGAATTGAAATTGAATTAGGCCTTTCTGCGTGTGGAGAATTGCAGACCATTTTGTGCAGTGCTGTTGCAACAATTCCATCAGTACAGAAAAAAAAATATGATAGGCTTAAAGTATGAATTACTTTTGTTTCATGATTGCTTGGGTCTGATTTTTGATGATGGTTTTCAAAATGTGCAGTCATTTCATGTACGATTGCCTTGTGTCCCTGGATGACTCCTGTATCTGACCACAATTTAAATCAACACTGAGCTGCACCAAATACATTTTTGACACATGTATTGAGGGTTGGCCCAGTGGCTTTTGAGTTTCATGAAGCCATTCAAGATAAAAGATTGTACTGACACAATTTTGAGAGCCTCTGGAGCAGAGCTATGTGACTGCTGAGTAAACTGAAAACATGGGCCTGGATTAACTGAAGCATAAGTAAAATTGTCTGTGTGTTCCATCCTGAGTGAAAAATAAAGGGGCTAAAATATTTTCTAAGGGCCTCAGCAGAGGGGTGATATATTTCCAGCAGAGGCTGCGTATCTCTATCAGACAGGCTGGGAACACATTTATTATTTGGATTAACATTTATCTGACTGTCCTTCTTGCAAAAATAGGGCTTGAGAGAAGTGCCATGTCCCACTGCTGGAATGGATTGTTTCCCTAGCCCAGGACAGAGAATGAAGTAGTTACTTGCCAGGGTGTACAACCTTCAAGTTTTGTTTTACTTGATTTGAAGTGTTCAGGAATGTGTATGCAGTTGGACCTGCTAACTGTGAGGCTGGTGTGTGACTCAGGTTTGTGCCTTTTGAGCAGTGGTGCTGCTATTTTTGTGTTTGTCAGCTTGTGCTGTTCTGGTGTGAACAAGGCAAGCAGGACTGTTCTCAGGTAGCAGTTCTGTCCACTTCATCTGAAAGGTCTCCTGCAGGGAATTGTACAGGGGGATTGCAGTAGAGGCTGCAGAGGATTGGGGTTCTGGGTTTGGTACTAAGCTTTGATGCTGACCAGAGGACATACCAAGGGAGCGAGTTGTTTCCCTCTGATCTCACTCTCACCATTTATGGATGGTTGTGCAAGCACTTCCTTCCACAGTACTTCTTGTCATCAGGCAGAGAACCAATACTGCCGTGTCAGGAGAATCTGATACATCACCGCTGCAACTCGAATTTCATACTGAAATATTGACACCTTTTGCTGTTGTGTCCAGGAGGTATGGAGAGCCTGATTCTAAAAAGCAAATGTGACAGCACTTAGCATGTGACCATCAGGAATGGACCCTACCCTTCTTACCACTTCTGGAGCCGCAGAAAACTGGAAACATTGAACTGAGTGAGCTGTGACTAGACTTGTCAGGTCTCCAGCCCACCAATTGCACTTTTATCGACTCTGTGACTTATTTGGATAGTCACACAGTCGAACTGGATGCCAGCAGTTCACAAACAAGCAGAAGGGGAAGACTAAGCCTGGAGAGGGGGCTTGGAATGGGAAAGGAAGGGAATTTATATAGCGCTTCAGTTTATGCAGCAGGAAGAAAGGCTTCAGCCAATGTATCAGAACCAGCTCAATGTGCCCATATAGTGTGAAATCCTATTTTTGAGTGCAAGAAGGCAAGTGGAAGCAAAGAAGTGAGACACTAGCGAGTGTTACACCCAATCTTCAGCACTGTTCAGCTGGAAGTCTGTAGCTCGTTAGGGCTGAATTTTTGGAGAGTGGTGTGCATGCACATGACAAAAGGCTTTAATGTCCTCTATGCTTGAAATTCTCGTGCACTCACCGTAGTTTGGGCACAGAGAGATCGCAGTGGGGCTGATGTGCAAAGCATCCAGTGGTTTCTGAAATCTCTTCAAAAACTAAATTTCCTTTTTACACTAATTTCAAATCTCTCAGCAGGTTCTGGAAGTGTGACCATGTTTCTGAGGTT
Organism: Pachycephala philippinensis; assembly: GCA_013397055.1. Taxonomy (NCBI): domain Eukaryota; kingdom Metazoa; phylum Chordata; class Aves; order Passeriformes; genus Pachycephala; species Pachycephala philippinensis. The sequence continues at coordinate 161,509 of VWZT01006148.1, forward strand.
TTTGGGGGATTTATATAGGAGTTTGAAATGCAGTTCTGAGGGATAGTGATTTCTTTCCTTGTTTAATCTGTCACAAACAGATGCTGTTCTATATAAGATTTCCTAACAAGATGTTTGATATGAATTTACTTTCTAGCACCAAGTGCGTTGAACAACATAATAGATATGGCATGTTCTGAATAGGAAATCTCTGTTGTCCGGTTAGGTTTCTGTTTAGTTTTATTAAATCTTGAATGGTGCAGATCCTGATAAATGGGCGTGGTTGGGAGCAACACAAGTCTGGTTTTGATGAGTGGTTTTGGATGAGTGTTCTTAGGGCAATATCTAGGAAGATTCCTATACTAGCAGGCCTCTTATGGGCTTTTCTTCCCAGATGAAACACTGCTGTGTCTGAAAAAAATTAGGCAAGAAGTAATATTGACATTTCTCCATCATCAGTGAGTTCACTGTCCTGCTCATGTGTAAGGAGGCAAAAATACTCCCAGATGTAGGCTCAAGTAAAAGAGCAGGCTAATACATCTGAGAAAAGAGTAGCTGCTAGAAAGGAAGGGCAAGTTTGGAGTTAGGGTTGCTTTGAAGGGCAAAGGAGCACAACCTTGGAAATAGACTCCTTACAGAACGCAGTGTCAGAACGCGCAGCATTAGGGTGCCCTGTGTTGTGGCATTCTGGTGTGTGTAGTCCTGGGCTGGATTGGGCTGCCTGTGAGCTGTGACACAACCTAGTCCATGGGGGCCCTCACTGTTAATGACTCTGGGAAAAGATTGCTTTCCTGGGAATGACATGTCGTCGCTGTCTCTCAAATACCACTTGTCCTATTCTTAGGAGGCAAATTCGTGTCAGAAATTATTGTTAGTTAGAAAGTTTACAGATGAGTCAAAAATACCAACAAGGCAGCACTTTTCCTAAGATGATCAAATGAAGAATTTGTAGGAGTACATGTTTATGAGAGTTTCTTTCTTCTGTCTGATGGATTTTGACACAAGTTTCTCAATGCTAGCTCTATTTTCCTTGCATATGAGTTTGCGAGGAGTGTTTTAATCCTTTCATGTGTATGAATACTTCAAAAAATCCTGTAGAACATTTATGATGTGGGATATGTAGAATATTGCAAGGGCTGAGTATCTGCTTTATGTTACTTATTCTGTGTCACAATCCAGAGTGAGGTAATCTCTGAACTCTTTTATCCTTAATCCAGTGTCACAACACTGCATAGACACAAGGCTTGTGGAGCTGCATCTCAGATTTTAACTGAAGAGACAGAAGTGTAAGGCGCTCCAGTAGGTGTTGCCTGACACTGAGAATGTGCACACTGCTAACAATGTAATGATGCAGGAGGGAGCCATACTTCAGCAGACCTTTGGGGTGGATAACAGTAATGAAATTTAACCCAGGACTTTGTATATGTTGTGTTTGGATTCAAATGTAAGTTTTAAGGCTAGACTTCTTAGTGCAAGTCTCATGCCTATGCTGTACAGACCTTCTTGAGGGCATGTTCAAAAAATGGAGTTGAGTCACTTGGGAATGCCTGGGAAAGATCCCATTAGTCCTTAAGTACAGCTTGTCAGAATTTACCTAGCGTGGGCAGGGCAAATATTTTAGCCACTTGAATTCTTTTTCCCTGATTACCTGCTGCTTGTTTTGTTTCTGTTACAGTTTTAGCAACTACTCACTAAGCAACTGCTGTTGTACAATATTGTTTGTTATTTCCAAAATTGCATTTGGAGGAAGAGGATTCACATCCCATTATACCTTTACAATCTTTTGCACCAGAGCTTTTTGCTTTGGTGCTGAAAGTTACAAACCAGAAGTCAATATATTCTTGCATTTTTCCATACAGACAGTTGCTGGTTGAGTTGATACCAGTTGCACTGTGGCTTTTTCACATAATTTCTGAAAAGCATTGTCCTGTGTAGCCCAAGACGACTACCCAGTTATTAACTTCTGAGGCCAAAGTTTAACATGCTCATAAGATAAATCCTGACATGCTTTGTTCTTGTTTCTGTTCATTTCATCACACCCCAGAGCCTGCCTGCTTATCTTGGACCATTTTAATCTTGACAGTCAGACTTACGTAATCATGGTGACTTTGTGAAAGTTCTGAGCTCTTGGCAGATAGCTCTGCTTTTGTCAGGGATCTTTGAGCAAATGTTTATCCAGGACACCCTGACGGTAAGTGTGTGTGACCATGTGCTGGAACTCCTCTGGGGAAGGTGGCCTACCCTGGCCTTTAAAAAAATTATTTGACTATCTAGGGCTCAAAAGTGCTAAAGAAGACAGGGTTAGCTGTTGGAACAGTTGTCTACCTTGTTCAGTGAGGTGATTAAGAAATTTCTGTTTAGTTGGTGTAAAAGGTTTGAGTTCAGAGATATTCTCATGGCTTTTTTGCCTCACAAAATCCTGCGATAACTTTTTTTTTGTCCATTCTAAGTGGTACTGATGGAGGATACCTTTAATAAAGCTTCTGCTAT
>VWZT01006148.1:163991-193898 GCA_013397055.1 Pachycephala philippinensis
TGACTTCATATCTTGATGGACTGCAGTTATATTTTGATGATATAACACTTTTATTTTTAAATGCAGGCAGCAGGGGAATCTGAGTAATAAAGGCATGTAGTACAGTGGACAAGTCTCAGGGCTAGCAGAGGAAAATAAGAATGTTTTCTTCTGGCTTTGGATGCATTGAAACTGGCTCAGAAATCCACAGGTTAAAATCTTCCATCTTTAGACAGCAACAGCTTACCTGATATGAGATGTCTTGCAAATCAGTTGAATTTAGACAGCCACTTAAAATTCCTGAGGGGTCCTTGTTGACATGCAACAATCCTTTTCAAGAACAGAACAAAGAAAAAAAACACAACACCCCCCCACCCCCGATACTTCCTAGCCTTTTGTTCAGAAGTGCCAAACACTCAGCAGTTCCATGATTGCATTGGCAGCAGATTGGTTTTCCTGGGTCTGAAAATCAAAATATTTTAGATTTTTTTTCACAAACACAACTTGGTGTATTGGCTAAATTTGGACAACTGTTCATGTTCTAATGTGGACAGCCAGGAGAGTGAGTGGAGGTGCCATCTAGCAGTGGATCCAGGTGACTCATTCCAGGAATATCATCTCAGGGGGCTCTCACTGCACAGCTGGTGGCTTGTGAATTCCCATCCTACTTTGGAATATGCTTTTTTTTCTATGTGGCTGAGCTCACAGTTACTATGAAGAACACAGATTTAGGCCTGTGTCTCACTGTTTGAAAATTTTGTCAGCTATTCTTCTTGGAAAGGTTTTGCATTGAGAACTTCCAGCCTTTGATCTGCTTGAAACCAGCTAGGGACCATTCCAGCAGTTCTTGTTTGAGGTTTTTCTTGGCAAGTCTAACAGTATATAACAACATATAAATATAATGTAAATTCTCCCTTTCACCCCTGTACCCATGGAAAAGGTCATCTGGTGCTCTGCTGTGCTCTGTTGAGAAGCCAGAACCTTCTCTTAAAGATGCTTCTAGTGCCTAAAACATAAACACTGGTTCAAATATGTTGTTCTGTTTGGAACAGCAGCCAAAGTCCTGGCCTAGTTGTTTTATTGAGTGGAAAAATGTTTTATCAGAGCTGAGTGTTTTATATGGAACGTGCTTTCCCAGCTGGCAGAACTTCAAGAAAATCCAAAGATCTTGTTGCGTGGTTACCAGAAGACATATGATAACTGTCTGGGCCAGTTCATGACGTTGCAAAGTTAGATTGTTTACTCTAGTAACCTTATAGTCTTGATTTGCTCACACTTGCAGGAATACTGCAAGTAATGTTTTGCATCAGTTTTGCAGAGAGAGGGGAAACATTCCAACCAATTAAAATTTTGTGTACACCAAAAAAAAGGTGTACAAGTACGGGTGAGAGTATGTTTGGTATTCTAAATTTCTAAGCCATATTACTTCTAGCAATGTTGTTTAGTCCTAAGCTATACATGGCCTGTGGTAGAGAGGAGAAATTAAAAAAAAAGTGAAGGCAAGCAGGGACTTGTAAGAATTTTTCTTTCATCTAGCAGCACTCAAAGAGCATCTGTGAACACTGAGTGGAAAAACATGGTGGCTAAATCCCAGGTCATCAATACCAAGTTTGTTTAGTTTCTGTAATTGTGGGTCAGGAAGATAAAAAGTTCTTCTAAATGTTGTCCTTGAAGCTGTGAAAGATAGGTGGTCTTCGGCAGTTTTAGTACCTTCTCCTTACAGTCACAAACACAGTGAAGTGAGTGGCATCGTTTCTACATTTTTTTACATGCTTTTGACAGTTGGAAAGCCAAATTGTTTCCTTTCTAAGAGAATTTTCCTCTGCGGATGTTAAAAAGTGTAAAAAAAACAAGTCTGTTTAATTCAGCTCAGTATTTTAGTTTTGTTTCAACTACATTTAAGAGCATCCAGTGGAAAGGAAGGAGGAGGAAGTGGACCAAAGCACCTATTTTAGCAGAAGATTATTTCAAACAAACAAACAAACAAAATGCCAACTAAAACATCAATTGCAGATACTGAATTTTAAAAGTATAGCTAGTATCAGCCCAAGAAACCCTAGTTTAAGGTTTTTTTGCTTTGCAACTTGGTTATTCTTTTAATACAGTCTTGAGATGGTTCTGTAAAGTGTCTTGTGAAATAAATATTGGGCAAAAGAAAGAAATGATTGCTACTAGTGTACTGGTTAGACAGTTCTGTAAATTGGAGAGTTAGCATATTCTAAGAGAAATCAGAATTGTTAATAATTCCTTCTCATTTGCATCATTGTTCCCAAATATGATTTTGAAGCTGGACATTGCTAACTGAAGAAATGCCAAGTAGGAGACAGGTAGGAATTCTAAGTGTAGTCGGTTGAAAATGGGGGGGAGGGGGGGTGTGCCTTTGACTTTGCTTCAGGACTGTAGAAACCTGAAATTAGACAAAGGGCTAGTCCCTAGTTCTGTTTCTTGAAGTAAAAATGTATCTGGTGAAGATTTGATATGTGAAGGTTTTAGAAACAAACCTTGCTAACATTTACAAAATCTTTAACAAACACAGAATTTTTAAAAAAAAGTTTAATCCACCTCCACTAATGTGCATATACGGATCACCAGTTCAAGGATTTTCTGTACGAGAGTGCACTTCATGACAGCTTGGGAGATTCCTGAAGCCCAGGGAGGAATCCCAATAAGATTCAATGGAGAGTTCTCAGGATGAGTGCAGCTGCAGGTTCATAGCCACATAATTAGTCCTATAGAAAGATGGGAGCAAATTCCAGCAAGGTCTTGGAGGTGTCCAGATGTGAATTACTAGCCACCCTGAGAAATGGGAACAGTCTATACCACTGCTTGTCTTATTCCACATTCAGCACATAGTGGGGCATTTATTTCTGCTGCTGTCAGTGGAAACATAAAAATCACATTTTACACTGTAAATCAGCGTAAATTACTCAGACAAAAGGCTGTGTACTAGTGCACTCTATTACAAGTAAATGGGTTGCACTTCTTCCATCAGTGCTGTAAGTAGTGTTCCTCTGATTCAACATTATCAACCATCCTCCTGCAATAAGAAGAGAATGAAAAAATCGTTCATTGCTTCTAAAGCCTTGTTTTTATAGCTCTTAGTTGAAAAAGGGTTGGTTTGTGTATTCCCATTTAAATTCCAGATAACAACTGAAAAATTTCAGTGTCTTTTGTTTGGTTCTGGAAAGACACACTGCAAGAATTTGGCATAAGATGTGTTAGTGTGAGTTTGTTAGCAGAGACAGAGATCAAATTCTTCACTACCTTTACTTGTGTTAGCATCTTTGTGTCTGACTTGAGGCAAACTGGATGTCATCTAAGTGACTTGCATGATCCTGCTACAGAAAAAGTGCTCCCTCTACTTGCAATGCTGGCTTTCAGAAAGAAACCCAAATATAAATAATACAAAGCCCATGGGAAATGTGTAGCTCATAAGTAACCTAAAGTAGTTTCCCTTTCCTTTTGTTTCATTGATGTCTACTGTTCATCTCTCGTGTGCTGGGTGGGCACCTTGCACAACCTGTCTCTGCTTCAATCCAGTCTTTCTCACAGAAGTGGTCTGAGTTTGGGAATTTTCTTTATTTTTCTCTCTCCATTACTCAAACAACAGCTCTGACAGTTACTTAGACTGCTCTGAATGCTGCAGATGGTGGGTTAAACCTCCTTTGGTCATTTTCAGCATATGCCAAAACCAGGCTTCTCCTGCCTGTGCGCGCAGGCTGGTGTTTGCCGGGCTCCTCATGGTAGGCGGGTTCCGGTTTCCAGGCTCTGGCATTGCCAGTTCCAGCTTTCTGTTGAAGGCTCACCAGACTTCTAAGGAGCAGCATCACACTGGAACAAGAAATCCTGCTTTCTTCTCAACACTTGGCCTCCTGGATCATTACCATGACAAAGGAGGATTATTGACTTGGATAGTCATGATGCTTTTGATTTAAGGCCCGCTTTGATTTGGGGCAATAGTGTTCATTGGCCCAGAGAAGCAATGGTCTCCTCCAGGTGAAGAGCAAGGAGAGAAACTTGCTTTTGAGAAGGAGGAGAAAAACGGAAGGAATTGGCTGAAGAGGCTGAATGGAAGCTGTAATGGATGCAGTTACTCTCTGGGAAGGACCCAAAAGCAGCCCATGATTCCTTAAGACAATTAAAAGCAAATTGTTCGGCTGAACGATCCCAGAGCAAGGAAGATGCTCCCCAGACTATAATTCAAGGGGCTGAATGGCCCTCAAAAACTGAGAGCAGAAAGAAAAAAAAACCCGAAGATGAGGCAAATGATGGAACAGATGTGAGCGCTTTTGTTTGGAAGACTTGGAGGCTAGCAGGATGGCGATAGGCTAATTTGAAGTGAATAATGCCAGGCTCCTTTCATATGCAGAATAGCACTTTGATCCAATGTGGATGAAAGTAGTGAAAAGTGGAGAGGATGGCAGGGGGTCTTTTGTCTTTGACAAAAAAGGCATCTGCCAGGCTCTAACTCCCTTTTCCCCACCCCCTTAGCCTAGCAGGCCACTCCAACAATGCTAGCAAAGGGGACAAGTGTCTCCTGACAGCTGAAGAAATCTCCAGGAGGAGAATGAGGTTTGCAGCAGTATGTATACTAGAGAGCTTAATCGATTTTTTCCACTGTACAAAAAGGGAGAGGGTTGGGGGAAAACAGAGATCACAGTGAAAATGGGAGGTGGGAGATAAAAAATCCCTTTCTAATAAACTTGTTACTTTTGTTCTCCAAATACATCTTTTCAGAAGGTGCTTTGATGCTAGTATGAATACACTTAATGGAGCAGAGTAGGATAGAGTTGCTGGAGGGGGTGTGTGAAATAAGGAGGAATAGTTTTGCAAGGAGGATGACTGTAGAGTGATTTCTGTGGATTCCAACACAGGAAGGATCTTGGAAGTAGTAAAACAGTGCACTGCAAGAGGTATCTGCAAGACAGACACATACTTTCTGTACCAGCTGCTGGAGGAGCTCAGATCAACCCAAATTCCTGGGTTTGATTTCTGAGCAAAATTGAAAATTTCTTTTTAACCTTTCCGTATTTGCTGTTTTTTTAACTACTTGGAATTACTAGCAATGAAAGGACTGCAGGATTGAATGGGAATTCAGGAAGGCAAGCAATATTTGTGCCTAGCAAATATAGCAATTTCAGACCAGCTGCTGATCTGCTCCCTGCTTCTCATGCTCTGTTGACTTTCTTGAGCTTTTCACATCTGGTAAACAAGACTGGGATCCAGTTGCAGAGTTCGATGTCTGTGGTCTTCCTGAAGCATCACTTTGCACCTAGTCTGATGTTTTCTTTGAGAAGTAATGACAGATAATGAGTTATCAACTTCTGAGCAAGACCCATCTCAGTAAATTAAATCCTTTAAGAACCATAGGTTCAGGAATTTTCCCTTTTCCTGAGACCCTGACAATGTTTATCCATTACTATTTACTGAAGATAACCTTCTCACCAGGGCAGAGCTTTAGGCAACATCTGATACTGCAAACAGTTCCTGCCCCTTTACCCCCACATCCACTTCTCTTTCTGCCAAGGAGTTTAAAGTCCCCCAAGAAGGTAGGAGTGATACAGGAATTGAGAGGAACTACCACATTGTTTTGAGAGGCTGTACACTCATGCTGATGGCAAATTGTAATCCTGTGTAGTTGTTCAGTAGGTGTGCCATCATTCCCCCTTCAGCAGATGCCACCGTTCTGTTCAGACCAGCTGATGTGGAGAGTATTTTTGACAGTAGCATTTCCTGTGCCCCAGCCCTGCAAAGCCTGATGCATGAATTACTGTAACTCATTAGGGAGGGCTACTTGTCAAGGATGTTGATGCTCTTTTGATTTGTCCTTCTTTGTTATACCTTGATTGTTCTTGCTTCTGGTGCAGAAGGTCTTGAGCTGCTGCTGCTGTCCTCAAAGGAGCAGAGACCACCTCTGTCCCTCACAGTGCCAAGGTGGAAGCCCTCTCTCTGGGTGGGGGATTTCAGGTGGTTCTTGTGTGACTTCTCCCTCATGTACTATGTACAGTGATAGGTTGCAGGCCTAGATCTGAGTGGGGAAAGACGTTGCTTGGGAAGTTTGACGTGTCAGGGAGCAGCCCTCTGTAGTCCTCCATGCCAAAGAAAAACAGCCCATGCAATGCCACACAAACCACCAACTGGGCCAGGGAGTCCAAGGCAGGCTGCCTGATGCTCTGTCCCCAGGCAGTTGTGGTTAGGATAGGATGTAGGAGTTTTAAGCAGTGAGCTGGGAAACTCTGTTCCTTGAGATGAAACATGAACAACCTCATGGTAAAGGGTCTTTTCTGCTTTCCCATTTGGGCAGGCAAGCCCTTCAGCTGCTGCCATCCTGAAATTTCTTCCTATGTCCAGTATCAACTCTCACACTTCCAGCCAGAAAGGTGTACTCTTAGCAAAGGCCATAGAGCTGCCAAAGCTGCCTCACCTGGGCAGTTTTGTGTCATGCCAGCAGTAAGAGATATGGAGGGAGGGAGTTGCCTTTATTCTTGTGAAACGTGTGCAGTGGTCCTCTGTAACTACAGGCCATCATTGAAATGTATGCTGTGCTCTTGGGGCAGATTTATGTTGCTCTTTGCAGCTTACTGTGTGCTCGTTTCTTATGGCCAGTGGGTGGGCATGAGGAAGCAAGATGCGTGTGTGGCTTGTCCTGGCTGCTACAGCCCAGGCCTAGTCTGTTTGGAGGTGAGACTGAATCTATTTCACCTGAAGCACATTGCAAGGGAGGAGGGAAGAGATATGTGTGGACCTGAGGGTGGCATGCAGAGCAAGTGACAGCAGGAGTACAGGCTGCAGGGATACAGCAGAGAGAGGAAGATTGGCTTTTTTCTCACATCTCACCCAGCAGGCTGGTGTTTTCTCCCAAGAAGCCAGTTACCTTCTGCTGGTTTGTGTTTGGATAAAAATAAAACAGTAAAGATTGGAAAGCCTCTTTGATGTGCTTAGTCTACATTGAGGAAGAGCTACCTGACCAGCTCAGGAGGCCGTCACATTTCCTGACTACTCTCTGGACAGAGACTGTCTGGTCATTGTTTCAAAATCTGGAAAAGGACACAATGCTTTAATGGTAAATAGTCAAGCAGATGGTGTCAAATAGCTTAAAAATAGGCCATTCCCGTGGAAGTGCTTTTGGCTGGACTGGTTGTACATATGACATTTTCCTGGCATGACCTAGCAGTCATGGCTGTAGAAATCCCGTATTTTCAGCATGGATTTGGCTTGTCTCTCAGTGAATGTTGTCTGGTCATTAGCATCCACTAGGAATTCTCTGAAGCCAAATAAATGGAAAACGATGACTTTGGAGTATGATAAACCCCAGCCCACAGGCAAACTTTTGTTCAGACATAAAGTGGTTTCAATTTGGTTTTGTTCAATTTACTTCAAAATCTAACAGAGGTCCTTTGCAAGATGGACACTACTTAGTTTGATGTAACTTGCCTGAGCATCCGCCTGGAGTTATTATTTTAGTTGAGTGCAGTTTGTACCAACAAAGTGAATTCTTTCCCTTTTTACAAACATGAGATGAGTGAATGTTGCTATTCACCCTGCCAGAACTAATGAATGCTACGTTATGTACTTTCATATTGGGTTACATACACAGTGATTTGGATCCAAAGAGGTAAGACTAGCTGCAGTGGGGACAGCATGATTTCAAGTCTGGTGGAATTTGCACCTTTCTATAGAAGACAGATGGTTGTGCTATGGGAGGGAGATTGCACCTGTTTGTTTCCACATCTGCTCTGTAATCCCAAAACTTGTTTCACATAGTCTCAGTACATTGAATATGCTTACTCATGTGTGAGTTCCATAGTGTTGGCAAATACTTTCAGTTCTAGAGTGCCTTTGATGGTGTTTGAGGCAAATATCCAGGAGGAGTTAATTACACAGAGAGTAACCAGAGCTTAGAAAATAACACTCTCATGAGTAATTTTTGAAAAAATTCAAACCAATATATCTGAGCTTACTTCCTTTAAAAACAAAACCAAGAAACCAGTAGGTAGTAGGAAAGCTTGTTACAGTTGTCCAGTTTTGGTGTGAAAACCAGTGGTAGCATGAGTAAGCACTGTGCTCAGAAGAGATGGTAGTGTTTTAATTGCCAGGTGCTGACAGAGGACTGCTCCCTGCACAGGGGACTATACAGCTCCCTGTCCCACCAAAGGTGCCTACGGACATCCCGTGTTCAGCCTGGGGAATTCCTACCCCAAGTCTTTCCTTGGCTTCCTGCCTTTCTGGGGCTTGGTGGCCAGTGGCTGCAGTGGCTGGAGCAGCTAAGGAGAGATGCAGAGATTCTGTGTTGTCTGTTTGGCTTCAGAGACACCTGTTGCTCCAAAGTGCTCTCTTGTCCCTTTTAAGTGGCTGCCATCCTCCTGGGCTGTGCATTGCCCAAGGCAGGGGGCAGCTGGATCGGCGGCCAATGTCTGGGTCAGGCCCTGAGGCCACTGCCTTGGGAGAGCCCTGCTGTGCTGGATGTGGGGAGGCAGCCAGATCTGGGTGGGGATCTCCCTTTCAGGTCAACAGAAAGGNNGAGAGGTCCCTAGGGGTAGGAGCTGTGGCAGCCAGATAGTTTGCCTTGAGGCAAAGGGGATGGGAATGTTTGCATTCCCAGGGGAAGGCTGAGGAGGAAGGAATGCTGGCAGCGGAGGCAGTCAGCTGGGAGAGACTGAGTGCTGAGCAGCTGCAGGGAGAGCAGCTTCCTGCATCCACCAACAGCCGCTGCTCTTCCCTGGCCTGTTCCAGAGAGCCATTCCTGCCTGAAATAGATGCAGTGTCTGAGAGGAGACACAAAGCAGGAAACAACAGCTTGTGACTGTTCTTGCAGATGAGGAAGGAAGGTCAAACAAGGAGAAGCCATGCTTAATTTAGGTAGGTGGCTGAGGAGCTGTGGGGATAGGAGCCTGTCAGGCCCTAGAGTCTGGCAAACTGTCATCTAAAGGAGCAAGATTGCCCCTGCTTCAGCCTGCCCCTCTGTATCTTCCATGTTAATCACATCACAGGCAAAACCCCATGGAGTTAAATGTGAGTCCATTCCCTCTGAGCAGCTGGGATCCAAGCTGTGAGTACCTTCAGAGCCATAGGAGGCATGGATTGGTGATGTCTAGACTGGCAGGCTCAGAGCAGCAGCAGCTTCAAAGAGCCTTCAGCAGGTGGCTGTGTGTCTGTGACCTTCTCATGGGACGAAAAGAGAACTTACCAGGAACTCTGTCTTTTCCTCCCTCTCCCCCTCCCTCAGGTGGTCTTTGCTTTGAATCAGACTCTCTTGCAGCAGGAGAGCCTCCGAGCAGGCAGTTTCCAGATCCCCTATACGACAGAAGACCTTATCAAGCATTACAACTGTGGGGACCTCAGCTCCATCATCTTCAACCATGACACTTCTCAAGTGAGTCTTGCCACCGCAGCCCTTGTACTACGCACATCTCCCTGTAGTGCTAGCCCCTGTCACACTTGTGCTCGTCTCTCCTCAGGCGGGCCCTTTATGGGAGAGGGCCAGGGGCATATTGCTGGCTCCCTGGCACATCTGCTTTCCTTAGCCTCCTCTTCCAGGAGTCTGCACCACCTCAACCCTTCTCTTGCACGCAGACAGTGAGGGTGCACCTAGCTTTCCCTTTTGGATGCGTGCCGTGTTCCCTTTAGCATCAAAGCTCTATGAGTTAATAATTTACTTTCTTAAGGATCCTGTGGAATTATGCTAGCTTAGGTATGAGCAAACTTAATGCCAACAGAGAGCAACAGCAGGCTCTCTTATGCAAGCAGGAACAGAGAAATGCACTTGTGACTTGGACGCTTGTGTAAAGCTGGGCAAGTTACAAGCTTTTTAATGTCCCCTATCAGTATGATTGTGTGCTGTGGACAAGGCCCAAAGAAGAGAAATGGAGTGAAACAAAGAAAAGATAGATTTAGACTGAATGTGAAGGAAAAGAGAGCTTCTGAGACCTCACAGAATTGGGTTTATGGAGGTGGTTTCCTAAGCAGCACAATGGAATGCAACACTAATCTTTTAAACCATGAGCAAATGCCCAGCAGGGACCAATTTGGCCTGTTTGGACTGTTAGATTAACTAACCTCAGGCTGAGACATCAGGCCTCTCTGTTCTTGTCTGTGAGGTATTGCCTGGCAATTTGTGCACAGCAGTGAAAACACAGGCTCTATCCTTACGGTGCTGAAAAGGCAGGTGTTGATACCTGGGCTTTCCTTGCTGAATAACCACTTTCCCATGACCTTTTGATACATATGGTACAGTGCTGCAGAGCTGCAGAGTCATGCTAACCCTTGCTTCTCTGGCACCGAGCTGTGCACAGGTGCTGCTGCCTTCCTGTCCTGCAGGTGCAGGCATCCTGGTCATTAATACTGCCTAGCTTTTACACCGTGCACTCCACACACAGATTTCTAAGGATTTCTCAGAGGAGGCCAGCATTTTAAGGGGATGCAGATGCTGCATCACTGGCCTGTGGAGATGTTACAGACTGCAGACATTGCCCCTAGGTCCTTGGAGAAAGCAGCTCATTCTGAGACATGCATTTTGTCAAGGGAACAAGTGTCCTTTACTTAACATGAGGGGCTCCACCTCAGGGCACTCTCATTGGCAGCAGAGCTGAATACTAATACATGTTTTAAGCAGAACTTCTCAGTAAGTTGTATTTGACTCCATGTTTGCCTGCTAGAGGACTACCTGCAGGCTAACTACCCTTTGGACAGATTCCATAACAGTCTCTGAGTGGCTCCAAAGTCTCTTCATCTGCTGCAGCCTTGGAGGGGAAAGCACCTGGCTTATTATTGGCTCTGCTCTCCAGAAACCACTGGTTGCAGGCCCTTTAGTTAACCATCCCCACAACTGAATGCCTAAAGCTACTTGTCAAGAAGCCAGGATTGCTGCAACTGCAGACCCATGTTTTCTCTCCACTGACAAGAGGTCAGGGTAGTGTGCAGGCACAGCTGTCTTGGGGGCCCCAGGGGAGGAAGCCAGCATTTTAAAAGATACTGTCAGGACAGGGAAACTGGAGGTGGCAACACTTTCTCTCCTGACAAAATCTGGGCCTCTTTCTTTAGAAAAGTTTAGGGATGTTTTTTTAACTAGTTCAAATTGCACAGTTATTCTTTGGCAGCCTGAGGGCTCTGATACCAGTCAAATTCTCTTAGAAGAGCGTAATTATCATTATAGTTATGTCATACCTATCGCAATTTAAGAAAGAGGTATGTAGCTAAAGGCATTTAGGGGCAAATACTTTCTTCAGCTGAGCAGTCAGGATTTAGGATCTTCTGTGTGGCCAAATGTTAGTATTTGTTGACTCTGAATCAAAAAAAAAAAATCTATCCGGCTGGCTTATGAAATGATGCATTGAGAAAAATGAAGCACCATGCATTATTAGAAATTTAATAAGTATTTTTTTAGCTTGCTTTGGGTTTTGTCCTACTGGCTGTGCCTTGAGGGATGAGGCAGTTGCCACACTCTGTGTGGAGCAAAAATGCCTGTGCATGATGGCTGCCTGTGAAATAAATTCCCCTTTCATGAAGACTTTTTTTTTTCCTACCTTAGGTCCCAAATTTTATTAATGCTACACTTCCAGCCCATGAACGCATTACTGCCCAAGAGATAGACAGCTACTTCCGCCAGGAGCTCATCTACAAGCGGAATGAGCGAATGGGCAGGAGGGTGAAGGACCTGCTGCAAGAGCACCCAGACAAGAGTTTCTTCTTTGCGTTTGGAGCTGGTATGTGACTGTGGTGCTATTCAACCTGAACTCATCCTTCCCATGTCCTTCAGAAACATTTTGCACATGGTTGCCTCAGTTTAAAGAGGGGTCAGTATTTTTATTGTGGTGGACATGGAAGTCAGCTTTTCCCTGATAGTTGTACTCTAGTAGGAAAAGCTTTTCAGTGTAGGAGACTGTTTTTCTTCAGTGTGCAAAGAGCTCACAGTGCATGTGCTTACTGCAATATCTGTTAATTACAGACATGTTTGTTGTATGCAGAGGCAAAGATACTGAGTCAACTACAGTGCATGAACAGGAGGAACAGCTCATAAACATACACACATTTACTGTCGGACAACCAATGCAAAAGGATAGGAGGAATAAATAGGGAGCTGAGATGAAAGGCAGCACGTCTGAGATTGTACCAGTGCTTCAATTAACCTTTCAAGGACACAAGTGAAAGAAGAATATGCCAAATTGTGTGAATATAAGGGACTCAATAAATGCAAGGGGAGAAGCAAGGCACAATTTCACCCTTCCTCTTCCTCCTGCATCTCCTTACCTCTTTCACTGTGCTTCCACAAGGAAGTTGCATCTGCTACTATTTTGGAGCCGTGCAGTGGGCCCAGCTGGGGAAAACCTACTCCATTTTCTGCCTCTTAGCACCCAGCAGGATTCTACAGGCACATCCAGCAGCACATCCAACTCAATAAGGTTAACATCTACACTTAAGACTAGGGCTGGATGGAGAGTAAGAACAGGATTGTTTTGCCATGGCTCCCATCCTTTGTTCTAGCTCCAGGGAAAGGAAGAAGTTAGGATCAGTGTTAGAAAAGACAGGTGCTAATTCCCAGAGAAGTATCGTATCCCCTCCACCATGAGCCATATGGCCTTTGGGAAAGGGGGAAAACTGAGTCTGGTGTTAGTATCCATGTGTGGTTTTCCAGTCTCAGTGCATACTGCTTTAGTGAGGATGGAAGATCTAGACAAGGCAAGGAAAATATTTACTTAAACACTAAAAGCATTTGTATTCAGAGTCTGTGAGAATTTCTGTACTTCTGAAGTAGGGAAGCAGGGAGCTGTGGTTACAAACTTAGTGTAACAAGGGCCCAATGTGTGAGAGCCAGGACATCAGGAAAGGTGGCTGATCATGTTTGTTCAGATGTGTGTGAAGACTGTAACCTGCAATTTTCCTGCAGTATCACTGTTTTGTGCAACTCGCTGTCACAAAGAACAGTGAAGCAGGCCCTGGTTGTGTGGATTCTGGTCATGTCTTTCTGTAGGCTAAGGCCAGGGCGTTGCTATACTCCGCTGCTGAAGTTCGGACCACATTTGAACCTGCTGCACTGATGTTTCTGATGAAAGCATATGCCAGCCTCAAGTCCAGGCTCTGTCTGTTGCAGGTAGTTACTCTTCTGTCAGGAGGCCAGTCACAGATATTTGGGCTTTGGTTACTGCATCACAGCTTGAGTGGTGAGCAGCCCATGAAAGCAGACATATGCGGATGCATTGTGTCACTTTGAGTCTGTCACGTCCCAAGAGCAGGATCCTTTGAGAGGAGAGAGCTTCCTCCCCTCCTTGCACACACTCTGAATCCCAACAGCTGCAAATCACGTCTTTAGATGGTTTTGTGTAATTTGTTTCCCCTCCCCATCAATTTCTTTCTGTTCCTGCCCTTCTGCCCTTGACTGTCTTTGCTGTCATTGGTGTGCACAGCACTGCCCCATAGCCCAGAAGCACTGCAGGACCAGGACAGATCCCTGTCATTCTTATTTCTCTGGTTCTCAACTTTGATGACAATCCTAAAATGCTTTCCCAGGCTTCCTGGAATCTTGCTTTTCTCTTTCCTTTTATTTTCCCAGTTCCCCCTTTTCTCTGTCCTGATTGCCAGCATTTCTGTACTGCAGCACTGCTGGGAGCGTTGGGCCTAAGTGAACACCCTTGATCTGTGGCTAATGTGCACATGGCTTGATCTCCAAGCACCTGGTGTGCTCTTCTCACGCTTTTCCATCCTACTTTTGAACCCAGACAGCTTCCCTGTCTTCTCTGGGGACTTTGAACTGATTCTGAAATTGTCTCTAATTACTTTCTGGCTTTGATACCAGTCTGTCCTCTGTTCTCATCTGCTCTTCGAAATAGTTCTGTTCAAAGGATAGTGCCAGCCTCCCACATTGAGCAGCTCAGTTCTTGATTACGCCCTTGTTTGACTGCATGAGGTTTTTTGGTGGGTTTTTGTTTGTTTGTTTATTGGTTTTGTTTGTTTCATTTGTTTCTTATTAAGCATCTAAACGAGAAGTAGCATCACAGGATATATTGCAGAAAACAGATCAATTTCTACAGATTTCTGAGGTTTCCTGAGTGCATATTGCAATTATGAATGCAGTCTTTCATTGTTTTCCAATGCAAGCTAATTTAGCCTTTTGCTTATGCAGATTGCTGTATGTGATAGATAATTATGTGGATGAGTTATTTTTATGCCAGCAAGCAGTGAAGATGAACAAATATCTTGTGACCAGTTTTAAGCATTGCTTGGAATTGTACTGCTGCTAATTACTGTAAAAAGGTTCCAGGGAAGTGCTCACACAAGGCAGGTTAGAACGAGTAGTAGGAAAAGGGAAGAAAAAAGAAAGGCTATAGAAATGGAAATAAATCATGACTGTTGTGTGGTTTGCCCTCATCTGACCACCAGTTAAGAAAGTATCCCCTAGCAGTAGCTTGTAAACTGCAGGACAAGGTTGTATTAAAATGGTAGCAGGATATTAAAGGGTCTTCCTGTTAGAAGGGGAGAGAAGACTTTTAGTTGGTTTCTTTCCAGATTTTTTCACCCTGTGTTTTATTTTTAAAAGAGCCAGGCTTTTTGTAAGGAAAGTTCAGTTTTTCTATTAACAAAACGCCATTGAAAAAACAACTTTTATCATCAATTATATGCAAACAAGGTCATGGTTTGTGTGTGTGGATTTACATATACCTTCTTGTGTTATTTAAACTATTTAAACTTGGGTTTTTTTGGTTGGTTTTTTTTTTTTTTAATGGAGGAAAAGCAGAAAATACTGATTTATTTTATATTTCTATGGACTGATGAGATTTAGAGATGTGTAATATGTTGTGCAAAAGAAGTCTTCTCTCTTTCCAGGTCTTGATATAGCTGCATGGCTATAGATGTTGACTTCTTACGTGGAATTACGTGTGGTATTTTGGGCCGTAATAGATTTGATCATTAGATTCAGCACATTTTATGCCTTTGTTTAATCAATCAGGCAAACTCTCCCTATATTTTTTCAAAAATGCTTCACGGTCAGAGCTCATTTCTGGAACTATTTTTGTTTGGAAGTAATTTGCACTGAAGTGGAGAACTAAAAAATAACAGATTTTGCTGAAAAGATCCAAAACACTTTGCTTCTGGCCAGAGTGCAAACAAGGAAAGTTTCAAGCCAAAATAAGTCTGTTTCAGGGAGTTAGAGGAAAGCATGGGAAGAGAGAGTTGGCAATGGCAGCAGCATTCCACTATGTTCAGTAAGGATTTTATCTTAATTGTGGAGAGGCCTTTATGTATGGCAGCACCAGGGTTACAAGCCAGGCCTACTCCCTGTTGCCAGTGGTGGAACTTGTGAAGCAAAACCAGCTATAATCTTTCACCAGCAGTCTTCCTTCTATATGGATTTTCAATGTCTCTGAATTCGAGTGGCACATTCAGGATCTGGATGCTAAGCCAATGTAAGTGATGGCACATGTGATTCCACAGCCAGCCAGCCAAGTAATGCCATAGGTTTCTGTTTTTTCTGGGAAGGGGACACTGACACAGTGAGAGCTGCATTGTCCTACTGTACTGTGGAGAGTTTTACCATTTGTCCAGGTTTTACAAGGATGCTGCATGCTGGCTAAACTGTCCCAGAATCTAGGGATAGTTGATACTGACAGAGAGCTCTGGAGATTGTCTGGTTCATCCCTCTGCTCAGCAGGATCATATAGAGCACTTTTCCTAGGACTAGAGTATAGGCGAGGATGAAGACTCCAGAATCAAACTATTCTAGTGTTTAATCACTAAAGATGCTTTTTCTTACGTGTAAGTGGGACTTCCTGTATATCAATTTTTGTCCATTGCCTCTTGTCCTTTCATGGGACATGACTGAGAAAACTGCTCTGTCTGTTTTGCAACCTCCTTTCAGGTATTTATGCCTAAGTTATAGCCCCTGACCCTTCTCTTGTCCAGGCTGAATAGTCTCAGCATCTCCTAGTATGACACATGTGCTAATTGTTTATCATCTTTGTGGCCCTTTGCTGCACTCTCTCCAGTATGCCCACATCTCTTTTGAACTGGGAAGTTCAGAGCCAGGCACTGGACCCAGAAGTATGTCACCAGGGCTGAGGAGCAGGGAAGGATATCCCTGCTTAATCTGCTGGCAACACTTTGCCACAAGGACACATTTCTGGCTTAAGTCCTACGTGATGACCACCAAGACGTTACATCCTTCTTCAGCCAGTTGGTGCTCAGCCTGTTGTGGTGCCTGGAGCTATTCCTGCCCACGTGCAGAACTTGATTTGCTGAACTTTATGAGCCATGTTTCCCCTCATCATAAATCCATACTGACAACTCCCAGCCATTTGCTTATCCCTAACACATTTGGAAATGGTTTGCAGGATAATTTGCCCCACGACCTTCCCCAGGAACAGAGGTGTGGCTGAGCAGTTTGTAACTCCCTAGATCTTTCTTCCTGCCCTTCCTGAAGACAAGAGTTATACTTGCTTTCTTTCAGTCCTCAGGGACCATCCCCACTTGCCCCACAACCTTTTAAATGTAATTGAGAGTGGCCACTAGTTAACTTGTTAAGTAAGCTCACACAGTTTCTCTGGATGTATCCTGTAGGGACTTGTACATGGCTGGTCTATTTGAATGTTCCTTAAGCTGATCCTTCTCCACCCACAGTGAACCTTCTTCACCCTGGACTTCCCCCTAGTCATAGGAACCTGAGATTCCCGAAGGCTGTTTGACCACTAAAGAAAGTAACAAAGACATTTAGTACTTGGCCTTTTCCGTATTCTTTGTCATCAGGTCTTCTGCCCCCTTCAGCATTTACATTATATTTATATAGTCTACATTTTACTGCTGACATGCCAGTAGAGGCATTCCATGTTCCCCGTGATGTTTCAGATTCAGCTCTAGATGGGTTTTTCTTCAATATAGTCATTTTATTCCATTTTCTTCCTGTAGCTTACTTACAGTTTCTGTTGAAGGGGCCGAAGAATAACAGAGGAAAAAAAAGCACTGGGAAAATGCAGGAGGAAGCATTCTTAGTGGCTTGAGATCCTGACTTTATTTTGACAGCGAAGGCCTCAGGTGAAGCCAGGTTTCTAGGAGCCAAGTTTAAATTCCCTTTAGTCTCTCCTGCCTCTTTGAACAGTTGAGAAGCTCCAAAGTACCAGTTCATGAATAAGAAGTACAGAAGGATCTAAGATTCCTTATATCCCTGTGGAAGAAATTACTGACTTCAGTGAGAGAGGCTGGCTGATTTGACAACCTCAGAAGCTAGTCCTCTTAATCTTGTGAACACTGAAAAATTCCTTTTTCCCTCAGAGCTGTTTTTCCTTGTTGCTCCTGACAAAGACATAATTTTGAGGCTTTAAAGTATAGTGGATGTTGGTAAGCCACCATTAACACAAAGGAAAAAAGGATGTTGGCAAAAACTTCTTCAGTTACCATTTCTTCTAATTACTAAAGGAAATAACAAATGTGTTTATTTGGCATTAGTCAGACCGTATGGAGTCAAACCTCCAGGGACTGAATGGTTTTTTTCCCAGACAGAATGTGTTACCACCAATGGTTACCCCAGTCCGTTGTAGTCCACCAAATGGCTTCAGCTTCTCTAGGTTTTGAGGCAATCCTTGTGATGTGAGAGGTCAATTTTGTGTCAGCCTTAGGTGCCACATGCATTGGATCCACAGACACCCTTTTCCATCAATCCTTATGTAATAAAAAGCAAAAAACAAAACAAAACAAAAAAAGAAAAAAAGAGAAAAAAACAAAAGCAAAACCAAAAAATTTCAAGGAGAGAGTGGAATTGTGCTGAGTCTGAGTGGCATGTTAGGTGGTACTGTTTCCATGTAGAGCTGTCCACTCTTATTTCTTGAAATTTTCTGTTCCAGCATTTTTAGATGTGAAATTATGCAAGAGGAACAAGGTTTATTGTCGCTGGGTAAGAAAAGCGGAGAATGGGAAGAGAGGACCTGTCAGCAGTGGGTGTAAAAAGCAGTCAACAGTGCTAAGCCCAGGATGTCTCTGTCCAGTTTGTATGTATGTTTATACCCATAAAACAAAACAAAACAAAAAAAAAACCTGCCATGGGAATATGAAAGTTGCCCAGGGAAATGTGGTATCACTTTGAAATTTAGTGGGAATTCAGAATCCACCATGGAAAATTTGAACCTGCCATCAGTACATTTGGAACTGGAGATATGGGCTGCACAGGAAATGTAAATTTACCTATGCCTTATATAAAAGATTTGAAATGTACAGTGAGGAGGTTCATTAAAAGTCTGTAAGAAGGTGAATATTTGTGGATCCTGGAAGAGGTCAAAAAAACCTTCATTTGTTTTGGTTGGTGGGGAGAGGGGCAGGAGGACAACATAGTGATAAAACAGATTTAAAAAACAGATTAAATGAGTCTTGTGGGGGCGCCTCACTTCTCCCTGGGCTCAAAGGGCTTGCTGATTGCCTGCGTGCTTCTGTCTCTGGAATGCAGCATCATTTTAGCTTCCTTGGGTGGGAGTAAAGGCTGAGTGCCTGAAGGTGTGCCTGTACCTCTGTAATCTGAGAATGCCAGATACAACCCAGCAGCTTTGAGACTGTTTTCCTTAGTAGCCTCTTTGAGTCTTCAGAATGCTAATGACAGGGTTTATTAGAACAACAACCCCTGAAGGGGAAAGATAATGTTGTGTGGGGGCAGGACCCACATCCAACACCCCAGGGTTCACATGAAGGGCACTATTCCTGACATCTCTGACACACGAAATGAAGAAAGCTTTGCATTTCTCCATTAGAGGCAGTAACCTCTGTTCTAATATATTAGTGCAGCTGTCAGAATCACCCAGGCCAAAAAACTGTGCTGTTTCTGCTCAGGTGCTGACAGTCTTCTTATCAGTGCTGGGTTTACCCATTACTGCCTTTACTGGGCAGCTGAAGTAGGAAAACTTTCATCAAGTAGTGTGTGTTTTGAGCTAGGGGGATTTCAAGTCCTTAATAACTTTTTTGCTGGAAAGGAAGTCGTGGTGTGTGATGGCATCAGGTCCAATAGCAGAGGTGGCTGTGAGTACTGTACTCAGATATGACACCAGTAATGCCTTCCCTCACTGGTAACATAGTGCTGGCTGCTAGCATAGTCACCTCTGTGAGGGTCTTCTTGTCTCATAACCTAAGGCTTTATCTGTGGAAAACTCTGAGTAAGTGGAGACCCAGTAGCTAAGGCTGCCTGAATGTAAGTTGTTTCTCTTAACTCAGTTTTTTACAAAATAAGCAATATGGGCATGTAAACTTCTCTTTTATGTCAATTTAGTCATAAGTTTGGTCTTATAATTGGTGAAAAGGCTTTTTCTAGCTTCAGTTTTTGGAGGAGATTGTCAGGATGTTTGACTTTGCCAAGGGTAAAAATGGGAATCCCTGGGATAAAAAATACTCAAGACCTACATTTAAGAGGCCTAATTCTCAACAGAAACTGGTGGATGAGTGTCTTCTTAACTTTCACAAGAAGAATGCCTTCATTTTGGCTCATGCAAATTGTAACTCCACATGTTTCTTTTCCATGGTATTAGACTATTTTTCCCATGTTGTGCAAGGCTACTTTCACAATATCAATTACTTTGGAAAGTTATAGAGGTGAGTTGATTAGCAAACCACATCACTTCTGAAGAAATGGAAGATTTTTTTTTTCCTCCTGAGTGAATGCATGTTTGAGGCACTTTCCTTAAGTCTTTTCATGTCTAGGGAAAGTACTTTCTTGGGCATAGAGAACACCACTGTTCCACAGTTGTGCCCACCAGATTTTCCTGTTTGATTTGAGAGTGGTGAAGTATGATCCGCTAAGGTTTTGTACTAATAAAAGATTTCCAGGAAATCATGTTTTTGTGGACAAACACTTACCATGGTCTCAGTAGAATAAAACCTTGGGTTCAAAGTATGTGGAGTAATATTTCGTCTTGTAGGTAATCACAGGAAGGATTTTGTTTGGAGGTCTGCAGTCTGAAAAATACTGGAGGGCGTGGGAGGGCTGTTTGCATGGGATTTGACCTGCAAGCATGCCGAAGTATTGTAATGGAACATCCTTATACTCCTACACCTAATGTGAATTCAGGGATTCTTTAAGTTGACTTACAGTATCACTGGGGCCACCTCATCCCCTTCAATCTTTGTCATTTCCTTCTCCCTGCAGTACTAAATTTATGAGAGTACCATCTTTGCCCTTTGGTTTCTGTTCCGGTACCTGGACTTTTCCAGACTTGGAAATACTGTGAGAAGCAAGATTTTACTGCATTTAGTATTACATGTTTTGCATTTGAGACACTGTTTTAACTTAAATGGCAGATTTGGAATTCCAGCCGCTTTATGACTGATCCCTGTTTTCCATATGTTGCTTGGATTATCTAATGTAATTGTGCAAAATTTCCTCCTCCTGATTCTGGGAGAAGTGAAGTGTGAGCTTGCTACACCTGGGTACATGGTACTCAAGCTTGAAAACGGTGTCTTCCTCTTGAAAAGTGTGTACAGAAAGCATGTGTGTGAAGGAAACTGATTTGTAACTTAATTGATCACGTCACCTGCTTTCCTTCTTTTGCTTTGGATCATAACAAATATTTTGTCTAGCTTTTTTTCTCCATAATTTTACTGTCTAGGTTAAAATTACTCCAAGTTCTCCATCCCAGTGTGTACTTAAAAAGTATTACTGTGTTTATGTTAAAGGCTAAGTTACAAAGAATGAAAGCAGATGATAATTGCCATAGGCATTTCCATGAAGTTTCTAAATAATTTTAAGATTCATACCTCTAAAACTTTCTTGAAAGTATTTGTTTCAGTGACCCATAGAGTCTCTGGCACCAAAAGTCCATTTGAGTGCTCACAATGCAAATAAACATCCAGCTTTATGATGTCCCCAGTGGCTGGACTAATTTGTGCCATTTTTTGGTTACAGTGGTATAATTCTGTGCTTTAGTTGTTCCCACAACATCTTGGAAGTCAGCAGTCCAGATCAGGTTTCCTAACTAACAATTTGGTGTCTTTACGTGTATGTCCAGTGATTCATTGTCTTGGGATGTTTGTAAATGGTGAGGTCTTGACATGCTTCTGGGGCAGATGGGAAGTGCCATCTTTCTTCTAAAGAAAACACAGAGTTATGTATGCTTGAGGGTTTCCTTTTACATGACTCTGAGAGGTCAAAGAACTTTATTTATCTGCTTGGAACAGTCGATGTTATTGAAATTCAGAGAGGAGTATAGTTTTCGTGAGTCTTACAGACTTGGTTTCTGTGAAAAATTAAAATTTAGTAACAGAAACAGAACCTTCATTTTGCAATATTTCCTAGTTCCTTTCACTAT
This sequence comes from Pachycephala philippinensis, assembly GCA_013397055.1. Taxonomy (NCBI): domain Eukaryota; kingdom Metazoa; phylum Chordata; class Aves; order Passeriformes; genus Pachycephala; species Pachycephala philippinensis. Next base: position 185,234 of record VWZT01006148.1, read on the forward strand.
ATGTAGAACTTTTTCAGACTCACAATGGCTCAAATTTTGATTCAACAATCTCTGCTGAAACCCACAGTTATCTCGGTAAAATTTATCTAAACTGGCACGGTTATAGAAGCAGCTGTGCATGTGCTGATAGTAAAAGCTGCGAGCAGGAGACACAGATTTCAGGGCAGTAGCAGCAGCCCGTGTTCTGCAGGATTGGGTATGGCTACTGAGGAAGGTCAGAAGTACACAATGTGTGGTCAAGTCTGCAAGTGCGCGTTGGTCAAACTGCGTTGTTCTTTGAGCATATTGCCTGTTGTGGTCCCTGCATGCCATCTCCTTTCAGTGCAGATTAAAGGCCTGCGTCTTATTTACTCTCCAGTAGAGTGCATGGCTGAGCTGGTGCACACAACAGCTTCTTAGTTTCTCTTTGAGCTTGAACACAGAAGAAAAAAGATTCATGGCTCCCCACCCCCTGCCAGAGTAAATTGACCTCTTGGAGGCATCTCTTCACCTAGTGGTGTGAGGATAATGCAGGGCTGTGTACAGAAAGAAAAGAGCAGGCTTTTTGATGGGACAGGGCCCAGGGCCTTTCTTTTGGGGAGCATTCAAGTGTGTTAGGCTAAAATAGAAAACAGGTGAAAGAGGCCTGCACCCTGCCACGTGATTTTCATCTGAGTCTCCCTTGCAGCAATAGCTGCTTGATTTTAAACCTCGGAGAGTGAATCTTTCTTGTGTTTCTTACTGTAGTTTTTGGCAATCCGATCCCTCATACACCACTTTTAGTGCTTTTTGTGGTGGTCCCCACAAATGAGGCAAAAGTTCTGACTATAGAGAGGCTCCTAGTGGGGTCCTGTGTCTCAAATCCTCACCCTTCTGCCTTTTTTAATTTTGCATCTCACTCAGTTGAGCCTGTAGATCCTCTGGGCCACAAACGAGCTCTGTCTCTTGGAGCACAAATGGCCCACCTTTTGGATAGTGAATACTGCATCACCTAATCCTTTATGTACCTAACCTGCGTGGCTCCTGATTGATCATGTCTTGTGAACGATCTAATATCACATGCCCATTTGTATTTGTATGCATCTGTTTTACACATATTTATTCATTTGGTGTGTTCTCTTTTGCACGATATTAGCACATCATTTTTCTCTCACATGCAGACATAACTCATTGCCTTGGCAACAATGAGCAAAGGCACTTTGTGAAAGTATGTACACATAACTGTGATAAAAAAAGATATTCTTATCACTGCATTAAATTAAAAAGAAGGAGCCCAGCTACAGAAAATCACTCAAGCAGGTTGACTGATTGAAATGGGAGTCATCCGTGTGCTACAGTGATTTCCTACATTCCGCTCTAAATCACTGCTCTGAGCAAGGATGACTGAAGATTGATGGAGGAGTAGTACGTTTAATGGTGTGGTGTGAGCAGCTATTTAGTAGCTCACTCTTGAAATGCATTTAACTGTAAGCTCTTAAACTGGCACAGGGAACATTATTGTAAGACCGTACATTGCTCTATAGATTGCTTATCTTTATGCCTTGTCCCTTTCCTCCTGAAAGATTTGGATTAGGAAAATACGAGGTCAGAGCCTTGGCACTGCTTTTCACTTCTGAAGATGGGGGTCAGCTCATGCATCATTGCCTGCATGAGGTGAATGCCTCATCTGAACTTGCAATATACACTGCCCATATCCTTGCCAGTTGAGAGGTGCTTCTCTACGAGTCCAAGTTGTCCTATGTCGCTGTCTTTTGCAAGGAATGGATCACCCTTTAGAAGCACCCCTTCCTCTGCTGTGTGGTGGTAGGGAAGGAGGAGTGAAACCCTTTCTCCTTGCCTTTGCACATACTTCTCCTCTGTGTTAAAGGTGAGAAATAGAAACTAGGTCTGGCATCTTACAAACCTAGTGTTTGTTTTACAGTAGCTAATTTTACTCAGTCACAATATTTTATTACAGTCATTCCTGTTCCCTGCTGCGACTGGTCTTTTTTGCTGACATGAGAGAATTCTTGGTTAACTGTACCTGGAGCTGAGGCATCGGGAAGCAACAGATACCAACAGGATTGGGTTAGGTCAGCATAATGGTACATAATCTTTACTCGTTCTGAAGACAAAATTTAAGCTGAGGAAGTGGGGCAAAATCCAATTACTGTGTGAGAAAATATGGTACCCAGTGGGTGTGCATTGCAGTGTTTGGCTGAAAGGTTTCATTTGAGCTAGATTCATTTGTGCTCTTAGGCTCTGGGGGAAAGTTCATCTTGATAAGTTTTTGTGCTCAAATGATACCATCCAACTGTCATGCCTTAAGCTGGTACATCATGAGCACTTTGCTGTTGTGGTGTGAGAAACTGGAATTTTTGTGCTCCGATTCATTCAAACCCTTTTGGAATGAAAAGTCATGAATCCATTATGTTTAGTCTCCTGATGTTCTCAGCACTGTTAGAATTCTCTTTGTAACTTCTGGCTTTCCTGGCTATTAGAATCATTCTGTTGGTTCTATTGCCATATATTTATGAACAATATTATCAGAAAACAGTTTTTTGTGGAGTTACTTATCAGTTTTAGCACTGTGTACACCTACAGAAGAAAGGGATCACTCTAATGAGTAATTTGCCCAAGGGCGATTTTAATTAATGTAGGCTGTTAAATGAAGAAATGTTTTATGAAAGCTGGATCTGTGAGGGACTGTGCAAGGCCTTTGTTCTCTCTTCATTCTCTCTTTCTGCTGCTTCTCAGCAGCCTGGTCTCATGACATGTTAGAATGATACTGGAAGACATTCTGTGAGCAGAGCATTGCTCTTGCAACTTTGAGTAGTCATTTATTCACTATGGTGCCAAAATACAATCTTACCAGCCACCACATCTGTCTGAGAATGGATGGGAGATGTAAATCACAGAATTAGGGCAGAACTATCTAAGTCTTTCTAAAACTAAGTCCTTTTTTTCAACATGACTGAGGTCAAGTGTCTGGCCCTGGTGGCATATAATGAAGGAATGAAAGAGGTTGATCGAAGTTATTGGCTTTCAGAGTTATTTTCTGTTCTTTGCAGTTGGATAATTCTCAGTCATTTAAAAATTGTTAGTGATGTTGAGTAACAGCTGTGTGTCTTTATAATGCTGGAGGATGTTAAAATGTGGCCAGATTCTGACCTTCTTTGCATCATCACCAGCTGTAGACTCACTACTGCTCTTGAACAGGGGTGTCCAAACTTAATCTCTTCTTCCCTCAAGTAATCCACAACGGCCTGATAATCACAGAGTCAGTTAGGTTGAAAAAGACTTCTGAGATCATAAAGTCCAACCTTTGACCAATCACCACCATGCCAACTAGATCATGGCACAATGTGACACATTCAGTCTTTCCTTAAACACTTCCAGGGATGGTGACTCCGCCACCTTCCTGGGCAGCCCATTATGCAACAACCTGTGGGACCACAGTAATTGCAATCACATCTGCATTTCAGAAAGGCAGAATGTAGTAATTGAAGTGACCTTGGGAAAGTTCAGCAATCACTCATTAGAGATCCTGTGTTTCTGGTGCATGCTGGTGGGGAGTGATAAAGCTCTGCCTGCCTTGAGTGTGGTACACCTCCTATGATGAGGAAGGACTTTGTTGTCCTTCTCCCTCTTTCCATGTGCTTGGTGAGTTCTGATGTAATTTTTCTTTTAACTGCAGGTCACTTCATGGGCAACAACACAGTGATTGATGTTTTGAGGAGAGAAGGGTACGAGGTAGAACACACTCCAGCTGGACAAGCCATCAACAAGTAATGCATGCTTTTACCTAGCTAAGCAGCCATTGGGAGGGTGGGTTGGTAAGCAATTACGAAGTAGTAATGGCAGCTGGAACTATAACTAAGAGTGAGCTAGGCTCTTTCTCTCCTTCCCAGCAGTTTGCTTTTATCTTCCATGAGCTAGTTTGGAAAGGGGATTTTATTTGGTTTTGGCTTGGGGTTTTTTGGTTTTGTGTGTTTTCTGGGTTTTGTTGGTGGGTGTGTTTGTTTGTTTGGTTTGTTGTTGGTTTTGTGGTGGGTTTTTTGTATTTTGGGGGTTTGGGGTTGTTGGTTTTGTGGGGTTTTTTTTGTGGTTTTGGGGGTTGGGTGGTTTTTTTTGTTGTTAATAAAATTTCCACCCTTGTAAGTTTTTAACTCTTAAATGAACAGCTGCAGAATATGCATGCTTGGTTCATCAGATCTGGATGCTGTCTTGTACCACATAGGCTTCCAGGTTTCTCTTCCCTCTCTTTTATGTGTTTGACTGCCCTGCCTTTTAATAATCCCCTTGTTTTATACTGCTATTTTTTATTCTTTCTGTTTACTCTCTCCCAGCCTGGAATCTGCTTGCCCAGAGTCTTTGCAAGCTGTCTGCATGACTAACTGTTCTCATGTCCCCTGCTTTCTTCTGCATTTTTAAGCTAAGGTACTTGTTGTTCTGGTTCATCCTGAAGTCGTCCTTTGGGATATATACTTCCTGCCTCTTTTCATCTCCCACTGGATGCTTTTATCTACCTCCATGGTTTCAGTAACTACAGAATGCCAGATAATCTCCTCCTCCACTCTCTACCGAGAATTACTTGTGCTTTGACTCACCTCTTCCTGGAATTCTTGCCACCAGCTTAGGGTCTGCAATCTTTGCCTTCTCCAGACTCTTACCAAACATGTAGTTCTCAGACACACTTACTCTTCACTGCTAAAAGACCACAATGGAGAAAACTGGAACTTGGTCCCAATTATGGTACTGTTTCCCTTTTGTCTTCTGTGCCAGGCATACTGTCCCTGTTTACATCTCTGTTTCTCCTCCCCCACGTTTCTGATATGGGACTCTCAGGCAGGACTATCACCTTTTGGCAGGATTTGTGCAGAGGGCACAGTGTAGAGACTTGGTCTGTGCTAAGGGCTCTACAGGTGTGGTGCAAATTAATAACAGCTGTTTTTCTCATACTCCGGTTGCTTCATCGTTCTCTTTATATCACCTCCGCAGTTGTCTGAGACTCTGAGATTGAAATTCTGGCAGGTCATGTTTTTGCGATGATTCTGGACAGGGACATACATCATTAAAATCCAGTGTATGAGTGTTTACAGGGATGATAAAAAAACCACAACAAACCCAAAGCAGCCTGCAATGGTATTTTCATGTTGTTTTTTCATTCTTAGCTTAGGGATTCCTAAAAACAGCTGCAGCAGCTTCTTAAAGCTTAAAGAAATATAGCTTAAAAGGTACTTGAGAGTAAACAAGATCTGATACTGCTCTGTAAAGATGTAGCTGTAAGGGCAGACAACAGAAGAAAGGAGGGATAGATTTTCACTTATCAGGAAGGCTGGTATCAAGGTTACTTGGAGTAGCTGGGCACCCAGTTCCCTAACCACATTATGGGAGTTCATTGTGCAGCCCCTTGTGACTTTGAAAGCCCTCAGTTTGGCATCAGTTACATCTTCAACCTCTTACTAGGACTATTGGACAGAACATCTATCCCGGAGTCTTGATATTAAGCCTGAGTAAGAAGATGGTACTTCACTGTTAACATTTCTGGATGACTTGGAAACAGATATAAAAATATGAAATACGTTTCAAGAAAAATGCGGGTTCAAAGGAAAAGAGTATTTAAGGTGAGGGAAAGACCTGTGGCAAGAGTGTGTCAGAGTCCTAAGGCTTGGAAGGAAGATATCACTTGATTGCTGTCCCAGGCTTGTTCTATGAGCAAATAGCAGAGCAGTCTGTGACAGTAAACCCAGTGTTGATCACATAAATGTGGAACTGTATCCAGCTATTACCCTACATAGTGCTGCACACCGTTCAGTCAGTGCCTGTGGACTATTTGGCTGTTCATAATTGGGACAGGATAAAAATGCCAAGTGGTTGAACTGAGACAGAGAATTTAAATGACTGCTCTGGCATCAGACACAGTAGGGATATTAGCTAAGAGGTCCTAAAGCACAAGAAGGAGGAAGTCTGCGATCGTCTCCTTTCCCTGCAACATAACGTTTTGCTGTAGCAGCACAGTCTGCTGCTTCCTGTGCTCTGGCTGAACAAAAAGTCCCTTGTGAGGTATGTTGTATATATCTGTGTGTAGGAACCAAGAAGGATGCAGGATCATCGTGCTCATTTCCCCGTAGCAGGCAGGGCTGTCTGAGGTGTACTGTCCATCTGCAGAGCAAATGGGATGAATGCTCCTAGCTGGAGACAGAAAGGTTCCTTCTCCCCAGTGTCTCCAAAGCAGGGAAGGCAAAAGAGGTGCTCCAAGCTGGCAGTATTGCAAAGGACAGTTTATAAATAGTACCAGAAGTTCAATCAAGCTCCTTCTGACTTACTTTGGTCTTTAACTGTTGTTCCTGATTTTAGAATGCAGTTATATATTGTAAAATATTCAACACAATCACAGCCATAATTAAGGTGCTTGCTGACTCTCCCTTAGCTGCTGTGCCGGGAGAGGGAATTGGCCTGGGGCGGGGGGAAGAAGGACGGGCTTTTGAATCCATGTGCCTTTTCCAGTGGTTGATCAGTTGGTCTCTGGAAGAATTGCCTGGCTGATCAGTTGGTCTCTGGAAGAAGTCTTGCAAAGGAGGTTTTGTATATGGATGTGTCTGAGGCCGCATCCACCAGAATAGATGTCTGGCCATGCAGGACACAGGTCATCCTCTACCTGTAGCAATGCTGAACTCCAGCATGGTATGGCCATGGGTTCAGTAGGGAAGGCTGCAGGCAGCATGGCACTCTAATCTACAGGGGAGGGGTGCTGCCCACTCCATGACTTAGTTAAGGAACAAAAACAGTGAAGAGAAATGGTGGAAAAGGGAATCACAGGCAGAAGACTTTTAAGAACAGATTAAATCAGGTCACTGAAGAGAGCTAATGGGGTATCAGTCTGTAAGGTGGAGTTAAAGAGTGGGCGATGTGAAGCAGCTGAGGAGGAGAGCTGAAGGGTCATGACAGTTCAGAGGTGATAAAGTATGACAGAGTGTGACACTGCAATTATTTTGAAAGAGATTGATAGCCCAAGGTCCATTCTGCAGCAGTCTCTCTCAAATAAACTTCACCATGTGATCAGTCAGCAAATAAGACAAATTATCTTTTCGTTTTCCATCTACTTTCCCCACGGTCCAGTCCACAGCTTTATTTCCCCTTCTCTAGGAACTACTCTCTATTTGCTATCAAGTAAGTGTGCATACAGTGATGGGCTAACTTAAAAACTGTACCCATGCTGAAATATGTCTCCTTCTGGACCTCCTTCTTTTCATGACATTGGAAGCTGAAAAAGAAACACAGTTCTGGGAAAGTTTCGTTGATTGAAGGCAGGTTTCTGCTCAGTGGTCTGCGGTTTTCTGTTATCTTTCTGAATTTCAGCCGAAGCCTGTCTCCACTTTGTCTTGTTACAGAAGACTGTTGCATCCCTTCTCTTTATGAAGTAGCCATAAAGATCAGTCAGATATTCTTGATAGGTTCTGTGTATACACAGAGTGGATTAAGTTTGTGGGTTTGTCCAAGACACTCACAGACAAGTAAAGAGGGGAAATTGTTCCAAACAATGAGAAATGTGGGCCGACAAAATCGTGAGTGAATAGGACACTGCGGACTGCCTGCCTCAGAATATAGATGAGATGTTGCTTGCTCTAAGAATAAAGAAACAGAGCTTCAGTAATGAGGGTGGACCTGATTGTTGTTTTTTTTCAATTTATCACCTTCACAGGAAACTGAGTAGTCATAGCCCTTAGAGCTTTTTCTGGGAGCTCAACTTTGGGTTTCCAAGATTTGCCTTGTGAGACGGTTTGTACATTCACATAGTCTCAGTGGCATATCTCACTCGCTGGAGCTCCTTTGAAATTCCCAGTAATGCTGCCAGCCTAATACAGGATCTGGACAGCTGGAAGGCTAAGGCCTGACTCCCACTCCCTCATTACTTGCCGTAAATGTGTGCAAAGCTCAGCTCTGCTTATGAGAGAGATGCAATTTCTCAGTTTCCTCCCATTCATGTGGACTTCCATACTTGTCCTTAAAACCCACAAAGACCACCATTTCATGTTCCTTGGTGTGCTTTATCTGAGTGGCAGGGCATCATTACACCCTTTTGCACATCAGCTTTAGAAACCAGTGCCACAATGGTGTGTTGAACTCTGGTCTCTTATGCGTCAGACATGTCTCCTGACACGATGTTTTGTGAAGGCTGTGCATTCACAGCTTTGTACCATCTGGCTTCATCAAAGAGAAAATGAGAAGGGAGTGAACTTGGTGGTGCCAAAACTAATCTGCTTTCAGTTGATGCAGACTGGATGGCCCAAAGGATTCCTTAATCATAGAATCATAGAATGTTAAGGGATTGGAAAGGACCTTAAAGATCATCTAGTCCTAATCCCTCTAGACCAGCTTAATAATAATTAATATTGACACCTCCCACTAGGCCAGCTTGCTCAAGGCCTTATGCAACCTGGCTTTTGAAAGTGCCAGGGTTGGGGCATCCACAACCTCCCTGGGCAACCTCCTCCAGTATTTCGCCACCCTCACAGTACAGAATTTCTTCCCAATACCTAGCCTAAATTCACCCCTTCTTCAGTTTGTATCTGTTACTCCTATCACTACAGTTCCTGACAAAGAATCCCTCTCCAGCTTCCTTGTAGGACCCTCCAGATACTGGGAGGTTGCTGTGAGGTCTCCGCACAACCTTCTCCAGGATGAACAGACCCAACTGCCTCAG
>VWZT01006148.1:204104-215494 GCA_013397055.1 Pachycephala philippinensis
GATGTCAATGATAAAGTACTGTACAGAGATTATTTTACAGCCTGAAAATTGACAAAAAGCCCTTTCCAAAATTTCAGTGGCGGCTGCTAAAAAGAAGCTGAATGTTTTTCAAATACCCAGTGCTTTACTGAATTTATCTGCTTAGTCTAGTCTGTTTTCTCTAGTAACGTGTCCAAACTTTACATGGAATTTCTTGCACATGAATTTCGTTAAAACTCAAATTTGTTTTAAGATTTCTTCATGTTTGCAGTTTGACAACTGCGTTTCTTGATGTGTTAGTTCTGATTTTTTTTTTTTTTTTTTTTTTCTTTTTTAGTGCAGGCTAAGTGTGCTGTACAACTGGAGGTGTTTGTGTCTGTTCTTTATTTGGAAAAACATAATGTATTAGAAGTCTCTGTGGCACCTCTGCCTTGCTGCACATAGTCTGCCATTCCTGTCTGGGAAATCTACTACTGCATGACCCCTCATAGCCAATAGAACTAGGGATCAATCCAGACTGACGGATGGACTAGCAAAAAGAGGTGAAAGAGGTTTCAGTGAATTTTACATCCTCTGATATGATGAGGCCAGCCTTCAAATTGGGAGATCAAGAGGTGAGTTAGAATTTAGGCTTGAAATGCATGGACACATGTTGAGCAGTGTTATAAGTGGCCACCACCTCTAGCAGCTCCAGGTCCTGAGGGTTCCTCCTGCCTGGCAGGTGGAGCCTGGTCCATGGTGGCATGGCCTACCACTCTGTCTATTCACCACTCCCACCTGGATCCCAAATCCTTTTACATGCTTCACAAGTCTCCTTCTCACCATTTCATCCAGTTAACAGATCCAGAACTCACATGCTGATCTCACAGGTCCCATACAATCACAAGCCCCCTCAGTTACCAACACTGCTCCTCTGCCTACTGGGTACCTCTTCTCAGACCCAGCAGCTTCTACTTGCTGACGGGTGCAACTTGAGGTTTGCCAGTGAAGTACATCCCACACCTGCACACAATGGGTTGGCAGAAGATACAGACACTGTTCTGCTCCGTGGCAAATGATGCCACGCACATGTGCCTGTGAATTGAGGTCTCACTCCAGCAGCTGGAGCTGAGCCCCTCACCTTCTTTGTTCTCCCTTGCAGTTACTGTTTTTCAGGATTCCCACTGTTCATGTCATGGTGGCTGGTGGATAAGACCGCTACCCACTATATTTAAGAAAAGATTTAATAAAGAGGATAGGACCAACTTCATTGGTCAGGCACAGGGTGTGTTCAGACAAGTGTACTGACCAGCAAACCAGTCCCTTTTATACCACTTCCTGTCTACTGCCTTTCCTAGTGTCTCTGCAGTCCCTTCACTAAACAGTCTTGTGTACATTTGGCTTAGTCTCTCACACCTCTCCCCTTGGACATCTCAAATCCTCACAATCCTCTTTTTTCCCCTTTCTTATCAGTTGCAAAGGTGGCCATCTCCAAAGCTGGGCCTGGGAGTTTCTTGCAATCATCCATCAATTAGTAACTAGAAACTTTTAATTCTTGGCATAATCTCTCTTATCTGTTGTCTGTCAGATTTGTCTTTGTATGTTCTTGCATATCACTTCCCCTTTCATTTATTTTCCCTTTTGCACTGAATATGTCTTTGATTAAGCTTAATTGGACAGGGGCTCTTACCTTCACATACCTACAGTGCAAGACTTTTTCCAGGTAGAATGACAAAAAGACAAGAGATTTTTTTTGTTGGCAACTTGGATTTGAGTCACAGAAAGAGTACAGGCCAGGACAAAAAGAGTATCAAACTCACACCTTAAAGCTTCCTTTGCTGAAACCAGCTCTATGTTGCTAAACCCAAGAAACATTACTCTATTCCTGTCTTTGAAAGGCCAGCATGGAAGCAAAAACTGCAGGTGATGCAATAAGAGGGCTATCATGACACCTGGATTTAATAGTTTGTCCGACCTCCTGATGCAGCAGTAGCCACCAGCACCTTGCACTGAGCCCAGTGGAAGCCAATGACAGCATCTCTATTTTTAGCTTGCTCGTACCTTATGAACCATCTGTAGCTTGCTGGAAGCATGGCTACTGGATGGTTCCCAGAGCAGATACAGGGATACTCATATGGATTAGAAACTTGTTTGTCTAAAATCCATCACTTCTGAATTGTTACTATACCTTTAACCTGCTTTCTCAAGGTTCTGAACTGTTTATTACTAAGTTTAAAATGGACACAGACAGAACTGACCACTAACAGCAATTAGGAATTGAGAAAAAGGAAGCAAATACATGATGTATGCCTTCTGTGGTAATGCCTGTCTGATCTCTGGGATACTTCCTCTTTACCTGAACAAGAGTTTTCAAGGAAATGCTTGCATAGTCATTGATTGTCAGTAATCCAGATGTTTTAGCCGTTCATGGAGATGCCAGAATATGCAGTATGCCTCAGCTAACACTAGATGTTGCCCATGTACTTCAGGAGCTGATACTCATCATGCAAAAGTGAACAGGCTTTAGGAAAACTACCCTGGGTACAAAGCTGTGGGATTCCTATTTCAGAATTATTTCAGTCAGCAGCACAAATATATTTCTGTCTCACTTTAACTGGTGGTTATGTCTTCATATTCTTCTCACCACTGTTCATACCTGGCTAGTCCTGTCTGAATGGTGATTTGAAAGAGAACTTTTATCTGCCTTCTTAAAACTTCCATTATTTTTTTGTTACCTCTGTATGAAGCAGTGCTACCCAGGGTGGAAATATGCACACTTTAAGTGGATGTGGCAAAGTTGTTACTAAGCCTCCAGTACATCTTCACTGTTTGCTATCTTTGTGTTCTGTCTCTTTTTCTGTTTGTCATCTTGTTGTCTCTTGAACAAAAAACCATAGATGTTTAAAACACTGAAGTGGGAAATTGGAGTACTTCGTTCAGATCTCTGCTCAGCCAGGTGTCATTTACCTGTTTTAGATGAGTAGTTTTGCTTTATTTGGGCCTTGCTGTCTCTTTTCTTACAAAGGGGCCTAGGGGTGTTTCCTTTCCACATAGGGGTGTTACATTCTTAAATAAGTATCTAAGTTCTTGGATGGGACTGATAAAATTATGTGGGAGAAAAGTACACTTAGAGAATAAAACCATTAAGAGTCATCCTCTGTATTAAAGATGAGAAGTCTATCTCACAAGATTCAGCTCTCTAGAGTACCATGTACTTGGAGGAATTAATGGCCAGTGTACGTACAGTCCTGGCAGCCAATTCCTCTGAACCCCGGCCAGACCACTGCTCTTGTTCTTTTGAGGCATACCTTGAAGTCTTATCCATATGCAAATCCTTCAAAGTGCTTTAATCATGACTCTTTCACAGAAAATCAAACCACAGAGCCCTGAATTCCATCCAGTGACCATAAGTAAACATCAGGTTGGCTGTATACCTATCACCCTGCTGCAGGAGACCCTAAGTTGTTTCTGCCTCTTTACCTGTGAGAGAAAGCCACTTCCACTCCCAGTCCTACTGCCTTTCTTGAAGAAAATCCCTTCCTTCCTTCCTGGTGTGCTGACAAAAAGTATCATCTGTGTTTCTTTGATTTGACTGCTCTTCTTCTTGGGATTTGTATCACTCTTGGTTTTTATATCAGTTATTCTCCCAATAGAATCAAGACGCTGCATCTTGATTCTTAATGTTACACAGCATTTCAAACACAGATTGTCCAGATGATAAATCCATGTACTCTGTCAGAAATGCTCAAGGCCTGAATGTCTGGCAATTAACAAGCAAAACATACCTACCTAGTGCATGTCCTCCTGCTTACTATTTTTATTCATCTTGCCAACAGAAAGAGGTCCTTAGCAAGGTAAAATCAATGACCTATTTGTCCAGGATCTCTGACTTCATAGAGAAATCTCACCAGGTCATTTTCTTTCTCTGGACTGGGCTGTGAGTGGCTTCTCTGTAGTCAGACTGAATTAGAAAAATCTACAGCACAGACTTCATCTGTTTGAAGAGAGAAAGTAGAGTATTTGACATTTATTTGCCACAAAGTTAGACAGCAAGAGTGTTCGAACTATTGTTTGTGGGATTGTCCTGGCAGGCAGCTGAGCCAGATAGCCACTTGCTCAGTCCCCTGCAGTGGGGTGGGGAGAGAGTTGGAAGGGTGAAAGTGACAAAACTGGTGGGTTGAGACAAAGACAGTTTGGTAGGTAAAGAAAAAACTGTATGTGCAAACAAAGTTTCAGCAGGCAGATGTTCAACCATCTCTGGGAAAGCAGGGTTTCATCACGTGTAATGATTGCTTGGGAAGACAAATGCTGTAACTCCAAATGCCCCTTCTCCTTTTTTTTCCCCTCAGCTTTATATGCTGAGCATGATACCATACAATATGAAATATTGTTTTGGTCAGTTGGGGTCAGCTGTCCAGCTGTGTCCCCTCCCAACTTTTTGTGCACTCCCTGCTCACTGACCGAGCACCATGAGAAACTGAGTAGGACGTACGTTGTTCAAGCACTATTCAGCAGTATCTAAAACACGTGTATGTCATCAACTCTATTTTCAGCACTGATCTAAGACACAGAACCATACAAGCTCCTATGTAGAAAACTAACACTATTGAGCAAAACCCAGTACAACTATGGAGGAAGATATTTTACATGTGTTTAAAGTTTTAAATTTGAAGTTGCCAAAACTTTGTTCTTTAACAGTTAATGTATGTTTCATTTGTAAGTAATGATGCCTAAGAAGCTCTCTCTGACATCCTTCTGTGAGAGAGAACAGCACATTTGACAGGTATTTAAATGAGGAGTTATTTAGTGCTGTCAATAATACCAGCAATCCAGGAAAAAGTCTGGTTCATATGTTTCCCAAACACATAAACCCAAGTGCCTTGAGATTTGTGCGTAACGCGGAACTACAAGACATAACAAGGAAGGGACAACAAGTTGTAAGTGTGGAACCCTTGAATGTTGAAAGATTTAATAATGCTTTAAAGATCTGCATTTGAATCCGCTTCATTTATAGACTTAATAGTTTAGGGCAGATATTTTCTGAATGGTTTTCTGGTCATTCCAAAACTGTGGTAGGGACTCACTTGAGAAATATTCCCTATCATGGTCTGCGTGAGGATGACCTGGTGCTGCCTCCTGAGAACTTTTCTGTACTTGCTAACACAGGTTAGATGATTAAGGGGCTGGAGTATCTCGCTAACAAAGAAAGTCTGAGGGAGCTGGGCCTGTTCAGCCTCTAGAAGAGACAACTGAGAACGGACCTCACCAACGTCTATAAATATCTCTAGGGAGGGTATCAGGAGGATGGGTCCAGGCTCTTCTTGGTGATGCCCAGCAAGAAAACAAGAGACAAAGGGCAGAAACTGATGCACAGGAAGTTCTACCTGAATTGAGGAAGAACTTCTTTACTGTGCAGGTGACTGTGCATGGAACAGGTTGCCCAAAGAGGGTGTGGAGTATCCCTCAATGCAGATATTCCAGAACTATCTAGTCACAATCCTGTGCCAAGTGCTCTGGGATGACCGTGCTTCAGCAAGGAGGTTGGACCAGGCGATCCATGGTGGTCCCTTCCAACCTGAACCATTCTGTGATTCTGTTTATAGTTACAGTGTTCAGAACTGGAAATCTCAGTTCCTGAAACAGTACTCTCTGGAGTGCAGACCTGTAGAATAATTGAGAACGGTATTTTTCTTGTGAAAGCTATTATGAGTGATTAAATGTATCTCAAGTCTGTAATATTATAGACCCCTTCAGGGTCTGTTTCTTTCTACTGACAAGTTAAGCTTTTTGGTCTGTATTTAGGGGTTGAGGAGTGGGCAGAGAAGCCCACTCAGAAATTTGTACCACCTGCCTGTGTGTAGGGTACTGAGTGAAAACATCATCAAAGTGCTGTCTAAGAGGTAGAATGGACAGGGAACAGACGGTTCTGCTCTTGGCAGCCCTATCTGGTGCAGAAACCTGGAAAATTTCTTCAGCTAGTCCCGAAACTGCTTTTATGGTAAGGACATTGAATACACAGAGGCATGGGACAGGCCTGGATTTGTATACTTTCTCAGCTGCCAACACTTCTTGGCTTTGGCACTTTTTTCCTGAACCAGATTTAATTTTTGTGTACTTAGTAACATCTTATAGATTTCTCTTCCATAAACTTGTTCCATCTCCCCTTAGACGCTTGTAATAGTATTTGCAGTATATTTTGGCAAATGTTTATACCAATGTTCTTGTTCCTATATGAAGAACTACATCCTCACTCATTTTTAACCAGACTCTTGGTAACTGTATGTCCTTGGAAACAGCTGAACTGTTTTCAAGTGAAAGTGTCCACAAGTAGTATCACCTTGGGCAAAGACATAATGTAGGATATGCTTAGACAGCAATATACTATATTAGCTTTGGAAACATTTGAACATAAGCTCCTTCATCCTATTCTAAAAAATACATATTTCTAAAAACATAACTTTATCTTGGTAAATTGTATTTATTGGCTGGCAGCCCTCGTAGCTAGCTCTGCTTGGCATTCAAAATATGTAACACAAACTCAGTGACATGGGTCTTTTGTTGTATTGGAAGAGGTTAAATGGCAACCTGGAAGAACCTGGAGGTTCCCAGCTCAGACAGCTAAAGAAGGTAATTGGATGTCACTGGCTCAAAGCCCTGGCATTTTCTGTTAGTTCTGTTAGAGTTTAGGTATCATAGTTCCTTTGTTGCACTACTGCTTTCACATCACAATCTGCCTCTTGGAATCCAGAGACCTTGCAAAAGAGTTGTTGGAAGAGATCCACCTACAGCTTATGGAGAGCCCCACACGGGGCAGGTGGATGCCCAAAGGAGTCTGCAGCCCCTTGGGAAGCCACGCTGAAGCAGCCTTCTAGCAGGACCCCATGGAGAGAAGAACCCACGCTGGAGCAGGTTTGTGGACTGGACTTGTGACCCCATGAGGGACTCACCCTGGAGCAGCCTTTTCCTGAAGGACTGCACTCCATGGGAAGGACCCACATTGGAGAAGTTAATGGAGGACTGTTTCCCATGGGAGAGACCCCATGCTGGAGCAGGTGAAGGGTGTGAGGAGTTCTTCCCCTGAGGAGCAAGGAGCAGCAGAAACGTGTGATGAACTGATCACAGCCACCATTCCCTGTCCCCCTGCACCACTGGGGAGATGTGGAGGAGGTGGAGAATCTGTGAGTGTAGTTGAGCCTGGGAAAAAGGGAAATGTAAAGTGAAGGTGTTTTAATTGATTTAATTGGTAGTATATTAAGCTAATTTCCCCAGGTCAAGTCTGTTCCTTCCATGATGATAATTGCTGAGAGATCTCTCCCTGTCCTTATCATGAGCTTTTTGTTATATTTTTTTTCTCTCTTGTCCTGTAGAGGAATGGAAGTGATGGAGCAGCTTTGGTGGGTGTCTGTCATTGAGCCAGGGTCAACCCACCACAAGCTGGCACAGATTTTAGAAAGCAACTGTTCAAATATTTGACCATCTCTTTCAGGAAAATCAAAACTAGCTAATCTTCTGTGTTGCATTAAAGGATATGACATAAATGCTTTAAAAATAAACTTTTTTCCTAGTTGCGTTTACTCCACTGAAAGTCACTGTTTTTTCCTCCCTTAGTTGGTCTTCCAAGAAGACCTAGATAATAACAAACCTGAGACTGTGGTTAATGCCACTAACGCCCAGTGCTGCTCAAAAACAACATTGCAAGCTTCATTTAGGCCACACCTATGGAGATGTAATTATGTACAGGCTGTTCTAGGGAAGGGCTAGTAAAATTATGTGTGTGAGCATCAGTAAAAAAGTGCTCAGATGTTCCAAGTTTTTTGTTCCTGTATAACTCTGCATAATATTTGATTCCTAACAAGGAAGGTATTACAGAACAAGCCTCTGAGTAGTAATAGCCTATTTGTTTTTCTCCTATTTCTTGCAGTGATTATACACTTCACAGGACTGTATTTAAAGGTGCAGGTTTTACTTCTCTGTACTTTGAAGCAATCAATTAGATTAAAATTACAAGCAGCTTTATTTTTCTATTCTTTGGAAGTTTTAGTAATATCATTAGAAATGTGTGAGTTTTAATTTTTGTTCATGAACTAAACAAATGTTTCTTGCTGGCTGCATCTGTTGAAACTTGGATAACTCTAAGAAAGCTGTATTATACACTCTGTAAGAAAATGGCCTTATAATCTAGTTCTTCATTTCAACAGGTGTACTGGATGGATTAATTCCTAATAATCTTCCCAAATTACACAGAGATATTCCTAAATTAAACAGCACAGATAAATATTGACAGACATGTCAGAGGCATTGTTACTGGGCTGTTGACAGAAAAGGTACAGCGTGTCTTCATGAACAAACCTGGCCAGAATAACAGTGTGTTTCATTTCTGTGGGTGCCAACTCTGCCAACAATTTTGAATGGCAAAAATAGGCCCATTACTAGTGGGACTTGGGTCTGGATAACCATGCCATGGGGATGGGTTTATCCCAGTGTACATTTGTTTATAATTAACTGGGGGCATGTCCAAGTTTGGTTATAGCCTCCAAAATTATATGGATTTAGTCACATTTTTTGTTGTTGTTCAATTAATGCACTGTTGGATTTTTATTGTATGCAGCTGTAGAAAGTTTGCATTTATAGTTCATAACCACTTGTACCCATTTATGTGGATAGTTTGTACCCATGAGTATGACACTGACTCGCAACATGAACAAAATGGGATTGGTGCAGGGTAATCAAAGATCGTGAGCTTGCAACTGCTAACTTTTGCTAGTTATACCTTTAAATAGATGATTTAAAACATTCTAATTGAACATAGAGGTATGTATTTATCCAGACGTTAATACCTGCATCATTGTCATCACGTAGTAATACCTTCACCTTAAGTTTATGACTTCAGTCAGACTGAGCTTGCCAAACTGTAATTGTAAAAACTCATATATTAGTAAGAAGCATCACACTTGCACATACTTGCATGTCTAGACTACCTCCAGGGATGGTGATTTCACCACTTCTCTGGGCAACCTGTTCCTATACCTTAAAACCCTTTCTGTGAAGTTGTTTTTCCTTATATGAAGTCCAAACCTCACCTGGCACATGTTAAGACCATTTCCTCTTATCCTATTGCTTGCTACCTGGAAAAAGAGGCCAAACCTCCCCTGGCTACAATTTCCTTTTGAGTAGTTGTGAAGAGCAATAAGGTATTCCCTGTGCCTTCTTTTCTCCAGGCTAAACAATCCCAGCCAGTTTAGGAAAACTCCCCGTGGTGCCTGATGCAAGCCACTCCTCCAGAGCCTGTCTGCCAGAGCAGTTCACCTCACAGATTGCAGATGTCCTCTGCAATACCTGATTTTGGTAGGAAAGGGTTTCTGGGATAATACAGTAGTTCGTTGTTCCTAAGCAGCAGGCATTGCAGGTCCAATCTGAAATATCCTGGGTGTGTTGGTTTGTGCTGCTATGTGTCCCTGGAAGTGGAGGGGAGTAGTTGCAAGGTGAACTGGAAAATGGAATGGAGGGCTTGTATCTGCTTCACATCTTCTGTTACCTTGAAATATATCATAGAACTGTATGCAACATTGCATAACTGAGCATAAAATGGGGGCATCCAACTATACTCTTGGATATGCTGTACCTGTAGCTGGAAATGTGCTATTGTTGTTACTAATAGTTTACATTTCTTTCTGGTGTCTGTAGCTACAACTCATTCAAGATACACAGGCTGTGTGCCAATTTATCTAAATTTCTCTGCTCAGACAGCATCAAGTACACAAGAGGTTATTGAATCCAAATTGGAAAAGACAAAGAAATATATTTGAGGTAATTATTTTCCTAATTATTTCTTTATTTGAATATCAACCTTTTGAAATACTTTCTGCTGCAGATTTTGATATCCCAGAGTTAGTTCCACTGGAAAGCCACCAAGATAGTCAGGGGGTTGTAACACCTGACGTATTAACAAAGGCTGAGAGAACAGGGTTTGCTGGTTTGCCTAGAGAAGGCTCAAAGGATATAAAGTTGTTTGCATTTTGGTTTTTGGTTTTTTTTTTTGCTTTGTCCCTTTTTTTACCATGTGGGCAAGAAAATACTGGAATAGTTTGCTCACAGGGATTTCTAAGTCTCCACCCTTGGAGATACTTCATTGCTCTACTGGACAAGTGATCTAATTTGATCAGTTTTGATTTGAGCAGGAGATTGATATACAAGATTCTGGGGATTTCTTGTAGCATAAAATATTTTATGATTCTATTGTTCATTACTCTAATGATATATTAAGGAACATGGTGACTTTGCTTTTAACATATGTGGTTCTTAAGGTTTCACAGCGGAGCACAAAATTGAGGTATCTCATAGTTCAATATTTTTTACCTCAGAGCCTGTTATATGGCAAATTATTGCCAGTATCATTTCTAATGTGATGCTCAATCACACCCATATAGTCTGGAATTAAAATTTATTTCAGATTATATTTGTATTATATTTCTTGTCAGGCAACTTACTAGCAGTGATAGAAATAAAAACAATCCACATTTAATTCACATCTAGGCTTAGCCCTGACAGTTCAACTGAACAACTCCAGGCTTTTCTGCTGAGCTGTAAACTGGCTTTTATTATCAGCATTTTGGTCTGCAATGCAACCATCATTTTCCTCAAAAAATATATGAACTCCATAATCCAAACAGCAAATACCTACCCATAAAAACATGTTGGTATAAAATAAACAAAAACTGTCATTTTGCAGAACCCAAAGAACACAGCTAAGAAGAAATGGCAGTGCACAACAACTAACTGCCTTTATGGAACTAGTAAAAATTATTCATTGGTGAGCTTCTCAAAATTTGGCAAATCCTCTTGCCCCATGTAATTTTTCTCTTTTGTCAACCCTGATGGCAAAATATTAAACTGTAGCAGTGAAGAAACACTACGTATTTATTAGAATGTTTTTTGTTTTCCTTTCAGAATTTAACAACTTTGGGCTTTCCTGAAACTTGAAACTCTTTTTGAAGTGTGATTTGTTTGTCATTGCTGGATTATAGAAAATGGTTAAGATGTCTGGGATAGTAAAATGTCTTGCCTTGATTTACTTAGATCTTAAACTAGACAATATAACAAATACTGAGGAACTTTGGTCATCTTGAGACTATCTATGATTTAGAGTGGTAGTTAAAAATTACTTTCCTGATTTAAGTACTTACCCACTCTTTGAGCTTCTATATGAAATGTCATGAAAACATGGTATTTTTTTTTTCTTCCTATCTGTCCTTAATTTACTCTTTCTTTAATATTGACACTGTTTTCATGCTTAGTGGGTTTTGTGGGGTGGGATTTTTTGGTGGGTTTTTTGGTTGGTTAGTTGGGGGCTTTTTGTTTTGGTTGGTTTTGGTTTTGGGGGTTGTTTGTTTGTTTGTTTGTGGTTTTTTGGGGGGGGAAGTTGGGGGGGGGGG
>VWZT01006150.1:321-38059 GCA_013397055.1 Pachycephala philippinensis
GAAAGGGGCTTATGCCTCATCTGCCATTAATTAAATTTAGGGAAATAGCAGACTGAATAAATTCGGTGGTTTACAGCACTCCCTCTTGCACACACATATTCCCTATAACAAAAGCGTGCCAGCAGCCGTCTCTTCCTCTGTAACCTAGCGACATTAAAAAAAAAATTGTTTCGGAGTTGTTGGCTATACTGAACAATGCAACTTTTGTTTTAAAAGAGCTCTGCACTGCCATCTTTGAAAGACACTTTTAAACTCGAGAACATGTATGTACAAATATCCTGAAAAGTTTTGTTGCCTCGTCATATCAGGGTGCTGTCCTCTGGTAAATCTTATATAAAAAAAAGTATTTAAAACTGGGATTTGTTACCAGTCGCTCTTCATTGTATATAGAATTTTATAAATTGTATGCTTTGGGGATAATTTATTTAAAAAAAAATAATAAAAAGTTTTAATTCCACATCCTATTTGCCAGGTAGCTGCATTTGCTATTTGTTTCTGGAAAGGTACAGATTTCACTTTATGTTTAAAGGGATACCAGCAACAGTGATTAAGTGAAGTATTCTCTAGAACATCAAATGTACAGTGTATTTTACAGATTGAAAGTTAACTTTCTTATTTGGAGAGACTTTATGAACGTTTTAGAATTGTATAAACACATTTCTGAGCTGCCTTAAACCTTGTATTTTTTCTAGAAGGCGTAAAAAAGGCCTGTCTTTTAAATATGTATGGCTTTTTGTATTTTCTAAACGTGTAAATTAGTAAAGAAAGAGCTTTAAATAATGGATGCAGTGAAATTGTTTTCCAGGGACACTTGAACTCTCAGCACCCGAGATGTGGGGGTGGGGGAAGAGAGGCGGGGATCAAACCACAGAATAACAAACCAAAAAACAGTCAAAAAACAAAAATTTGTGTCTGCCTGTAATACTTCACATAGATGTAAATTACTGCTATTCTTACTTTAATGGATAATTACATGCAAGAAGTAAATACAGCTTTGAAAGTACTTCTTTAAATGAGTGGTTGATTTTATAATGCGTTGGCATGGTAACTTGCCGGTGCCAGAAGAGAGTAAAGCAATTCAAGGACACTGCTCCTGTATATATATACGTGTAGAACTACTAGTGCACCGCGCTTTCTTCGTGCAGGCACGCTGCTCTCACTGTCGCTTGTAGAAATGCTCCTAGGCGTGCAAACAAGTAAGTGGTGAGAAATACATCACACAGAGGTGGCAAGCGTTTCGAACAAGGCTTCGCTTCGCGCGGGCAGGGGCACACGCATCAAGGCAGCTGCAACAAAACGCAAAGTTTGCTATTCAGCCTGCCTTCTCCCACAACGAAGAATGCAAAAGTAAACATGCTGAAGGGATCAGCAATTACTAGATCTTGTAATACTGTGCTTAGGAGTTGCTTTGCATCGTGCTGAAGGCTGGTTTGCTGCCAGAGCTACTGATCTACACTCAAAACGCCCTTAGATAAATAATTACACTCTTAAGCTGTGTCGAGTGCTGATACACTTGACCTTGTAAATAGAAATGTTTGCAGTAGGAATAAACTCCAGCACTGGAAAATCTTTTAAACATTAACACAAAAGAGAGAGCTCAGTCCTCTAGGGATTTGAGTTTGGACTGCGTCAAGCTAGGCACTCACACAAAAAAAAAAAAAAAAAGGGAAGGAAAAAAAAGAATAAAAGGAAAAAAGTTTATTTATCTTCTATTCATGGTGTTTATTTAAAGCTTTTCATTTTAAAGGCTGTAATTGGAAGGCAAGTCAGAAGTTTAAAAGCTACCACAAATAAACTTTGACTGAGGGGGCGACAGATTAGCAAGATAGTGTCTTTTTCATCTTACCAGATCTTGAGCGCAAATCCACATCTGTCTGTTGTATAAATCAACAAAATTAGAAGTCTCTGCTTCTGGGTTAGTTATTTCAGTGACAGATTATTTTATTATTTCTTTAAGGTGTGAATTTGATTGCGTTGCCCAGCAATAAACGCATACAAGTGCATGTGCACACACATAAACCAACCCCAAATAGCTGTGATACCAAACAAGTGTATGACTATGGTGTGCGGCTATGATCTGAAGTTTGTTTTTAAAGTCATCTGAACGGTTGAGTAAGCTTATTGTTAAAACAAAGCTGGAAACTGTTTCTTCAGGAGGAGGACAGAGTAGTTGGGTGAGACTTGTAAATAGAGTCAGCTTTCTTTACAAAGTGCTGAGTTCACAGTTGGGTAAGGATGATTTTAAATAGTTCTTCCACAGATGACCAGAAACATACTTTTGGTTTGTCGACAGTTAGCACCCACAAGGACTATTTAACTAGTTGTTGATGAAAAATTAAGTCCCAGCTAAAAGCCTTTATTTTTCTTCATTTAGGAGTAAAGACATTAGCACTAGAAAAGGACTGATAATTAACTGCTACAATAAACTCAAGACTTAATTTTACAGGCTCCTGTCAAAAGCATCTGCCTGGAATAAATCAACACCAAGCACCACTAGGCAGGGAGGGCTCATCCGTATGCTTCCTTCTCCAGAAAAAGTGGATTGTTTTAATTTAAGTAATTGTGCAATAAATACAGCTGAACTAATTCTGTCGTGTGAGCTCCTCTCCATAAGGAGATGACTCTGTGGGTTTTGTTGTATAGTCAGAGTAAGCACAATTTCCAGGAGGAATGGCTGCCTGTGTTGCTATTGGTCCCAGCCAACCAAAGCCTGTGCAGATGTTGATGTCCATCAAATCCATATTTCTTTTGCTTGATTTTCAGACAAATGGAAATCTTGAAATGTCAAGTGATGTAGCAAGAACAGATTTAAGCAAGGGAAAGACTTCATCTCTCCTGATAGAGGGAGATTTTTCACAGGAAAGGAAGTTCTCCCATTTGTCTGGCTATTTGGCAGTGCTCTCTGCTGAAGTCCTGTCCAGCCTATCTCCTCCAGGGGGAGAAGGAACTTTGCATCATTTCATGTAAAATAATCCAGTAGGTTCTGATCCCTTTTCATTCCCAGTTACCAGGTTTGAATTCTTGGTGACAGTTTATTTGTCTTTGGAGGCACTTCAGTGACAAATGTTTAAGGGAGTGTGGGACAATGGTGGAGAACAAGGAGGCAGTTCATTGAACTGACAGTGACCATACAGTAAATAGGGGGAGATTCAAGCTTCACTGATCACCCAAGCACACAGCAAATCTTTTGTATGCAATCACAATGGACATAACATAAGGTCTCTGTTTATTTTCAACAATATACACCAATGTATACAGACAGGCATACATAACTTTAAAATTGTTATGAAATGAAGCCTTTCAATGACCATAAGCAAAGCTCTGGTTTGGCCAGGCCTTTTCGTGGTCACATTGGAAAGCATGATGGATTTTACTTAGAATCTTCACTCCTTCTAAAAGCTGTTGGTGTACCGGATCTCTCACTACAGACATGCCTCTATAGTGCATATCTTAGATAGGGCTGCAAAGGTGGCTGCAGGTAGCTTTGCAGGTAGAGAACAAGACATTCCATCTCAATGTGATGCAAAACTGGTACTTGATGTTTGGTTTGTTTTTCTCTTTTGAGTGCACTGGAGTTTGAGAGGTGCTCCACAAGAGCCAAAGTGCACATATAAAAAGTAGTGGGACAAAAAATCATCACCATTTGAGTAATGGAAAATGCTTCTTGAGTGACTGAGTTGCATAGTCTTCAAATGTCACTAAAAAAAATTTAGACCTTCAATCAATTTTGTTCCTGTCCACAGTAATAGCATCACACACTTCCACACTGCCTGTGGTAACACAGCCATTGCAAGTCCTAGGAAAAGTTGTGCAACAGAAAACATTTTCAAATGGGAAGAGCAGTGATTTCATGTCTGTGATACAGACTTGTAAGCAGTAAAGTTGAAAGTTACTGTATTTTACTTGAGGCATTGGCTGTGGTAGACAGTTGAAAAGGCTCACATTGACTGTCTGAATGACATAAGTAATGTGCTATTAGCATAAATACTTTCTAAGACATCCATTTAATCAATTTCTTAAATAACAGAATGATCTACTACAAAATAGTGGACTGTATACACTATATTTTGGCACAAAGATGGTCATTCTCCCACTAGTAACCAGGGGCTCTAAATAAATGATTTCAACAATGTTTTATTAAAGGAGGACAAGAGCCCTCGAGCTGCATTAATCGGGGAGAAGTCGAGTGGCACTTTTGTTATGGAAATGTTAAACACATAATAGTTCAGGCAAACAATGTGGAGCCACTTCATTCTCTCAGCCATGCTGACACCTCTTAAAGAGGAACTGCAGGGAAGGATGTGGGAAAGATTTGCTTTCTGAGGAAGCTTTCAGCTAATATTTTGGATATTTACCTCCAAAATTCAAGCAGTACAAATGTAACTGAAGGGCATAAAAATAAAACAATAAAGAGGGATGATTTATGCAGCCACTGCTAGTGATGAGAGTTTGGTGTTCAAAATCAAAATAGTAATTGACAAGCCCCCCTTTTATTTAAAGTTTCTTTTTTTCATGAATTTATTATGAGACAAGTGGTGGATATTATAGTAGAAGGTGCAGAAAGAGAGAGTTTTGTTAGCACACAGAGATAATTGTGCTAATACTATACCTTGGACATACATCAGGGAAGGGAAAGAGGAACACCCTAGAGTAAGGAAAAAGACTAAGTTTTAGTAGGATGGACGTGAGGTGAAGTGTGATGTGTAGGCAACATAAAAATATATTAATAAAGTGATACAGAGTGTGACACAAGTCTGCATAAAGAAGGATTCACTTTTAAATGTGGTATTTTGAATGGGTGAGAGGAAGAAAGGGTAGGGAAGAAGAGATGACTGTTATGTAGAGAAGGTTTGGAGAATTAATAGTGTGCTTGCTAATAAGGAGAAAGAAGCTCCAAAAAAATATTAAGAAGTTAGCTGAGACACAGATTGAAAATAATGGGGGAATGTGGAAAGAAAGCTGACTGTCTCTAGTAACGTTGGCAGAGCCAGAAGGTAATATGGAAATAAGATGAATATTCAGCTCTGGAAACAATTTTTTTCCCATCTCCAGAAGATGGAGATGAACGTTCTCATCCGCATGTTCTTGGTGTTCATGACAGTGCACCTCCAACACTGTGTCCGGGCCTCAGACCCCTCCTCTCCCAAGTTCAGGAAAGGTGTTGAGAAACTTGAGGGGCTAGAAGAGGGCTGCCAGAATGGCTAGAGTTTGTGACCAACAAGGGAAAGATGAGGGAGCTGAACTTTAGTACAACTGAAAAGAGAATCTAATGGCACCCTATAGCCATGGGAAGAGAACCTTTGTAAAGACTACAGGGCCAGCCTCTTCTCAGTAGTGTAAGAAAAAGGTATGACAAGGTGCAGCAGGCACAAACTGTGGCCAGTAGGTTCAGACTGAGCTTTAGGAAGAACTTTGCCAGGAGGTGAAGGAGGTAGTGCAGCCCTGAGACAGGTTTCCCAAAAAAACCCTGTCAGCTCCATTGGTTGAACTTTCCAAGACTTGACTAGCATGAGATACAGCTGATTTCTAGGGTTGGCTAGAATACATCTTCTAGAAAAACTTGGAAGTAGATGATCTCTGGAGGTCCCATTAGGTAAGTTTGTACTATAGTGTGATTTTAATGTTGACCTGATGATGGGAAATCCAAGAGGCTCCTTAGGTAGATGTAGAATGAGATCAGGCTCAAGAATACATATTGCATATTTCGATGGAGATGGCAATACATCTCCAATGGAGATTGAGGAGAGAAGGTAACTGTTACACGTGCCCACAAGGCCAGAGAGGGTGCAAACAGTTGAGAAAGGGTCAAAGGCGAAGTTTAGGAGGAGAGCGGAGACCAAAACATAGAATTTAGTGCAGGACTTGGAGACAAGAGGAACAGATGAAGAATAACACAAGGGAAATAGTGAAATATAAGGGAATATAGTGAGGAAAAAGGAAAGTGCCCATCTAAGAGTAACACTTATGAATTGGAAAATGGACATTTTGATTGGAAATGGAAAGATAAGTCTATGGAAAAAATTTGGAGGAAACTGGAAGTGCAGAAGGGATGTCTCTTTCCTTTGAAAGAGAGGAATACTTGTTTATAAACACGTTCTTGGCATTCCTCACCACAGTATCTTGCTGCCTTGAAACAATAGAAATAAAATACAACAGAATCTTCTCCCTTATAAGTATGTCTACATGCAAATATAGACAATGCAGACACAGTTTGTATTTTTAACATAGTATTTTTAACTATCTGAGAGGTTACAGTGCTCTGTGTAGTCACAAAACACACATCCCCAGGTAAATAAACATAGCTTGCTAGATGTCCTCTAGTAATGGAAAATCACGACACATCTGTTTATAATGTCTTATACTAAAATAATGCAGTCACCTACTACTTTATAGTGTATATGAGTGTATATTTATCTTGCACAAATTTTAATTGTTTAAAAAATAAAGGAAGTTAGGTGGTTTGGACAGAATAAATACAAGCACTACAAATTTCTGGTCATCCAGTGGCGATGCTGCTAAGCCTTCTAATTCAAACAGTGATAGTAGCTGAAGTGCTATTGTTGGCATGATCTTTGTAGTTTTAGCATGTATATCTGGAAATTTCTCTAGCAGGGTACTGGCCTGTCTTCTGAAATCCTATTGCATTCTGACATATTGCATCTCCACAAAGAGGAAATCAGGGAAAAATGCCAGGAGGCCTGCATGGATGAACAAGGAGCCCCTGGACAAACTTAAACACAAACAGGTGGTTTACAGAGCACAGAAGCAGGGAAAGGTAGCCTGGGAGTAATACAAAGAAATTGTCCAAACAGCCAGGAAGATGGTTAGGAAAGCTAAAGCACTGGCAGATGTAAATCTGGCCAGGGACATCAAGGGTAAAAAAAAACTTCTTTAGGTACATCAGCAATAAGAGAAAGACATGGGAAAATGTGGCTCCTTTCAGGAGGGATATGGAAGATCTGGTTACACAGGACACGGACAAGGCTAAAGTACTCAATGACTTTTTTGCCTCAGTCTTCACCAGCAAGTGCTCAGCCACACTGCCCAAGTCGCAGAAAGTGAGAGCAGGGACTGGAAAAATGAAGAACTGCCCTCTGCAGGAGAAGATCAGGCTTGAGAATATCTAAGGAACCTGAAGGTGCACAAGTCCATAGGACCCGATGAAATGCATCTGAAGGGATGGGCTGAGAAAGTGGCTAAGCTACTGTCCATTATATTTGAGAAATCATGTCAGTCTGGTGAAGTTCCCACTGACTGGAAAAGGGGAAATATAAGCCCCATTTTTAAAAAGGGAAATAAGGAAGAGCCAGGGAACTAAAGGCCAGTCAGTCTCATCTCAGTGCCTGGCAAGATGATGGAGTTTCCTCCTGTGCTAAGAGAAACTGTACTAAGAGACATGGAGAAAAATCAGGTGATTGGTGACAACCAACGTGGCTGCACTAAGGGCAAATCATGCCTGACTAACTTAGTCACCTACAAAGGGGTTACATTGTAGAGCCAGTGGCGGACAAGGGAAGGGCCACAGGTGTTATGTTTGGACTTCTGGAAAGCACTGAACACTGTCCCGTACAACATCCTTGTTTCTAGACTGGAGAGACATGGGTTTGATGGATAGACTACTCAGTGGATAAGAAACTGACTGGATGGTCGCACTCGGAGAATTGTGGTCAATGCCTCAATGTTCAAGTGGAGAGCAGGGATGAGTAGTGTCCTCGGGGTCAGTATTGGGACTAACATTGTTCAACATCTTTGTCAGTGGCACGGACAGTGGGATCGAGTGCATTCTCAGCAAGTTTGCAGGTGGCACCAGCCTGAGTGGTGCAGTCAAAGCACTCAAGGGAAAGGATGTCGTCCAGAGGGATCCTGACAGGCTTGAGAGGCTGGCCCATGTAAACCTCATGAGGTTCAAAAAAGCCAAGTGCAAGGTCCTACACCAGGGCCGGAGCAATCCCAAGTACAAATATAGGCTGTTAGAGGAATGGATTAAGAGTTGCCCAGGGGAGGAAGACTTTGGGGTGTTGGTGGATGAAAAGCTCAATATGACCCAGCTGTGTGCAGTTACAGCCCAGAAAGCCAACCATGTCCTGGGCTACATCAGAAGAGGTGTGAACAGCAAGTCTAGGGAGGTGATTCTGCCCCTGTACTCTGCTCTTCTGAGACCCTACCTGGAGTACTTCTGCCTGGAGTACTTCTGCCTGGAGTACTTCTGCCTGGAGTACTCCATCCAGGTTTGGGATACCCAGCACAAGAAAGTTGTTGACCTGTTGGAACGAGTCCAGAGGAGGCCACTAAGCTGATCAGAGGGCTGAAAAGCACCTCTTCTGTGAAGACAGGCTGAGAGAGTTGGGGTTGTTCAGCCTGGAGAAGAGAAGGCTCTGAGAAGACCCTTTAGCAGCCTTTCAGTACCTAAAGGGGAGTTACAAGAGAGCCAGAGAGGGACTTTTCCCAAGGGCATGTCATGATAGGACAAGGGGAATGGCTCTAAGCTGACGGGTGGTAGGTTTGTATTGGCTATTAGGAAGAAATTCTTTTGTGTAAGAGTAGTGAGGTACTGGAACAGGTTTTCCAGAGAGATTGTGGACTCCCCAGCCTTGGAGGCGTTCAAGACCTCCATGAGGCTTTGAATATTATGGTCTACTGGAAAGTTCCCTGCGCATGAGAGGGGTATTGGAACTAGATGATCTTTAAAGGTTCCTTCCAACCCAAACCATTTTATGATTCCATAGGTACTCCCAATACAGTCAGTAGTAGTGATCTTCATGTTATCTTTTTTCAGGAGTTACAGTGTCCATCTAAATCCCTTCAAATATTTTTTATGTCATGTAAAAATATGTTATAGCAGGAAGTAAAGCAGCAGTCCACAGAAACTCTTATGGATACCTTGTTTTTCATATTAGTGTATTCAGGTGTATACCATATGTTTGCAAATTAGTCTAAAGGACCTGGCAAAGTCAAGTACAGACAGATGTCTTGGTCTGTGCATATCAGGAATTGAGGCCATGGAAGAAAATTCAATATAAGGGTGTGGATTTTATAGAAAGAACTGAAAGAACATATGTGCCAAATAGTTTGTCCAAAACATCTCACCTTTCTCTGATGTAAAGTCTTGTTTGCATAGTTCCAAATCATTGACTCCTGTTTGAGGTAGTCTGAGTTTGCAGTAGTGTAACTGTTGTCAGAATTTAGCCTTTGGCTTTCTTTCTATACTTAGAGAGGAAGATTACTCAGTTAGTTAAATGAAGCTTATGTGAATCAGCAGGCAGCTAACACTTGGGTTTGGCCTGGTGTAGCTAAAAGTTGGCTAAAACCTAATGAAGTGAGCAAAGCTGAATGCCTGGATGTGTTGAAGAACATGTTACTATGCAAAAGGTATTGCTATAATGGAGAGGACATATTTGTAAAAGGAGCATATAAGAATGATATGGAAATCTGAGAAACTATGAAATCTTTTCCCTTTTGGTCTGCTCAGACCTTGAGTGGTTCAGTTTTTGGCAACATTAGGCTAAGCCTTAGAACATACTGACTGCATGTAGAGCCTGAATATAGTCCCTCCCATTATGTTCAGAAATAATTCTGACACTTTTCAGATCTCATTGGGAACACTTTGGTCAGAATACTGTCTGGTTTTCTCACATCTATGTGCAGTAAGCAAGAAAAAGAGCTGTAGCAACCAAGCACTTCCTCTGTATTAAGAAACATCCTGTCCTGCAAGCTAGCTGAAGTCTGCCTTTATGATATTTATGGGAAAAAACTATTTTCTCAATTAATTTTCTAGGGAAAATTTGTTAAACTTAATGGAACTAGCGAGAGCACTGTGTGGTGATGCTCTCTCCATCCAGATTTTAAGCCCAGCATTGTCTTTTGCTGTGCAAATCAAGGATGATGGTTACACATTGGTAGCTCTGACTCAGGAGCTGCTTCTGTTTTGCAGTAGGCATATATGAGGCAGGAACTGTTCCTAATCCTGCCCTGATTCTACTCAGGTCCTACCCTCATCCTGGGGTGTAGAAATGCTTTAAACTTCACCAGCTGTACAGTTGTCTTCCGGAATGCTACATCAGTAGTGCACTGCTGTTTGGAAAATGTTCAAGCCCGAATCTCCTTTACCCTTGCTGTCCTTCCAGGTGAGAAGATTAAGACAGGGTGCAGAAAGCTAGTTAAATTACCTCCATTCTGTCTGGACAGTCTTCTACACTGGGGCAGTTCTAAATATGTTTGCTGCCAGAATGGGCAGGGACCCCATCAAAGACTTTTGCCAGCAGGACTTCTGGTAAAAAAAGGGAGTAACTGTAGTAAATGAGGTACAGCCTTTTGAAATGGTATAAATATGTCCTTGACTCATTGCAGTCTGCAGGAATCATGTAGCTTCCATTTGTTTGGACTGGTTTTGTGATTCTTCAGTGGTCAAGCTTTATGGCAAAGTAGTTCTGCAAACAGTTAGAACTGCTTAATACTTTATAATGTCTGTTTTGGGAGGAATAGTGCGGAGAAGAGATAAAAATGTGTGATGAAAATAGCTAAGTGAAAGCATTACTTTGGAAATATTTCCCTAACTGTTTATAACTTTTACGAGTTTCAACATTTAAGTTATCAGGAGTGCATAAATACTGACAAAATTACTATGAATGTATCAAGAGTCAAGGTCAGAGGAAAAAAAGATTAAAATGAAAAGTATTTCTTGCAAGGTTGTAGTATAAATTGTTTACAGTGGAAGGTAACATGTAAGTAGCCCTAGGCCAACAAGACAATCTAATGTCTTCTGTCATAAAAAACCTCTCATTATTTTAGATTCATTAAACGGAAAACATAAATCCTAAGAACAATATGTTGCTTCAAAACCAATTTAATCTTTAGAACAATGGGATTTTTATTAAAAGTTGCATTTCTCTTTTCTGCGTTTCCTTAAATAACTCTGAGGATATACATATCTTCAAAGAAAACCATTTAATATCCCACAGGGCTGAGACTTCAAACATGAAGACTTTTAGGAAATTCTGGTCTAGATGAGTGATATTTTTGTTTTATTAGTTTTTTTGTTCCTTTTTTTTTTTTTTTTATTTTTAAGTAACTACCTATATTTAACAATAGCTAAATACTCACTGTGAAGAAAAAGTGATGAATTGTATATATATACCAGCCAGGCTTGCTTTTCTCCTGAGATTTCTATTCTTCTATTTGTTTCAGATTTGCTTAAGAAAAAGAATGTGAAAGACACGGTTTCAGAAACACACTGCCACTTTAAGAGGATACAACATGCCTATTAATAATTGTATTACTCCTCTATTATTGTTAAGAATAATGAAGGAATGGGAACGTTGGCCCCCAAGCTGAATTTATCCTGAAATGTTTTCAATTAACTCTTGGCACCGGCAGGAAAGCATCAAACCTTTCCCATGCTGAAATATGGAAAATCTGCAGGGAACATCCCAGCAGGAGTGGAATTTCATTAAAACAAGCACATCATAATTCAACGACTTCTGCACCCTCTTTAAGCCTTTCTATTGATAAGGAGTCCGAGGTGATTTTTATGGATTTGCAAAGAGAAATGATTTCATAAGATCTTTTCAAAGAGTTTGTTTTGGCTGAGGCATTTGAGTTATTATCTGCTCCCTGATGAAAAAAGAGTAAGACATTTGGCATAACTGTGACTACTAAATAAGAGGCAGAACTGAAGAGACTTTAAGCAAAATTTTATCCCTCAAACAGCCACTTTCTGTAATCTCTGTAGGAACTGACTCCACGACTATTTTCCCAGATCTTTTAAAGAAAGTATTGCCATTAAAACCTGCACTTTTGAACAACTACATGTGGAGACTAAAGCAAGCTTGGGGTTAATTACACATTCAAATACAGATGCAGGCATTTTATTTTTAAATATACCCATGCATTTAGTAGGGAAATATTAGATAAAGGTGTGCATTGATTTAATAATATGCATATTGCTTTGCCCATACATGGATTGTTTTAAAATGTTTGGCTATCCTATATGTGAATAAAATTAACATATGTGTGGGATATAGTGTATTTTTAAACACTGCTGAAGGCTTAATACTTTTTTGCTAAGTGTTGTATGATTTTATCTTGATGTAACTCTCCACCCCCTGCAAAATAATTTTTCCTGTCAGGATATATCTAGGGTATAGAGACATGAATTGTTGCTCATTACAGAACATTAGCATTTATGTTTATCAACAGGTATGTTTATTAACAGATAATCCAGTATTTCTGCTAATCTCCAATAAAGGCTCAGGCTGGCTGCATTTTAAGTATAAGATTGAATATCTGTGTCAGTCTTGGTTTCTCTGTTTTGAAGTAGTGGTATTGAAAATTTACAGGAATGTCTTGTCTTTTTTTCTACCCAGTGTCCAAAAAAATCACTTATTTGCTGCCATTCCCTCTGTGGCACCACTACTCCTGAGGCAGAATCATGGAGAGTTAGGAAAGCAAGCTGCTGAGGCTGGCGCCACACAGAGACAGGTTATGGGGAAGATGCTAAGAAGCAGATGGTACTTTGGGTGTGCTTTCCATTGGTAGAGGCATCTTTTTTTTCCCATCCCTGTCCCATCCTCCTGAAAGGCCCCCAGGCTAAGGTCTCCAATGCTGACGAGTACACGGCCTCTCCTGAGACTAGAGTGGTACATGTTAGGTGATGCCTCAGTTTGACACGATCACAAGTAGTTACTAGATTCACATGGTTATCCTGGAGCAAGCTTGGATGACAAGAGCTCTTTCCAGCCAGGCCAGGACAGGAAAACTCATATAAAATCAGCCCATGTGATTTGAATCCAGACTGTCACAATTTCACTGCATGTCTATTTTTCAACATGAGCAGGAGGACTTAACAGACACACATACACCCACATTTTCACAGCAATCTGTTTTTGTGTTCAGCAATGAAGTTTTATTCTGAGATTTCAGTGGAATGATACTCATTTGTAGCTTACAGTTTTTCTTTCACGTATATGACAGATGAAGAAACAATGTAGGAGTTAGAGTACTAAGGGTTCTATTTTACTGGAAGTACCACAGGATTTTTCTGCCTTCAGTTAGCCACGTTACACTTACACCTTTTACATCCTCGACAGCCTGCAGCAACGAGTTCCACTACTTAACTGCACAGTTTTGAGATGTTTTCCTCTTCTTTGGTGGGACTTTGCCACCTGACCTTTCCCTTACTCCACAATGATTTTGTAGCACCTTTCCACCTCCCTTTTCAAGCTTTCTTTTTCCATGGAACCACATTCCATCACTTTGATCATTCTTCCTGCTCTTTTCTGTACTACATAGAGTTTTATTATAATATAGTGAAGATAGGAGGAGCAGAACCATAGGAAAACACTCTTTCTCCTTTGAGGTGGTTTCTAAGTTCAAGAATATGGAGATGGATTTGAACCCAATGATTCAGAGAATTAATCATGACAGATGTTTCTAGCTTGGGGTATCTGAAAATTAATGACCAAAAATGGCTACTAGTGCCCTTAATGTAGTGACTTGGGTGTTTCAGTTGAGTTTGCAGTGGATGAGTCTAGTTGAGGACAGGAATATAATGAGTGCAAGAGGATTAGATTTTGCATTTCTGTCAAAGTTTGTTGCATGATAGAGCAGGCCCTTCAGTCTTTCTTTTTGATTTTGTTAAAAGATTGATAACATGCTGTGTTATCTATACAGACATGGAAATTTAAATTCAGTGAGTTTTGTCATGCTTTTGATGCCCAGTAACAGGGAAGATTTACCAGGGAAAGATTGCACTGCACAATTTCCAGTTTATACTAATTTCCATTATTTTTAACCATCATAGACCAGGAATTCTGCTGCCTTGGTAGTCTTGCCATAGTCCGTTCAATGAGCATGACATAGATTAGAAAAGAAGTAAATGTTGTGCCCTACTGGTTCTTAAGGACAAATTCTACTTTAATCTCTTACCTTTCCTTTTTTAAGGAGTTTTTTTATGTTCTCATAATTAGAAATGTGACAATGCACTTAACCCTAAATATTCAGATTTGCTTGCTACCCGTTCATTTTAGACTCCTGGTCTTCCCACTTAAATACAAAAACTTGAATTGTGTATTATTTTTTTTTTTTTGCTCTGGGTATTACAGCATCCTGGCATTCTGCCAAAAGGTTGTTGTGTTTTCTGTTTCTTCTCCTTGTGATTGCCCACCATATGGAGAGTTTAATGCAGTCCTCTGTTGTGCAGGACGTTCCCAGAACTCATCCAATCACCATGAAGTTATTGTTATTTTTAGCCTTATTAAGGTAGTACCTTATGACATAAGATCAACGGTATTCAAAAGGCATTTCCTATCAAACCAGAAATGCCTTTTACACTAAATTCCTCAGCTCTAGAACACCTGGTCTAGCCCACTGATATCATATTTATGATGAATAAAGCTTTATGAAATTAGGATATTTGTTTTTACAGGTAATTGTGAAAAAGGTTTTCAAAATGGGGATGAGGACAGCACAGTTAACACTGTCAGCACAGACAATAGTGTTTAACAATATTAAGATAATAATTAACTTGAGTTTAATTCTCAAAAAGTCAGATGTTCACAGTTTTGATTGACACCAGTTACCTATTAGAAACTCAACCCCAAATCTCAGTGGCTTGTGAATTGAAATTTTACCTGAGATCATTCACTACCCTGCCTTGCCTTCCCCCAGAACCATTAGAAAAACAAAAGGAGAATCCTCTTTTTTTTAGTTGTTTTAAACAGATTTTGAGGTGTGATGATGAGAATGCTCGAAAACATTTTTCCATTTTTATTTTCCTTAATTACAAGCTGTTCCTTAGAAAGGTCAGGTACAAACAGTATTTGTTTAGAGTATCAGTAAATAAAGGGCAAGAACACAAGCCAAAGTAGGGAAATACTGTTTGATACAGTAGTTACATCAATTAGATTTTTATATGACTATAAATTAATGCTATTAACACTTAACAAAATTGGATGAAGCCATTTCAGAGAGAACCTTTAGCCATTATTTCCAAGATATTATAAAGAGTAGATGAAACTTTAGAAATCAAACCAAGACAATACTCGTTGTGAAAATGCTGGAGAGAAGAGGGCATGGGCTAAGGCAGGGCAGGGGAAAGAGTTAAAAGGAAAAGAAAGGGAAGAGAAGGGGACTAGTTAGGTGAAGTAGTAAGAATTTTCAACAACATAAAAAGGTTGTTTCAAGGAAGAAGGGAATAAGTTATTTCCTATGTTTAGAATTAAATAGATACCTACTTAGGAGTAAATTTTCACTCACTGACAACTTCTAGGAACATCTGACAAAATGTAGCTGGTCTGGGCTAGTGTTGTGGCTTAACCCTGTAAGCACTGAGCTGCAAACCACCCCTTGCTTACTCCCCACCAGATGATGAGGAGGAGAATCAGAGGGCAAAACTGAGAAAACTCATGTTTGAGATAAGGACAAGTTTGCAGTTCAATAGGTAAAGCCAAAGGAGGAATTAATTTCCTAATTCCTATCAGCAGGCAGGCATTCAGCCACCTCCAGAACAGCTGGCCTTCATCTTGCATCACATATATTTGGAAAGACAAACACCATAACCATGAGTGTCACTCCCTTTCTCCTCCTTTCATTCAGTTTTTATTGCTGAGCTTGATGTCATATGCCCTGGGACATTCCCCTGGCCAGTTGTGCTCAGCTGTTCCACCTATGTTCCCTTCCAGTCTCTTGTCCACACAGACTACTTCAATAGAGGGACAGTTTGAGAAACAGAGAAAGTCTTGACACTGTCAGAACTATCCTGAACAGTGTGTTGTCAAAATTGTTTCGGTCACCATTCCAAAACACAGCAACATATGAGATACTATGAGGAAAATTAACTCCATCGCGGTCAAACCCAGGACAAGCGGTCTTGGAGGACAGGACTAGATTATTCAGAGGCACTCTGGAAAACTCAAGACTTCCCCAAAATAAATGTTAACATAAGGAGAAACAGCTGAAGGATAGAACTGTAAAATTTTAATACATTATTAATGCCACAGCATATTTCTCCATCCTGTGCCATATTACCTTGCACAGGTTCTGTTACACTGAAATCTGTTTATAGATGCACATAATGCACTACTATTTTTTTGTATGCTGTTCTTCTTTTTTTCTTTTGAAGTCAAGTTCAATAGTTGATATATTTAAAACACAAATCTGGATCTCAGTCATCTCAAGAAATATGTCTAAATTGTTTGAGATTTTCCCAACAATACAGGCTGAGTGTAAATGTGACATCCCTTGTCTGTAGTTTTCTGTCTTTGTCTTTCAGAGAACTTCTCAGAAAGCATCCTTTTTCCATTCTCTTCTTGTGTGTATTTACACATGTATAGACACTCATATACATATTTTATGCTATATGATCATCTTAGCAATAAAAAGTCAAACTGAATCTGCAGTTAGAATGAAAGGTGCTGGATTTTCTGGTAAACTTATATATGTGGTGCATGGCTCTACAGGCTGGCACCAGTTTTTAAGAACGGTCTGTTGCTTGGAAAGGTGAGGTTCAGTCTTTCAGTAGATGACCCCAAAGTGTCATCAGGGAAGAGCTGTTGATGATGTATTTCATTCTCATAAGCAGTCAGCTTTTCTGGTAAGTTTTTACAGTCCTTCATTATAAACCTACACAAATTTCTTTCACGCCTCAGAGATATCTTCTTATAAATTGTTTACACTGTATGAGGTTTTTGTCAAATTTAAACAGAAAGCATCTATTAGAAGGGAGAATCTGAGGATGCTTTACCTTTCCATGTAACAAAAATTGAACATATTTTCTTGTGTATAAATGTTATGATCTTGTATAATTTGAAAACTTAGTCAATTTTAGGTGGTGTGCGATAGGACATATGGATAATGTATCCCACATAGACAGTGTATGGTGATTACAAAAGAGGCAGCATTGATTGCCTTGTTTGTCTTTACCATAACCTTTCAAAGCTGAATTATTTTGGTCCTTTGTATATTTAGCATGTTTTCATTCTCAGTACCTACCTTTTAAGGGGTTGTATATTTGTGTATACTTTCTTATAAATGTGTAACTTAGTTTATTAACCCTCTCTCTGAGCTTGTGTTTCTAACTGCAGGTGAAACTTCACCTGGAGCCAAGATTAGTATTAGCTTTTACGGAGAAATTTATTTGTATTTGATTTCAAAAGTGCAGGAACTACTGGCAAGCTTCACTGCAAAGAGTGTGAATGTCTTGAAGCATTGTAGCACACTCCCCTCAGAAAGACTTTGTGAAATAGGTCTGCTACTACTGTCCCCAGTTTGCAGGTGGGGATTGGAAGCTCAGAAGGAGGGAAGGTGACCTGCTCAAAATCACGTGGAACCTGTCCTTCCCTCGGATAGGTCAATGAATTGCTCTTATGTCTTTGGGGTCCTTGAACACTTGGGAAGTGAAAAGGACAACAAAATAATAGCAGTAATTACCATATAATACATAATTTTTGTAGCTATTGTTGTTTAGCCTCACCTCTGTTAAGACAAAATCTTCTATTATTGTCACTAACGGGATGTGTTAAAATCCTAGAGCACAAGAGCCACTCACCATTAGTTGACAAAAGTTATTTTCCTATAAGGTTATTCTGACTGGAGTAGGTATTATTTTAGAAGTGGGATATTTTTTTTTATTTCCTCACACGTGACTTTCCTCTTTATACAGGCATTAGTGCAGTTACCACACATTCATAGCCACTGCAGCCATTCCCTCAGATCTAGACTTCAGGAAGCTCAAATCCAAATAGTTTTCAAATCCAAGCTGCCACTTTGATTTCATCACATCAAACCCTTGTTGAGATCAAACCTTTGAAATGAGAAAAGATTTTTAATCCAGTTACCCCAGACGGGGTACAACTCTCCAGGTCCTGAGAGCTGCAGGATTAGGAATTCTCAAACTCCCCTCACCCACCCATGAACACACATGCAGGGAGCAAACAAGCTGGCTGACTTTACATGCTTTGCTCACAAACAGTACTGCAAACAAACCAATGTCTAAGAAAGGAGAAACACCTTTCTCCCCCAGTGTTTCTGATATAATGAATTATCCACATCCCCAGCATAGTCAGCTTTGTCTTTGTTTTCCAAATCTAATCTTTCCTATTCAATCAAATGATTTTGAAAACTGGTTAAAAGTCATAGGAACTTTAAATGATGCCATTCACTGTCTACCTGTAACATGATTTGCAAATGGATGGAGTGAGATTTCTATTTCAAAATATCTTTGCTTCGCTTTCATAATACAATCTTTAGTCTTGGATTTAGTCTTCAGACAACTTTCTCCATAAGATAAATTTGGAAAGACCATGGATAATTTGCTGTGCATGAAAGCTGAAAATAGCAATTCCGTTATCCTGATTATAATTTTCAGAACCAGAAATAGTTGTGCTCTCAGATTCAAATTACACATGGGAGGATAATTTGTGGCAATAAAAATCACATTTTCCAGCTGACTAATGCATTCTTACAATGATAAGAATTCACATGCATTGATGATGTTTACTAATACTCTATATTATTTTAATTTTGGTGACATCGTTCTCAAACTATATCCAAAAAGTATGTATGTGCTACCATTAAATAGGTTGGTGTATTGCTCTGTGACCCATGAAATGGGATCAAGAAATTAGTCATGAGCAGAAAGGCAGAATATGATAGGTAAAAGCATCAGTAAGAAAACATAAAGCCATGTTTAGTTTGTGGCAATTACAGCTGGCATTTCTCCAAGACATCAAGTGTGTGTCTGTTTCTGTGTCTGTGTATCTGTGTGTAAGCATGTATGTAATTATACACACAGCCACACAGGATTTATACATTATCACTTTTATATTTATTTTTTGTTATTTTTATACTGGTTGTTTTGGTCTTTCTAGGATAAGCAGCCACAGGAAGTGACTGTTCACAATCTCACAAATGTTGGATTTTTTAATGTAGTTTCCATTTCATAGATAGCAAGATAAAGACAGAGAAATAAAGAAAATTGGGCAATAAAGTAAGTAGAAAAAATTGTGATTGTTACTTTTCTAAGGGAACAATAAAGAAGCAAACAAATGTCTTTTGAAAATGACAAGGAAATAAGGCAATATCCATAAACCTCAGGTTTATGCGACTTGCCCCCCTGCCTCCCCCCGAATGAAAGTAAAGCAGTTAAACTTTAGTCACAATGAGCAGCAGCCCAGAAGTAGACAGACAGCCACCTCTGTGTGGGGAAGATTTATAGGGACCCCTCCCGGGCCCTTTGCAAGTCCAATTCATGGGCTCCCCTGACCAAGGCTCAGAGCTGTCGCTCCAAAAAGGGAAGAAGGGAAGGCTTGTCCTTTTTTTTTTTTTAAATCACCATTTGTTATTAGAACACAGGCTTCCAAATGACGAAGGAGAGAAAGGGTTGAGGGAAAGATATTTTTCCCCTCTCCCTTGTGTGGTCCAGCGTATTCAAAGCAGGGGCCTGTCTAGTTTTACTGAGAAGGAGGAATGAGCTGATTTAACATGGATTGCAGCACTGCTGAGAGAGGGGGAGAGCAACTTCCAATCAAAGTGTGAGCTGTTTTGGTGTCCATGTGTGTGGATGTACAAGCAAGAGAAGTGGCCAGTCTCTAGACACCTTCTTTCTAACAGCTCAAGGGCAGATAATTGATGTGACAGACAATTCTCCTTAACCCCCTGCCAACAAAAACAGCTCTTGGGCAGCTCACAGCTCTCCTCACTCAATAAAGGCCTGAACATATCACAAAAAACATGGGAAAGATTTACTTGTTGTGAATAGCACCAACGCAAATAGGAATAGTGACCAGCTCTCCCCCACACATTGATGTGTGTAAAGAAACTGAGGTATGCAAGTAAACAAGTGGAATGGTTAATCTATGGGATGAGTTGGTCCCTTATGTCATTGTCTCTGTTACTACCCAAGCAGAATTATTGTACTGCTGTGAAAGTGGCTTTTATTTACTGTATATACATCACCTAGAAGATAAACTGCAAGACCCTTATTCTGCCCCCAGCCCCAGCTAATGGTATCCTACAGATTGATTTATCAAATCATTTGTGCCAACTCCAAACAGAAAGTACATAAGGAAGCACACGGCTGCTAAAGCTTCTTAAACAATCTTTCCTCATCCAGGGTCTTTTGGCTAAAAGTCCACTTTTCTCGTGAACTCATGTCACACCTGTGAAAAACATTGTGAGCAACCACTCAGTAATAATGGCAAAAATTTCATTTTTTCCCAGGTCTGGACATTTGTTGGTAGTCTGGTGAAGTTTGGCTCAGACTGTGTTGGCTAATGTTCTTGTAGCATATTGAGTGATGCACTGGCTGTGAACAGCAGGTTGTACCAAGGAACAACTGGGGAAAGCAAGGAAAAAATGCCAAGTTCTATTAGCAAATTAATTCCAGTGTAGAATACCTAAATATTTAATCAAGCATACAAAAACTAGAGGTGGCTGAATATGCAGGTAGTCAGACCTCATCCTCTGTTGTCAATACGTAGAGAAACAGTGGAACGAGTAAAGAGCTTAATCAAAGTATCCCTGCATTAGAGAGTCCTGGCACAAATAATCCCATTGAAATCATTGTCCTGGGTTAGAATAGAAGGCTAACTGCAAATTGTGCAAGTCTAAAGCCAGAAACGTTTGGATAAGTTACTGCATATGTTGTGATGCAACAGATGGACAATATTGTTTATATGTAAAGTATATCTATATACCCATTTTTGAAGACTGGAGTAGGGTAAACAAGTCAACATACTGGCTTCATATCAGAACAGGGAATTTCTACTTGAAGCCTTAATTAACTTACTCATTTTCCAAACAAAGATTTACTAAACAGCTCTGACTTGACTGAAGAGGCATAGGGGCTATCTCCTGTCATAACTCAGTATCTTGAGGTATTAGAAATATTATATAGAACAATAATTTTCAGCTGTTGCCATCTGTACTCTGTGGTTGTGGGCATCCTCAGGAGATCCCATAAGGAAATCAGACCATCAAGCCCAATATCAATATGTTTAGACTAATCTTCAGAGACTGAAATTTTCAAGGAATTAAAAATCAAGAGGAGATTGGAAATGACTGACACTGAATATTGGTTGTTAGGTTTGCAAATGATTCTTTCATTTCTGCTTCCTCATCTCTTTCTTCCCCTCACAGATCCCTGCTCTGCCAGACTAAACACTAATGTGATTAATTTCTCATGCTTTAATAAGCTCTTTACTCTCTGGTTCTTTGCAGAGTGAAGATGCGGGGCTGGGGGACAGCGGGGATTGCTGCTGCTGTTAGAGCCAGACGCTGCCCTGTCCCTGGGCGTGCTTGTCCGTGCGGTGTGCTCCAGTGCACGGGGCCCTGCCCTGTGGGAAAGAGGCACCTTCGGCAAGGAGCATAATCCTCCTGTGACAGTGTGCGGCAGCACAAGGGTCTGCGGGTGCCGGAGCCGCAGCACAGCTCCGCCGGGCGCAGAGCGCAGGCGATTGCGGGGCGGGTGTCCGGCGGCGCTGGGAAGGCAGAGTAGGTGCTTGCGCCTGAGTGAGCAAGGAGGGCTGCCTTTGCCACTGGGTCCTGGGGAGAGGAGGAGGAACAAAACCCTCCATTTTGATGGCTCTTCTTCACCCATCAGCTCCATTTACTCAGTCTCAATAGCTGGGGCTCAACAGCAGCCGTGGCAGCAGCTCCTGCCGGGCTCCCACCTCCTCCTTGGATGCGCACTTCCCAGCAAAAAGGAGAATGAAGAAGGGGACAGGGAAAGAGAAAGAAAGAGGGAGAGTGAAGGGGGGAGGGTAGGGAAAGAAAAGGGGAAAAAAACCTTGCTGACACGGGGCATAACTTAATTTTCACGGTGCCGGGACAGCTGTATCGTGTAATCTGCCATGGCATGCCATTAAAACTTCAATGCCTTTACTGACCCAGAAGGGAAACTCAGACCGTGGAGAGCCTTTTGAAAAGAAGTGGTGATCTTTCACGATTTATGAGCTTGTCTTAAAGAAACAGACTCCACTCACTTTAAATTAATCACCCTTTTCAGGGTACATTGAAATCTGGGGTCTCTCAGCTGAAGACTGTGGAGACCTGGTACCTTATGAATGCCTGCCCTGTCTTTATTATTATTTTTATTTCGTTTTATTTTTATGCTTACCAAAATGGGTTGGTTTTCAGGGGAACTGTATCTTGCAAATTGAGGTGCAAAATCCAATTACACCAATTCAGTGAAAGTCTGAATGGGGTGGCGGTGGCACTTACACATTCTTGTCCCTGCATACATTGTGTAAAGGGGAAAAGAACCTGAGAAGTATGAGGAGTTAAGGACTCAAACACTAATGAAATGTGAGACACCCTCTCTGATTCACCAGCTAAAAGTAAAATAGCAGCCAGTCTCCTGCTCACATTCTTCACACAGTCCAGGGAACAAAGAGCTGTAAACTCATACTAATAAAACCTAAACAATTCTGAAATCATAAAAAAGGCCTGCGTGTTACAAGGAAGTGCAGATAAAACGCTTCCTTACTATGTTCCCAGAAAAACTGCTGTGATTTACAAGAAGAATGCCTGGGTATAGGATTCACAGAGGATGTAAATCAGCATCCTTCCATTGTCTGACGTTAGTATAATATCTGATTTACTCCAGCTGTTTGTCCAGACTTCCCTTCAAGCACGTACTTTCCTTGGCCAGTAGTATTTCTTAACTGGTATATTTTTAATGCAGAGATGATAAGGGACCCAACAATATGAGGATTAAAGGCAATGTAGTAGTCATTTTCACTTCCTTAAAGCTTTCCCTATCTAGCAGAAGCAACACGCCTTTTGTTCTTTTGGTGAACTAATTATGGAGTAACTTAAACCAAAAGTTTGTGAATCTACAGGCAGTGATAGAAATAAAGTAAGAGATGGAAAGAAGATTTGACATTAGAGTGAAACTTATATATAGAATCGGAACATCTGAATTATTTAAGCAATCCCCTGTCTTAGAATCCCCTAATGCTCTTAAGTACCATTCATTCTTACCACTTTTGCTAGAAGTCTGACTTTTGACAGTCTTTTAAGTTGTTAAATATGATAAATACCAAAAGTGGCTACTCAAAGTAAACTTCTCTATAGTTTTTAGGGCTTAGAAGTTTTGCCTGTTTCTCTGGAGTCTGTATCAGCCAGAGGTAGGGCATGCAAACTCCTTTACATATCCAGCTGTTCTTTTGAAGAACTGTGCATTACCTAGACATACCCAGATGTGTGTGCCCACATTTTGCAGGGCTAGAGTACCCTCCAGAACTCTAGTTTATGCAGGGCAGATTTGTCTGTCTGCGTTATCTGTCTCCCTATGTATGTACATTGCCATGCTCCCCAGTGGCTCTGATATGCATTTCTACTAATTCAGGTGTCCTTTTTCAAGTTTTAAAAATGTCAGTGCTGCTGGTACAGTTTCTGTGAGTCAGCTGTGCTGGATATGCAGTAGAAACTTGCACCACATTTCCATTTTATAGATGATCTATTTTTTTAGGACTATTTTTCATCAACTTGTTACATGCAGAGCACTTGACAGTGACATTTCTAAATCTATGCATTTCTTTACAAGCAGTCTACACTCTTACTCACTGGACTGTGTCCCACTATGAGACATTATAATGGCAGATACATCAGTTCCAGGAAAAAATAATATTTGTCTTTACTTATATAAAACGTTTGAGTAAGTCTGTCTCAAGGAAATAAGCTTAACAATGCTGAGAAAAATCTGGTTTTCCCACCAATAGAAAATAACGATACCTATTTTTCTGCAGAATGTTCTTTTTTTTTGCATCCCTTCCGACCTTTTTCTTTGATTTGGTTTGTTCATTTCATGCACACAGAGCTTAATAGCATCACAACATTCTTCACTTGAGGCCTGTGGAGATTAAATTGAATTTTTGGCTTTTTTGATCCCTACATTGCTGTTGATATTTGTAATTTTTTAAAAACCTCAGGCTTCTTCAGGCTTAGTATGGGGATGCATTTAAATAAACCAGAACCTACTAATGGCCTTCCAATTTCTGGTAACTGGAAGACAGACTCTCTGACTATCCCTTGTCAATCTCTTCAATGAGGTCTAGTCCTGCAGTCAGTCCAGCAGTGACATGAGGCTTTTCATCTGAGTGTAGACATAACATAATTTTGGACTGTTACTCTACTTGACGTGTATTTCTCTCAAGACACAGATGTACAGGCCTTTCTCATTGACTAAAACAAGAGTGAAGAACTGGCCAAACAAAGCAGATAACCAGATATTCACAGCCATTAAATCGAGATAAAGCCTTGTTGTAATTTTGGTTTTGTTGTTGCGGGTTTTGTTGGTTTGGGGTTTTTTTGGTTTTTTGGTTTTTTTCTTTAGTAATATGGTTATGCAATTGATTACAGCAATTTTTGGAACATGGCATGGGAGTCTACTCTATGTCTTGTGATGCCTTTATTTATTTCTCCACCCTGGCCTGACCTGTCAGTTTTCGGTGGTACTACACCACTGGCAAACAGTGGCACTGAGGTGGCAAGGGAGCAGGTTTACTGGCTCTTCAAATGACAGGGTTAGTTAATATGGTGCTCCGTTGTGGAATGCAGGACACTGCACCCATCATTTCACCTTGTGGCATTCCATTTTTCTCCAGGAGGACAACACAGGTGCAAAACCTGTGCTTGTTTAGAGCAAAGTCATAACCAGCATACATTGACCCAGTAGGACTTCAGATAGCTCATGAAGTAGAA
Source organism: Pachycephala philippinensis (assembly GCA_013397055.1). Taxonomy (NCBI): domain Eukaryota; kingdom Metazoa; phylum Chordata; class Aves; order Passeriformes; genus Pachycephala; species Pachycephala philippinensis. The sequence continues at coordinate 25,021 of VWZT01006150.1, forward strand.
TTCTCCTTGGGTTATGCATGATAAACACAGTCATGAAATGGAATGTTTAGTTCTTTAAATCTCTTGGTGAAATGACAAATAACAGCTTATCTTTGTGTAAGTAATACCCCAGTGCTACATCTAAAAAGATTTGTGCAGTATCTGCGAGGTGTGGGACATAAAGTGCTACAGGAAAGGGTGTGAAATAAGAAAGGGAGAGGTTGAAAGATGTGTTATCAAACAGGTGAGCTCATGTACCATGCTTGCTGAGATGAGATGTTATTTCAGTTTTTGGGCATCTTCAGAAGCAACCAACACAGTGCAGAGAGGAGGGTGGAAGGTATCAGCACCTTGCATCCTAAGTAAAGTGGGAAGTTAAGCAGCAGAACTGTTGTTTCATTTCATGTGTGTAGGAAAGTTATATGCAGGTACTTTTCCATTTTAATACTTTAAAATTAGAATGTATGTAGGGTGAGACTAGCTAAAATAAAGGCTTAACACTTAAATTAATTCTTCTTCATACAATTGTAGTGAAGACAGCTGAATTCTTTTGTGTTGAAGTAGGGTTTTTTCCCCTGAAGATGCAGGAAATTAAAGCCATTACATTAGCAACGCATGCAGGCTGCCTAATTCTTTACAGGATTGAAAGCCAGTATAAATCCTAGACAGAAAAGTAAAGCACTCAGAGTTAATCACCTGGGTAGAGAAATCCATTCTGGTACTTTAGTTGTCATCATCACAGGCCGTACACTGCTGGCACTGATGCAGGGCACTGGCTCTGAAGGATATGGCCCAGCCTAGGAAGTTTTATGCAGGTAAGAAGTCCAACGAAATCCTAACTTCACAGTGTTAAGAAATTTTCAAAATTACTCTCACACCACAGCTAATAAATTCTGCTACAAAAGAAAGGTCATATTTGAAAATTTGCAAATGTTATGGATGTGTATGCCAAGGGAGCACTCTGACCATGGAGCAGCCATTTGGTATATCATAACTTTTTTTTCTTTTTTAATCCCATGGAACAACGAGCAATTTATGTCACAGAGGAATAGGTATTTGGGAATTGGGGTTAGAATGTAGTGTGATAACTTTAACAGTGTGTTCCTATACAATCTGAAAATGGAACAGGAACAATTTTTGAATAGTTAAGTGGTGTTTCTACTCATCTGAAAGTTCTCTACATTTAAGCCAAAATATATATATTTAAACTATTATACTAAATGTTTTTAAAGTTTATAATTTACTATTCAATAGTTGTTGGTATGTTTTCTATAGAGAGTAATTAAAGACACTTAGGTTTGTGTGAAAATAAATGTTCTAAATGTTACAAAAGGAGACATTTGGCATTAACAAGCCTCAGTCAGACACAGCATGCAGCAATATTTAAAGTAGCTGCAGCGGTCTAGATATTCTCCTGGGTTACCAAAAAAATTTGTGGAGGCTGCCTGAAAAATTAATGGCAAAAGCACCATCCTTCCCCGTAGGTTTCTGATGTGTAGGAGAACATGGGTTTTTAAGAGGCCTCTTGATTGATCTGGAGCATGATCTGAGGTTATGATGGTGGAAGAGAGAAGATTGCAGGTGTACAGGAGATTTTTAAGAGGTTAAGCATCCTTCTTCTCCTGAGATTATCCAAAGAAGTCTTACAAACTCCCTGGTGTTCTCTCAGCATTAATTACAAGCATTTAATTTTAAGTATTTTTGGACGTAGAAAATGCTTAGTGAATTCTGATTCTTTAGTCAGGCTGCAATTTTAGTGAAGGCTTATGTGTCTNACTTTTTTTTCTTTTTTAATCCCATGGAACAACGAGCAATTTATGTCACAGAGGAATAGGTATTTGGGAATTGGGGTTAGAATGTAGTGTGATAACTTTAACAGTGTGTTCCTATACAATCTGAAAATGGAACAGGAACAATTTTTGAATAGTTAAGTGGTGTTTCTACTCATCTGAAAGTTCTCTACATTTAAGCCAAAATATATATATTTAAACTATTATACTAAATGTTTTTAAAGTTTATAATTTACTATTCAATAGTTGTTGGTATGTTTTCTATAGAGAGTAATTAAAGACACTTAGGTTTGTGTGAAAATAAATGTTCTAAATGTTACAAAAGGAGACATTTGGCATTAACAAGCCTCAGTCAGACACAGCATGCAGCAATATTTAAAGTAGCTGCAGCGGTCTAGATATTCTCCTGGGTTACCAAAAAAATTTGTGGAGGCTGCCTGAAAAATTAATGGCAAAAGCACCATCCTTCNTCTGAGGTTATGATGGTGGAAGAGAGAAGATTGCAGGTGTACAGGAGATTTTTAAGAGGTTAAGCATCCTTCTTCTCCTGAGATTATCCAAAGAAGTCTTACAAACTCCCTGGTGTTCTCTCAGCATTAATTACAAGCATTTAATTTTAAGTATTTTTGGACGTAGAAAATGCTTAGTGAATTCTGATTCTTTAGTCAGGCTGCAATTTTAGTGAAGGCTTATGTGTCTAAGAAGACTCTCACAGGAGGCAAAATTTGTTTTTGTGATTATAGGTTGATTTTCCTGTCTGTGAACCTTTCACCTTTCACTTCTGATAGAAATTTTGCGTTATGTTCAAGTTGGTATGTTAAGCCTGGGGCAACTAAATTTCCTGTGAAGTTTTGTACTGCATTGGACCCTTTCATATTTGGGTCCACACTTCTTTGGAGGGTTAGTTAAGCCAGAGTACAGCTCTAAAAAGAAAAAAATATTAATATACTTGGAAGTAAAACTGTGTAAGGTCCAAACCTTTAGATTGCTTAGACTTGTGCTGGTTAAATATCCATTCATTATAATAAAGACTTCCTCCTTTGTAAGAAATTTCATTTTCTCCTTGCTTTGCTTTGCCTTATTGCAGCTTTTTACCCTGCAGCGAGCATCCTGCCTTCTGATAAAAATTAGCTAAATGACCCCAGACCATGGTTTCACATGAAACTCATCCTTTTCAGAGCATGGGACCATGTAGTCTATAGGACTATATTTGCAGAGAATAAGCCTGTTACGTAGAGGGTGCTTTTGCATTTGCATCAGAAGCTGACAAGTGTCAAAAAGGACCTGTGGGAGGAGGAAAAACTGCCCACAAGCCAACTGATGGGAAGACAGGAGAACCTTGCTCCATCTTTGGTTATCTTATGTGATGCTGGATGGCCTTAGGACAGGTGTCATTAACTGAATGTTCTCATGTTCTGTGCATGTCTCTTCAGACACCTGAGGTGAAATTAATCTCACCAAATATAGATCTCAGACACATTTAATCTAAGTGATACGTGAGCCTTTATAGTCACTAGAAAGGTACAGACATATCTGGAAGATGGCTCATTCCACTTCCAGGAACATACCTAAGGAAGTGATACAAAGTGCCCTTAAGAAATACCAGGGTTTCTGCAGTGACTTGGTGGTATCAGATACCATGAATCTCCTGCCAAAAGATGTCATGGCATGTCAGAGTGTCAGCAAGAGTCAGTAGAAGCAAAGAACCTTTAAGACTGCTGAAAGATCAGATTGCCCAACATCTTCAGAATAACAGAAAGTAAGTGGACACCACCATGTTGTAGCTATTATTTGTCAATGCATAAATTACCAAAGGCTACAATTAGAATATTGATAATTCTCAGTATTGGGAGGAAGTTTGAAAGATAACTCCATTAATGTCTGAATTTCACTGAGTGTACAAAGCAGTTTTAACAACTACACTTTAGTCTTTGAACGTTAAGACAGAAGACTTAAGATAGCCAACAGTCTTGCAAGAAAGTCTTTTGTATCTTATCCTTTACTGCTCCTTAATTGTCCATTGAGATCAAGAAGAATTGGGCATGTTGGAAACAATAGCAGGAAAGCAAGTTATACCTTTTCTAAAATTGTGGAATCCAAGGAGTGAAAGAGAATGATTATATGTGTTACATATACATGTCTAGACTTTCTTCAGGTAACTGATACATAAATAGTATGTTAAAACAACCAGAAATTATGCTTATCTGATTTATATTAAGGGTGGAAAAGGGTATGACATAAATAATTTTTCGGGTTTATGTGCATCAATCACAAAATCTGAACATCTGTATTGTATTCAGATTTGATCTTTCCATTTCCAGAAGAGAACATGTAACATAGAATAGTTCTTTATGTCAGAACATTGCAGGATTTCAAGCAACAAGACATTTAAATTGGAGATATCTTTAGTTCTGCAGTTCTCAGTGTTTCTAGAGAACACCTTTGGGTCTACTATTAAAAACAACTGGGTACAGAGACCGGTCTTATAGCAATACTTAAGATGACTTTTTTCTTTCTGGTTTCAAACCTACTTTTTAACTTTATTTTTGCAGGACTATTATTTTCCCTTTAATTTTCTGAGCATTTCATTTTGCACCTGCTTTTTATGACGCCTTCAGTCGTCCTTCCCTTCTTTCTCCCCTTCCCCACCATCCTCACTCCCCTCTGAAATATGCTGTTTGACTTGGAAGTTCTCCTAATGACTTTAAGGATTAGAAAAGCAAAAGGGAAAGTGAATGCTTTAAAGCAGTGCACCAATGCACCCTTTCAGAGCAGAGAGCAGCACATAGGCAAGGACAGAGAAAAACAGTATCTGTGCAAAGGCACTGTGAACACTAGTACACTTAGCAGAGTGGATGTGGAGGTTTGTCATCGTTCTGTGCAGATGCCCTGAAGTTTTTTGAAAAAACCTTTATACCGAAACAGGTATGTACCAGTCTCAATCCCTGAATGAGAGATACTCCCAGGCTTAAAGCAATGATTTTTTTTGTTAATATTGTATCTATATAGCCTTCTGAAAACATCAGGTGCTACATAAGTATTATTATATTCAAATAATAAAATTAATACTTGAAGCATCAAACATTTAACCCTCTCTTTTCCAGAGAAACACACAAATACAGTACTGTTCTAATAAATCCTTAATTTTACAGATTTCCTGCTGAAGTTTCTGACTAATGGTAAGTTATTTGTTCAGAAAGATTTTATGGTGCTCATAAAAATTCAATCACAGTTTTAAAATAACTTGTAGTTTTTCTGTAACATGATGCTGCCATCTCAGTTCCCAGAGGGTATATTAAATTCAAGTAGCAATAACAAATCATTTAAGCAATAAATAAATAACCTGAGACTGAGTTGTTAAGAGTTAATAGTCTCCCATACACTCAATAGAGACTGAGGCTCCACTCTATTAAAGTGACCCCCGGGGCCATGGGCCAAATTGCACCCAGTTGTTTTGTGGAAGGTATTCATCCCTCACACATTCATTTCCTTCTTTATGTTGTCTCCTTTCATCAGTGAAGGCACTCTGCAGTCCCTGAGTCCAGAGAACAATTACGGTACAGTCTCAGAGAAAAGAAAGAAAACTGGGGTCATAAATATGTTAAATGGGTACGTGGGTTTAAGTGGCTTTGTAAACTAAACACGAGGGAAACCTCAGACTAATTAATGAATATGAAGCGGCATGATAGGAATGTTTTAAGGGGAAATTCACATTACACACACACACACACACACACAAACTTAAAAACAAATTTTTTTCTTCCAGTCTAAAAATTTATTCCAGCAGGACAGTCATGACATAATACATCCTTATGTTTTACTGAAATGGTATTCAGGTAGGAACTGACTGCAGAGATAGCCGAGCTAATAATTCATTCTCATCACCTTATTGAGAATTAAATTCTTCCCTCCACAGAGATCAGGCATTTATCATGATAGTGAAGCTATGCAAAAAAAAGGCAGGAAGATTTATGACTCAAGCCCAAATCACCATTTAACTTCACCTTGTATGTCAATTCATGACCCGACTTACACTCACCACTAAAATACACATGGATTCATTGAATGCCAGTGGTATCAGAATTAGGCCCTATTATAATAATAACACTATGGGCCCAGAACAGCAGTCTTCTTTCAGTTCTAGCAGTGGGACAATTTTTGCTCTCAGAGTCTTCCATTCTCATGTGCCAGCAGGAGGCAGAAGAGGGGGAAGAGGACCTATGGGCTTTCCCTTACTAAAAGTCTTTTCCTATATTTATATTAGTCCAAATTCTGGGGAACTTTGTTCCTGAGATCTACTACAGCTTCTGCTTCCAGCCTCCAGTACTGTCTCCACGTCCACAGCTTGCTTCAAAATACTAGCTGATGTCTATGGGGAGTTCTATGTGTCTTGTTTTTGGAAAAAGAAGAAAACAAAACCAACATATTAGAAAGCAAAACTATTTGTTTTAGCTGAAATCAAACTCTATATAGGGAAAGACCAAACTATAGAGGGACTATTTTTTTCACCAAAAACCCGGAAGAAAAGTGATACTTCTGTGCAGATTTTTTTGGTATAGAGTGCAATGATTCCATAGTCAGTACAATTCAGGATGGTATTGCCAGCAGCACAGTAGAACTTTGCTCTGAAGGTCCATGCCATCTTTGCCTTTTCCAGACCCTGCTCAGGATACTGCTCACTTGCCATGAGAAGGCTACAAATGAAAGCACAACAGAAGCTTACTATATATATAATTATTGCTGCAATTAATACACATATATTACAGCATTGATATCTATGATTGCCACTTTGTTTTGGTTCTAATCCTCTGCTTTCATTTGTTCCTTCTTCTCCAGTTCAGGATACCTAACAGGTTTGTTCAAGTCAGCTTTTAGACAATCACAAACTCATTGGATGTAGAGACTAGGTGGCTGCTGGTGGTGTCCCTGGTATGTGCACACACTGCTCCTCATGTTAGACACCAGGTTCCAAACAATTAATGTCAGGGAGAGATTTTAGCTGAGTTCAAAAGAGGGAAGTTTGAAACTCCCGTTTAGAAGGATGACAAAACAGCCACTGCTCCTGCTAGGCATGGAGGGGAAAACCTTTCAACAAGCCTTTATCCCAGGATTTCAGAATATGGAGTTTTAATTTCTCTGTTAAAAGTGCTGTTGAAAAGCAGCTATAGCATAGGAAGAGGGGCAATGACAAAATTAAACCTGTGCAGTTACCCTGTAATACTGTCAGTACATTATTGATATAGTTACACAGAAAGGTATCTACAGTGTTTATTCACCACCACTCAAAATATTCCCAAGTCAAAGCATCCCATGGAAGGCAATGGAAAGAGGTTTTCAGAAAGGAGTAAGTGAGCTGGTTTAACTCTTTGCCAGGAAAAGACCATTTTCTTTCTGTCAGTTTGGCCAGCTTCTCAGATGACAAACCACCATTGTCTTCAATGCAGTGACACTGATCTATACCAGCTTTTCAGCTAATGGATAGTTCACAGGCCACTTCTGGTTTTTGTCAAGTGTAGTCAAGATTTGTAAGTATTTTCAGCTCTTTTTTTTTTTTTTCTTTTACTTTTTTTCCCAACTCTTTTACTTGTTGGCCTATCAGCTCACTGATCTGCTAGCTTAAATGGTCTGAGCAAGAAGACTAAGGGTAATTTGCATCCTATAAATAAAATTAAGGGGTGATTAATGTAAAAGGACTAAAACAAGCAGAAAACTTTCAAGATCAAAAGCCATTTTCTGAACACCAGCATGTAACAAGTGGCACCACTCCACATCCAGGACAGAAACAAAGGCAGTGCTTTCATTGGGTCATCTTTTTCATGGTTATTATTTATTTATTTTTGCTATTCATTCAGCTCAAGGCTGACCATGGGCTGAGAAAGGAATTTAGGATTACAGCCACCCTCCCAACATCAGCAAAACTATAAATAGTGTCCAGTCTTTTATCCTCTGAACACTCCGAAGATCCTTGTAAGTCTGCGGAAGTGTTAAGCTTGCCAAAGGAGCCCAGAGTGGGGCCTTTAATGAATAGACTTCGTTGTGCCTGGTGATTACACAGGTAGATGGTGACAAGGCAGACAGTGTCCAGTCCTAACAGCGGTCTTTGTGTTTGGGAGACGATTCTTTCAAACCCTCTGTTCTGCTCTGTCTGATCCTTCTGTGCTCCTCCGAGACAGGCTGGATGGGAATGAAACTGCATCCCCTTCTTTTCTGGCTTCGGCAAGGGGGCAAGCATGACACAGACTGAAATGGGCATTTTCTTTCTGGACCAGTGGTAAGCAGTGAGCACGCTGCCAACAAGGCTGAGCCTGGCCTGGAGACTGTTCACCTGTTGTCTCCCGCTTCCAGCTCCTGGCAAATGGCTGTGCTTTGAAACCACGGAAGCACTATAACAATTTAGTATTTTTTCTAATTACACAGAGAGATAGAACATCTACATTTGGCCTCTCTGAGCTTTTCTTTTCAAACCAAATAAAATGCTAGGTGTTACCTTGGTAGTTTTTCCACTTTGGTAGGATTTCATGGAAATGTGAAAATGAAAAATGTTTAGTAATAAACCACTGTCTCTTTCCCTATTAAAATTGTCAGGATAGTAAATCAAGTTTTTAATGGCTAGGAATAAAAAATCAGTACATTTAAGAAACCAAGAGAATGTCTTCTGTGGCATCTCTAAAAATATCATCTGGTACCAGTTAGTTTGGAGAGACACACATGTGACAAAGTTTATAGAGAAAATGTTGGTGTGCAGTTCAACTTGAAACAGAGAGCCTCAAAACACACTCTTCATTTTTCAAATGGCTTCATGTGTGATGCTATCTGTGGCAAGAAGGATAAGCGTTGTCATCTGGTTGGTACTTACTTAGAGCTTCATAAATGCCAGCACAAGTATCCAATTGATTTTTTAAAATCTAAATATATTCAGTTTTGATTTTTAGATACATTGGATGATGAGGACCACATAAAAAACCACAATTAAATTTGCAGGATAAATTATGCTGCATGTAAAGCATAATGGATAAATGAAACAGAAAAATAAAATCTGCCTCTGAGGTGATTGATTGATTGGTCCTGCAGTTCTGACGCCACCTGAAGTGAGGTTAAAAGGAGCTTTGGCACAGGGAGGCTGGAGGCAATGAAAGTTTGTGCCTAGTAGCCTTCTTGCTTTTTTTTTCTTTTTTTTTTTTTCTGTGGAAGATCAATCTGTCAAACTAAAAGAAAAATAGACTTCCTGTCCATTACATATACAAGTCCTTGAATTATCTTTAGCGGTTGCCTTTTCACTGAACTGTGAGACAACTTAATTTGAAATTATTCTTTTTGGAAATCCTAAACCCTTGACACATTTCATTAGGCACAAAATTATTACAGTTATCAGTTAATTTGTTTGAAGACTTGGTAAACACTTGTTACAAAGAGTTTTAGAGACATCTAGTAGTTAGCAGAAAAGGGAAGCTGTCTCCAATCCTTAGGTTATTTACTTAGCACTTATTAAGCACCACTTCTGTATCTACCCAAAAAAGAAATATTTTAAGCAAACCGTAAAAGTAGGCTTGACCCTTTCACAGGCACATCATAAATCAATTGTTAAAGCAAGGGTGAAAACTCTGAAAGAGGTCAGAGGTGGAAGAGAGGTCATCTCTGAGAAGGGACAGTGTGAAAATCCATGAGGGGTGGAGCTTAGCCAGAGATAAAGGCTGGAAAAAGGAAATTCTAGCAGTGGCAAGGTTCTTACACCATGAAAACGCCAATAAAATCATAGCTATCAGAGTGCTGAGGTTATTCACAGATCATTTCTAAGCCTGCAGCTCCAGCTGCCAGATCAAGGGTGCCAGCTCATCTGCCGAGTGACAGGGGCATTTTTTTAAGTGGAGTATTTGCTTTCAGTCATACACAAAGTCAATACAACACTTCTATCTGTTTCTCAAAAATTTTACCATTTCTTCAGCTAGACTTTGCTTGACCTAGCTGCCATCAGGTCAGAGAGGTTTACCTCAATGACACAACAATTTCTGTGGGCAAACTTTGGCAACTTGGGAGCAAGCCCTGCATAAAAATGTTTGCTGCTATTCCCTGAGAAGCAAGGAAGTCTGCATATGTCTGACTTCAGTGTTCTTTCTGTGTTAACTACCAGTGCACTGCTATGTTCAGGACTGAGACTCGAGACAGACTTGAGGAAACTGTATAGTGGCATGAGATGGAAATAACTCTCTGAATACATTTGCAATAGCGTAAATAAAGCACTACCAACCACACTAATTTGCCACTTTGTTGACTCTGGTTTCATCTCATCTTCAGTCAAAAGGCATTAAATGATGCAACTGTAAGATTTGTTTAGTCTTTAACCAACCAGCCTCACAGTTCCTGGTTTGTTGTTTTGGTTTTTTTTATGCAGGTTTTAGCTCAAACACAGAATTTCAATGAAGAGCTCTATTTAAGCATTTGTTTCACTCAATAGACTAAGGTTTAAATTCCCAACAATTAAAGTTATTCAGATTTAAATGGGAAGATTTCCTGATTGTTTTGTAACTGCACAATTTATAAGTCATAATGACATTCCTTCACTTTGTCCAGAAAAAACAAAGGCTGATTTATTTCCTAATAACAAAGGCAAATGGTGAGGCTGTATGAAACTGCTTCCTTATTTTCAATGGGTCAGTGCCAGGCTGTTAGGTATCTTTGAACCCCTCCTCCCATCTACAGCTTCCCCCTGAAGCAAAGTGCTCCAAAACATTACCAATCTGCGGAGCACATCACGTATGGGGTTATGCTGGACACCCAGAGACAGTGCAGAGTCTGATACCTGCACAGTGTGTTACAAGAGACCTGCTTGATATTCATTGTCAGCGCTGATTGCACTGGGCTCACTGAAACACGGCAGAATGCATTCATCTGGCTAATGTATATACCTTCATTGATGCTGCATTGTGATGTAAACAATGTCCTGTTCCTTCCTTATAGTAACCTAATTGACAGCCAGGCATTTTGAGTGCTCCAAAGGGCTATTGTTGTGGTGAATGCCGTAACAATAGGATTTCATATAGGTTGGGGCTTAAGAAAAGTACAATGTCCTTTTTCTGATAAAAAACCAAGAATTTTGTCCTGGTTGAGAGTGGGATAATGGGTTCATCATGGAATTAAGGCTTTAGCTTTGTTGGGAATCAGCCACTTATTTTTATAGATACATTTGTTTAAAATCTTCTCTTTGAATTTAATGCATATATTGTCTCTGTAGCTGTATTTTTCAAAACCCATATCTCTTGCTTCCCTGACTGATAGACTCACATGATGTGAAGCTTTAAACTACAGTTATGTGCTGTTAGCCAGGGGTGAATGCCCTGGTGACTTTTGCAGGGTCCAGAAGCAAAGCCAAGAAAAATCACACCCTGCATCTGAAGAACAATTTTGTGATGATATTGCTAACAGCTCAGCCCAGAAATGAGAGTTTTAGGCACAGGGGTTATTTCAACCCCTTAATTTTAAGTGCTTCCTATTCTTTGCCTCCCCCTGGAGACAGAATCTCTTCCACTTCCGTCTTGCAAATTGAGATACTGCCAGTCACAGGCTCTGTTTGAAGATGTGGCCCTTAACCTCTGGGGTTGTGAGAAAATATTGAAAAAGAAAGTTGAAAAAATCCTGATGTTTGGAAGGATTTCAGCTAAATAAAATGATCCTTGCTGGTTACAGCCTTCTGGTAATGAGGGCATTGCTGTGCCCTCTGGTTATCAAACTTGAAGATGTTTCCCTGATGGCCATGCATTTCAAGGGACAGAAAAATCAAGAAGAGGTGGTTGGGAAAACGTTTTCAAAATCTAGAATGACCACAAATCAAAGTGGACAAGAGGCTGCCATTTGTGCTGCTGTGAAGAGGTTGCTCCCACACACCAGCAGAACAGACATTCAACCCATCTGATTCCTTTAGCCAAATTCTTGAAAAAGCATGTTGAAAGCCTCCCTTCCTCCTGAGGATGTTTAGTTTCCATAACTGAGAGGATTTTCTTGAATGCCCAGGCTTTTTGCCCCTATAGAAGCCACATTTAAAGAGTGCTGAACATTCAAAGCCTCGTCGGAAATCAGTGGTTTGACTCTGTCTCGAGTAAGATAACATTTTCACTTCTGATCAGTTAAAATTATTTAGGCTGAGATTCTCAAATCTGCTGAAGTAGCTTAGGCATGCTTTTCCTTCTGAAGATGAATGGGTCCTCTGTTTTCAGACAGAAATTCAACAACACATGAAGATCCAGTCTCTAGCATGGAGTGGATCAACAGTATAATCCTATACACATGAACTCTGGCAGTACTAAAAGCCCACAACTCCTGTTTTGCTGGGTTCCAACAGATGTAGAATATATGTGAAGTTTGTACCTTCAAGCACATGGAAGTAAATCAAGCCCAGATATCGAGATCTTTCTCTGTCTCCTATGTATGCATTCAGGCATGTGTTTGAATGATCTTTTCCAAAACACAGTATATTTAAAATCAAGTTTTTCCCACACATACATTCATATGGTCAAAAGTAATCTTTACATGGATTATTTTAATTGGTTGAACATGTTTTAAGAGGTGGGGAAGAGTGGGATTTGCAATATTTTCCTGCTCCCCTCTTTGGCATACTTGCGAGTCCACATGTGCAAACACCTTCCTCTCATGCTCTCTTTCCTGTGATTCCTGAAACACACTCAAACAGCTTTGCAGAAATGTTTAGCCATCTCAGTTGCAGCTGGACTGTTGTGATGACGGCAGCTGCTAGGTGAAGGATGGAGAAGCTGTTTTTGGCATCATTGCCAAGTGCATTAGGACAAGCTATCTGCAGATGTTGAAACTTGATTTGGGTGGAAGAGTAATTTCCTATTAGTATTAGTACTAGGGATGGGCAGGTTCACATTGCCTGACTGGGCTCAGACCCAGTAGGCTTGAAAATTCACTAAATATTCACATATTATTTATTTTGAGTACCTCTGGGAAAGGAATGAAACCAACCCTTTTATTGTCAGAAAAAAAGAAAGAAAATCTCTAGTGAAAAGACATAATCCAGGGTGGAGGACCCAATGCAGTGAAACAGAAACAGAAAACCATATAAATAAATAAACCCAGGCCATAGTATATCAGTCTCCTAAATCTAACTTTCTATAAGTACATCAGGGATTTAAAGATAGGAATTGGCATCCTACAGCCCACCTGTTATTTAAAAAACCCAAACTTTAAAAAAAAAAAAATCAAGTTATCTATTTCAGAGAGAGCAAGAGGAGGAGAGGAGAGGAGAGGAGAGGAGAGGA
>VWZT01006150.1:43515-103885 GCA_013397055.1 Pachycephala philippinensis
AAAAAAAAGATAATTTTTAAATTTTCTGGCATGAGACCCATTAACATTAGATAAGATAAAGTGTTACAAAATATATTCCAGTAAAAAGCTTTCTCTTCTGAAATGTATGACATACTGAAAAAGAAATAAATTAATTTTCTGTGGAGTAATCACCTGCAGAAGTGAAGAGTCATCAGATCAGGTTTGATGCACCACTTCTTTGTTTTTTGGACTCACTGATCTCCGAGGTCTTTTGCAACTTAAATGAGTCCATAATCCTGTGATTTATTGGACCAGTTGCTGAAATTCTTGTGCTCTATCATCTGCTAATGGTGACAAATCCATCATCAGCTGTCAGATACTTGGGAAATAGGTGGAACTCAGAATGAAGTCATTCACACCTGCAGGTTTTTAAAGACACTCCTACAGATGTTGGTCAGTCTAAGGAGTACAAATGTAAAGGGAGGAAGGGGATTCCTTGTTGTGTGGGTGTTTTAAAAAGATTTTTGCTTGACCTAAGCAAAATGAAAAATGAGATCAGTAGAATCAGAAACAAAATTATTTTCATGAAACGAAGTATTTTCTTAGGTGTTTTTGTACTTTTTAGTAACAAAAAATATCAAAATACCATGTATAACCATTTGTAATCATTTAAAGAACATCACGTGAAATATTTGACAGGCACACAATCTCTCAGGTGAATTTAATGCAGATGGAATAGTTTCAAGAAACATGAACGTTTTTGGGTTTTTTTCAGCAAAAAGACCATTAGATACACTCCCTTTTTCCAAATTAAATATCCACCAAGGGCCCAGTCAGTAACACAGACTCAAGTTGAGCAATTGTTAGAGCCTGTGGGACCCTTGCCAGAGCTGGGATTGCAAGGTTGATCCCTCAGGGAAGAGGAGTATTGTAACAACGGTGCTGTGCTGAAAGACTTTTGAAGGAAGCAAAAAAAAGAAAAAAAAACAACCATGGGAAACCCTCCAGGTACTTCTTGTAATTAGATACAAATTCAGTATCATTTTAAAAAGCAAAGAAATAATTACCTTCATTGTTTCATTTGGAATGCTGAAAAAAGCCCAAAACATCCTGCTTTTCGCCAAGCTCCCCGAGTGTGCTGAGGAATGTGCAATACCTCCTTAGCTTGTCTGGCTGGAGCTACACCACAGCCACGGCTGTGTCATCTGCTGGTCACACAGGTGGAAAGAGACACTTCCAAAGCACAGTTCAGTCACATGCAGACTAGCCACAGGTACCCAGCCGTGCCAGTTATTCTGCCCGTGTCTCCACCTCACCCTTTCCTGCATTTCCACCATATGGTTTTCAGTCTCTGGAAGAGTTTGAAGTCTAACACAGGTAGTGGTAACTCTATTGAAATGACTGCCCTCAACACCTGTTCCGCAAATAACAAGTGTGTCTGATTTCCCTCCTTGAATCACCTGATACTCTCTGACCCGAACTTCCATACAGGTACAAAGTTGTTCTGAGAAACAATTTGCATCACAGTACATGAAATTAATGTTAAATAGCTTTTATTTTTATTTAACATAGGCATTGCATACTAAGCATATACTGATGAATGATTTCTGGTTTTGTCAGTATCTGTCACCAGAATTACATTATCATGGAACCAAAGCGGTGAGGAGATCATCAATCTCCTGAAATGATGTGCAGCTCATCAGCTGTCTTTATTCTCATTAGTTCTCAGTTGCAACAGCATGAATTTCTGGCCCACGAAAGGAGCTGCTGCTCTAATTCCACTATCAGTTTATTAGTAATATTGGCTTTTTGGTTTAGCTAAGAGAATGCTTTTAAGGAAGTTTCCCAATCACCCAGCTTAGCACATGGAGTTTCAGATCACTGACTGGTCTCAGGGCACAAAAATTACCTTCTCTTATGGTTGAATTAAAGCAGAGGACACCACTTAGCAGGACGTTGGCTGTATTCCCATTGCTAATGGACATTCAGCACAAACCAGACAAGAGCTACTCCGAAACAAAACTCCTGAAACACATCTGTTCTGCTCATTTTGTACTCTAGAAGCGGCTTACTTACTAGGTACACAGATTTCAGGTTCACAGATGTACGTTAGATTGTTACCTGTGAATGTGTGATTTTCTGCACTTCTGTCCATCACAGTGTCAGAGTTCACACTGTATCCACACAGTATGATTGTAGATCATTCTAGATACGACTATATTTAAAGATGCTGTATTTTTTTTTTTCTAGGAAGGTTCTCTATTTGTTTCCTTAGTCTAAATAACCTTGCAAAATGATAGGTGCACTCAGCTCCTACCATCTCAGATTTTTGCTCTGTGTGGTTTTACCTACTCTTTTGCCTCTGAATTCACTTCAGACTGCATTCAATAGCAGCTTAAAGACAACAATTGGACACTAAAAGCAAGTGAACCTGCCAATGGATTAATAAAAATAAGAAAACACTCTATGAAAAATTCCACCATCTCTTTACTTCAGGCAAACACTTCTTGACTATCCTCAAACTGACAGATTTTTCTGCTGTGTTTGCTTAGACAAAATGTGCCCAGCAGCCAATTATGTCCTTTTCCCTCCTGGGAACCAAAATATTTTTCTTTTAGCATAGGTTTTGTTAGGACACAGCCCTATCTTCCCTAGTAGCAGACGGGAGCTTGTTGGATATGAATCTCCTTTCCAAAAGCACAGCAAAGAGAGCATCCTTTTCTGTCATCAACGACTTGAAAGTGTCAAATGTTCTCCTAAGCTAGCACTTGCTGTTTGCTAAGCCATGCAGTTGTGTTAGAAAGTGTTCTGTGTAATCTGTGACTTAAAGACATGGAGGCTTGACTTATAAATCAGGACCTTGTTATTACAGTCCTTTTGTTAGCCGCACATGGCAGTATTAGAGAGATACTTTTGTGTATTCTGGCTTTGTTAGGAGAACTAAACCCTGTCTTTGATGCTGTGTGGTGATAAAAAGTATACAAAAGCTTGAAATGCAAATATATTAATGTATATATTTCTTGGAGGATTCACATCTTTCGTAGACACAGGTTGTCTTATGTGCTGCAGTCATTATTGCCTCAGTTTAAGATGCATTTAGTTTAAGATCCTTCAGAGGAAGATGCACTAAGGTAAAAAAAAGGTGCTATTTTTACTCAGTAGTTTATGTTAAAGGTTAAATTTCAACAGTTTTGTCTTGTGGAGATTGATAGTTTCATCAGATTCTTGCAAATATTCTAGTACAAAACCATGCTTTCACCACAAACAAAATATGCAGCTACTGAATCTTCTTTTCATCACCAAAACAAACAAGCAAACTAAACTTTATGAAAAACCAAATTTTGTAACTGGGAAGTGATCTGGAATTAAATAGCAAATACAGAGTGGTTAAGCCTGTAAGTTCATATATTTTCTTACTTTATACTTAATATTGTTTGAAATATAGTACTATGTAGGCTTGATTTACACTTAGAGTTAGGAATGTGCTCACATGCTACTGTTCTTTATGTACGGCTTTTGGCCCTGGCAAAAAGCATCTGTTTCACATGGCGGAAAATTGGAATCAAATTGACTTGGTTTAAATTAGTTCATTATGTGCTAAGTAGTGGTTTGGAGCTGTGGGTGTCATTGAAATGTTTTTCTTGTCTATAGAAAACTAGGAAATTACCTAAAGTAAAGGTGGAAAATATTAACTCGTGCCAACAGCACTTGAAAAGAATGGCTGGAGGTGTCAGGTCTTCACTATATGAATCATGTCAGATTATTAGCTCCCTTTCCTGAACTGCACCTGTAATGGAGGGGTTTTGATGAGAAATAGATTTAAAAAATATGTAAATGGTAAATAAGAATATGAGTTGCGCTTCATGTAACCACAAGATTTAACAAAGTCTGTTAGGTCCATAGCAAACTGTAACTGAATCCCACTGATTTCTTGGGACTTACGAAGAAACTCAAGTAAAAAGGACATTCCTGAAGGAAATACCTATCGTAATCAACATTTCAGTCATTCTGCTAAAAGTGTTTTGCTGTTATATGGGATATATGGTTTTTAATTAAAATCTCATTTTACAAAAAGTGCACTTCAATGGTTTGAATAGGAGTTCAGGGGTTTTCTGATAGCCTGCTTTCATGCCATGCCATCTAGGAGGCATGGAAAAGTGGTGACTGTTGCTCTTCCCAAGAGCCGGGATATCTGATTGTGAGCAATCTCACAGCATGAACACCAGGTCTCTGATCTCTGACCACTGACAGGTCATATATCAGGACATTGCCAGACACTGAAAACACCCTAAGCAAGTGAGCCAGCTGGCCAGCTATCTGAGTGATGTACTGAAAAACATGTGTTGGCTCACTGCTGAAGAAAAAAAAGAACCAATCCAAGTTTAAAGATTGAGGCATCTATTTTTCTTTTCTGATTTTCTTTTCTGATTTTTACCTTAAAACATTCCAGTCTGAGACAAATAAATGCTCTCCACAGAAAAACACAGCTATTGAGCAGCAATCCTTTGTCCATGCCACAGTTCTTCTTCAGAACAGACTGCAAAGCAGTTACTTACTAGCTTTGGGGCTACCAGGATGCAGAACAAAATCTGGTACTGATTTCTTCTCCCTCTCAAAGCTGTTGCTTCATCATACACAAGCACTTGACATAAGTCACTATTTATTTATGTCCTCAGACACACCGGCCATCACTCTCTTCAGCTCTCTGCTCCCTGTCTGAACACCCTCTCTGAAAATTCTCTGCAGACAAAGCCCTCAAGTCTCTGGATACAGCTTTGGTCCCTCCTCTCCTTTAGTTCAGTAAACCCTCCCAGCTACCCAAAAAAATCCAAAAATATGTTGGGCATCAACAGGAAGGATCCTGATGGCAGAGGACATTGTTTTGTCACCTAATAAAACCTTGGAGTGCTGCATGCAGAGCCTGTCTCTGAAGCCTGAGGGGGGTGCAATGTAGTTGGAAAGCACACATAAGAGGGAAAGCAAAATGCTTAGGTTGGCAGAGCCGTAGCCTTAGCAGAAGGGTCTAGGAGGACTGTGACTCTGGTGCAGAAAGTAGAGAGCTGGGGTATGATATGACACATTTACAAAATCGTAAAGGTGGTGAATAACCTGGATGTGAGGATCCTGTCCAGTCACTCTCACTTGGCTAGAGCTAGAGGACACTCCATGAAATCCATGGATCACCATAAGTCAGATGAAAAGGTATTCATTCACACATTGGACTTCTGGAACTTGCTGCCAGAGGAGGGTGAGAAGTCAGGTAGTACCAGCAAGGCCTCAAACAAGAATAGGAGAAATTTGTGTGCAGCATCTATAATCTGTACATGGACACTAAGAAGACAGGGCGGGAATACAGCGTGTCTCGGTGATGCTGGAAAAGAACAAGAGGAATGGCACCAAAGTGTCCAGGCTCACGTGCTCTCCTCCAAAATAGCACTTTCCCTTATGGACAAACATCTTGAAAATCGTCCTGAAGCTGTGGACAGGCTACTAGCACTTAGCAAAGTCCTTGAAATGTCTCCTCTGTAACACAGGCTGCAACACAGAAATCAATACCAGAGGCTAGAGCATTCTAGGGCATAGGTGAAAATAATTTCTTTTCCTGGAATTATTTCCCTTTTCAAAATTGTGACAAGTATTCTTGTTATGCAGTGTCTCCAAAGGAGGACTGTTGTTCTGCTCCTCTGGAGACACGGCTTTGGTTATACCCCAGAGGTACCATTGATGTTACTACAGTGTCATCGTTGTCATTGTACCTCTACATATCTCCTGACAGTAAAACATATTGAATTCAGATGATTTATTTTTTAATCTTTGGTATTAAATATTTAACTTTTCCCCCCTGGTTTTAGAAACAGCCATTGCAACCTTTCAGCCTCTTACTTCGATAGAGGGAAAAAAAAGCTTGCTAATGATTCCCATGCCCAGATGACTGAATATCTTCAATCCTTATATATCATGGACAGAGGATTCAGAAAAGAATATACAAGTAAGGTATGAATATTGCTTTCTCTAAGACATGTGCATCTTTTGACATGCATTGATTAGAAATTTGAGTAGTATCATCAGTGGGACTGTGATATGGAAAGAAAAAGGGTTTGGTGGTGTTCAAAATTTGCTGTTCACATAGCTTTGACTATGCCCAGTTGTGATTGACATCCTTATGTTAGCAATAAGTTGTTTATAGCTGGAAAACAGTCTTTGACTGTAGAGAACTGATTAGTAATTTCCCTCTTGCACTGGATCCCTGACTATTGAACTGACTGACATAGATGTAACACCAGATCTCAGATCAATTGTCTCCATATGCATTTTAGATCTCCTATATTCCAGTCCTGGTATGTAAACATTCTTCAGCTCCATTTATCCCTTTTCTTTCTTTCTAACAGATTGGATTACTGCAGCATAGTCTGCAATAATTGGTATGGTTTATGTTTAGCACAAGGCCTTCCTCCCTTCTTCATGTTCAGGGCATTGCCTCTGCTCGTAAACAGCAAAGCACAACACTACCTTTAGACCAGGCCTGTGTTCCAATCTAAAAGTGGAATTTCTAGAGACAGTGCTTTCTGGAGCAACAGGCCTTCTCCTGTGCATTAGGAAACCCCTGGAAGTCCAGTCAGTAGGGCTGTGGGCTCACTGAGGGCATGCATCTCAGTGTAACCACATGGGCTTACACTTCCGTAAGCAACAGCAAGCCTGTCAGTAATAATGGAAGTGTTTAAGCAAGGATACTTGAACTAAGAGAACTCTTATATGCCTACTAGTTTGTAGCCAGTGCTGGAGGAGACTCTGAGGTTCATGGATCTGCCGTGGATGCACATCTGAGGTTATCTATATCTCATCCCTAGCCCTGCATCCACAGAGCACCCATGCAGCTCCCCTGCTCTCCAGGTAGAAACCAGGGATCCAGAAATACTCCAGAGAGAGACCGAAGATGTTGAACTATTATAGAGTTGCCAGTGTCAAACACAGGGCTAAGAATTTAGAGAGCTGAAAGTCTGTGGGACAGGCATAGGTGCATAGGAGAAGGGACTCACGCACATACAAGCCCTTCATAAAATTCTTGTCTTAGAGTTTATGGTTTGAGAAAAAATATGGCAACATCTTGGTGTTATTTTGTTCCTAGTAGAGATGCTTTGTGAAATCCGTTTCTCAAAATGATGGACAACATCTGAGATTTTCTGTATGGAAACCGTACAGAGGAGCAGACCTTCAGTTATTTTCAAGGCAACTGAGCAAGGGTTATCCTTCATTAACTCTATGCAATGTGTGCCTGTCATTGGTCCTACTTTTATTTACTTTTTGGGACCCTGGAAACTTTGTCAACAGCAAATCAAAGCCCTTGCCACAAATTTTAAATAAATGTATAAACTCTCAGTTTTACCATGGTTTCTCCTTGATGCTTTTCAGGATAAACAGTAAATTAAATACCAACTATATAAAAATCACATTTAGTTGCCAGGTAACTTACTCTGTTTTCACTGGAATAACATGGAAAGTTTGGAATATATTTAACTAGGATTGAAATCAGACCCTAGTAACTGGGGAATGATCCTTAATATGTGCCAGCCTTGATTTCCCAGCATCAGGTGTCTGGACAACTGTAGATAAAGTGCAGCTGAAGGATAATTGTTTTAAGACACAGTAAGGTCAACATAGTTTAAACAGAGTAGCTTTTCCCATCACAGTTTACACTTTCTTGGAATAAGTGGAATGACATAGAAGTGATGTCCACAGTAAAGGGGAATTCAAACCTTTCTGACTCAGAGCACTATATATAAAACTATTTTCCAGAAACAGCTGATGTTTCAGCACTGAAGGCAGTTCCAGCTACTAAAGAAATTCATTATTTAAAGAGACAGTGTGACAAGATGGATGTGAGAGATTTGCATTTGTTTTGCTTGCAACAGAAACTTCTTACATGACCTAGAGAAATTTTTCTTTGTAACACTTCATTGCCTTCCCAGGGACATTGCAAAGATAAGGGTTTGAGTC
Organism: Pachycephala philippinensis; assembly: GCA_013397055.1. NCBI lineage: Eukaryota > Metazoa > Chordata > Aves > Passeriformes > Pachycephala > Pachycephala philippinensis. The sequence goes on from VWZT01006150.1 coordinate 51,472, forward strand.
CCTGATAGGAATGACATTGCTTGAGAGAGGTGGGGCAGTTTCTGTCCTCTGGTCCTTGCAGGGGTGGCCAAGCCTTGTCCAAGTTCTGTTCCTATCCATGTGGCTGTGGATGGGCTGCTGGCTTGCCTGGATTGAAGGCAGTGCTCATAGACCAAGTGAGGGTTTGCTGGGTTTGATCAGCTAACTGATTTTGGCTCAATCAGCTGTACAATGAGAGAGATGTAACCCTGTCAACCATTGTGCCTCCTCACTCAGAGCTCTGAATATATTCTCATCTTGGCTATTCTGATGGTACACACAATAGCAGGGATAAGAGGCAGTTTGTAAGAACACAAAAATTTACTGGAGAATTTTTTTCATTCCCAAAACACTAAACTGAAAAACAGTGTCATAGAACAGAGCAATGCTGAAGAGCCACATCTCTTGAGAATTAAAATTTAAAAATTAACATTAACCCAAACAAGGGAGCAAGAAGATTTTTTGGGATTTATGCAACAAGTGCAATTTCCTCTTTTAAAGCAGGAGGTTGTACTTTCATTTGATGGTGTACCTTGCAGCAAATAGGAAAACAGCTTTATTTCCTATTTGGTAAGCAAATGCAGAAAGCAAAAGGTAGTCTCTGGGGCCTGAACTGTTTATTCTGAGTGCAAAAATTTGCCAAAGAACACGGAATAAGCACTCTTCAGCTTCATGGCTTTCTTCCTCGGTAGCAGCTGGTCAGTCACAGGTGCCGGCAAAAACCCCACCAACCACTGAAATGTACTGGGAAGGGCTTTGTTATTTTATCACCACATTCAGAGAGTTCCTAATTTGCTCTGGTTTGAAGTGCTGCTTGTGAATACTGTGAAAATAAAAGGAGCTCCAGAAGGAACCTGATTAAACACAGAAGAACTTATTTGCAAATACAACAGCTAAGGAACCAGTTGTGCAATATCTGTGCACAAAAGACACTGTCTGGGGTGAAATTTGATTGTAGTTTCACTTTCTAGCCATGCTGTCCCTCTACAAACACAGTTGTGGCATCTCTGTCCTCTGGTATGTACCAGAGGAACACATGTAGACCTGAAGAAAATGCTTTTTTAGAGGGTATGGGAGAGTGCCTGGACACTCAGGAAAGCCACAGGATAAATAGCCAAGCAGTCATTACTTCTGGGGGACATCCAATAACCTTTGTGATGCCAGCACCTCACCACAGAATTTTCCTGGAAACTGGAGTCCTAGTGGGCACTTGGTTCTTACAGTAACACCAGGAGGCCAAGAGAGCAGCCACAAGGCATCTGAGGTAGTGCTGGGAACTGTCTCCAGCAGGAGACAGAAAATCACGTTTGGAGGCAATGTGCTACTCCCATCTCAGTAAAGAGCATCAGGCTATAGTCACAGATAACCTGTATCAGACAGTGCCATTTTGGGGGCTGGACCATAGCCACAGGCCAGGGGAAACGAGAGATTTCACTGTGGTGTCATATACAGGGGAGTTTGTTTCCCACTACTTTTGTCTTTGTAACCTTGGTGACAATTGCTATGCCAGGAACCTAAAAACTTGGAAGCTCATTTTTCATCAGTTTGAAGTTTAAAAAGCCATAGTTTTTTGTAGGGTGGGGGACAGTAATGAAAGTTTTGAAGGAAGAAAGCATATTGCAAAGTAAACAGTTCAAATTATGGAAAACTGAAAACACCATGGGGCCTGGTATCCCTGACAAATCTGCTCTTACCCCATGTCCCATGTCAAGTTTGCACTCTGTACTTCTTCAGTGCTGATACAAGCTTTGGTGGACATAGTAGCTGGCACAAAGAATAAATATCCTTTTGAAAAAAAAACCAGTTTTTTCCGGCCACATCTGTGTTTCCAGATGGCATTAGCTGAGTACCAATATGAAACAAGCTATTTCAATTAGCTAGCTCTTACAGCAGAAATATCTTTTTTTTTGAAGACAGATATTGTGTGAGGCATTGCTTGGAAAGCACAGAAGTTATTTGTCTACAGTGGTGAAATTTTCATCTGTTTGCTGAACAAGACTTGTGGCATTATATTTTAGATGGTATTCCACAATGTTTTCTCTAATAGCCCCCAGTCTTGCCAACATTTGGCAGTTTTATCTGTGCTTGTACCTAAGTGTTTGTAGGTTTCAGATCTATGTTTGTTTAAGGCTTTTCACAGTTTGTGCCTTTTTTTTTTTTTTCCCCATTTACTGTAGTAAAACATGGAACAAGTAGTGGTTTCTGGAGTTATACCTTTTCAAATGCATTCCAACTTCTCCTGACTTATCAGATTCAAGGAAGGAATGAGAGATTAGTGCAAAGTGAGGGCAGGGAGATGAGAATAACGTAGCCTTAGGAAACTTAAGGTTTTGTTCCAGGTCTATGTAGTAAGACAGAAAATATGAAGTGGAAGATGAAAGATCCATCTAGAGGTCTGAGTGACAAATGACATAGATATATCTCCCAAGGTGTACAATGTTCTCAGAACCTTTCAGGAGAACAAGAGCCTTATATTACTTGCCTGCCTATCTGCTGTTTTCTGGGTGGCAGTGGATAAGATCTTGCTGATGCCTGTGAGAATGATTGAGTTCAACCTTAGGCAGAAGATTTCAATGATATAGATAATCTGGTCCCTAAAATAAGCTTGGTGGCTTCAGCTAATTCAATATATAGCCTGCTTTTCTTATTGTGGAAATCCTAGGAGAAGCTTGCACTCACCAGCGGCTTGATCTACAAAAGGTGCTAAGTTTTTCTAGCTACAATTAATTTCATGTAAAGTTGTGGGTGCTTGCACCTCTGAAACTCAAGCCTTACACGTGATACATGAAGAATCTGCCACATTCAGTTTCTCATTATCCAGGGGCATAAAAGTGATTGAAGGAGGGGAGAAAAAACAACAACCCCAAACTTCATAAACATTCATTAAAGTCCATCATCAGTATCTAAGCAGCATGATAGCATAACGATATGTCAGTTGTCACTTTGTAGCATGCAAGTTTTATTCCCAAATTACCCCAGTAACCTAAATAAGAAAGGCATAATGCACAAAGAATATGGCCATCTGGAATACATAATGTGGAAAGATCTGCAATGCATTACATGGTCTGGAAAGTGGCTGGTCGAATTCCAGAGAGCTAAGATAGACTTCAAAGTCTGGCCGCACATCAGTGAAACTGCTGATCAGCTCAGATATTTAAAGTGGGTGTAGATGAATGAATTTATTACATTTTTTATCTGTTGCATTCATATGGGAAAACATGTCTGTGGACAGGTTCTCCACTGATTTCATGCTTAGTTCTTTTATTTTAACTGTATACTATATTTTCATAATTTTACATCATATTTCAGTTTTACAAAAATAATTTATGATGCCATTGTACAAGAGAGAAAAAAAACCAAAAAGCCCAAATAATTGTAAAGAATAAGACACTATTCAAATACCTTAAAAAAAGATTAGACAATTTTAATTTTAAAACAATGAAAGACGAATCAAGCTGGGTTTCCACCTTTGTCCTGTTTTTAACTAAACAAAAAAACATCCACCATTTGGGATTTTTCATATTTTAATTGCAAACAGCTTCCTCCTAACTTAATTGATATGTTTGACTCTTATTTACCCAGATTTCCAGCTTCTCTACATTTGGTGGAGAAGGAGAAAGAAAGATGAAGCCATACACTCCATTATTTTCATGTGCTGATCCTAGAACTGCATGTATCAGACTGGGGATTTGATGTGTTCAAGGTGTATTTTACCGAGCCTATGGATGAAACCATGAATCTCCAAACTTTGATAATCTCTAATGGCACAATTGCATTATTCTACTCTTTTTCTTCCCTCTATTGAATGTTGATTTTGTTGCAATAGCTCATATCATCTTTCATTAAGCTCTCCAAAGATAAAACTACTCAAACTAAGCATAATCTTACTATTGTGCCTATTATTTAGACACTGAATTTAAATATGAGTCATTAATAGATGATTTTTACTATAAAATACCATAATTCTGTTCATGACAGTTTTTTCATAAATTAGTTAGTTTGTGTTAGTGAGTATTCTTCACTATGCAATTCAGTTTCCTGTCTTTACAGTGCAAGTGTCAAGTAAACTGCTGGGAAAGCTGTTTTTAATTGACTTTTAATTATAGTGTAATATGTGCATAGGACTGGTTGCAACGGAGTAAGAGAACTGTTCATGGGAAATGCATTTGAGACTGGGCTTTTAAGGTTTTACCTTCCCTGGGCCTGCAACAAAATCCCAGTTTATTTCATGCAGTTTCCCATCCTTCAGCTAGGCTAGCACCCACCCAGGAAAATACAGCAAAATTCCTTCAAGTACTGTCAATAGCTAGATAAGCACATACAGCACAGCAGAAATTGCACTCCCTCTTAAAACTGTCTCCTCCCTTTCAGGAAAACAAGAATCTCAAAATTGTGATGACCTTGGAAGATAGATTATGTTCTCCACAGTATTTTGCCAGGTCATTAATGAAGTCACTTAGGGAGGTGGATATTTTCTGTAAAATGGACATGGTTAAAGACTGATAATTGCAGTTAGAGTGGACTTCAAGCAACTGTGATTATAGATCACTCGATTATTTCAGTGACCATCTCCCTGCCAGGAGGCTTCCTCCAAAGTTCTCTGAAGCCTTTTCAGCAGTGCATTCTTCACCAAACCTCAAAAGCTGAGGTTTGAGGTGATTTACCTCACTCTTGCCAACAGCTTTGAAATATCCATAAGGGCAATCCCTATGGACAACTGACTCATCAGCTTCCTGTTTCTACTGAAACCCAGATGTAAGAAATAATCTACTATGGCTGAAGAAGAAAAAAAAAGAAAGAAAAAAGTTGGCTGAGTATTTTAAAGTCTTCACACACCACGGAAGTTTGGGTGTCATTTTCCTCATGTCTCATTCATACCTTTAAAAGAGGAAAGGAAAACATGTGCTTAATCAAAATCCCAGCCGCACTTCCTGAGCCTATGTGTTTTGCAGATGGGAAGACTTAGAAGACAGATTGATTTTTAATCAATGTTAAATAAAGAAGAGCATCTGCTTCATGTAGTAAAAATGTATCCTATAGTCCCAGTCATCTGGCACAGCTGCTGCTGACATCACTGACTCAGTGACAGGGAAAGTGTGGTGGTAGCACAATGCACACCCAAGGTGGGAAAGGGGTACCTGTGATAGAAAACCTCAGTATTCAAGAGTTCATTTACCCCACCCAGGTGCAAGGCACTGGATGAAGGGAGTAATTCCCCATTAAATCCATTAAAAAAAAAAATTCCTTCTTTATTGTAGAAACAGATCCAAAACCCTCAACTGCTGGAATAGCTAACATTTCTAAAATGACTGTAGACAGGGTCTAAACTTTGTTGTTTGGTTGCAGTCTCATTTAACCAAAGGAGTGTGAAAACAGAAATGGCTTGGGTAATTGTGCCATTTTATTCACTAGTACAACTTGCTATTTGCAAGTGAAGAAATTCCTATTTGAGAAGAAGGAACTAGAGCTCTATTAGCCTTCAAGAAAGGCTAGTAACTATGAATACACTGCCATGATCTGTTTCAGTTGTTTTCGAGCTTGAGAAAATAAAACTGCAAAAACCATAGAAACAAGGTGTTTTAAGAACTATGAATAGAAACCGAACATAATAGTTGATATAAACAATGTATCAGTAACTTGAAGGCTAACTTTTTATTAAGTCACCCAGGAAAAATATGCAAAGTATTATGTTTACAAAAATATAGGTTCACTTTGAGAATGAACCATCCACATAAAAGAAATGCTTCCTAGATTACTAGTTTCCAAGAAAAATAGTTCAACCAGCTGCAAAAAGGTGTGAAATGCATGCTAAACTAAGACCAATAACATGAACCTGTGTGCAGTAATGTTCTAATGACTCTGAAGCATACTGGATGTAGCTGTTTTGGGAAGCTGTTTGGAACTCCTGTCAAAAGATACGGCTGTTTGGATGAAAGTGAATTGCTCCAGTTAATCATAATGGGATTTGCCTTTAAGGCCTCTCCAGGCCTGCTTCATAAATTGGACTACTGAGGGCTGTTTGGCAGAAACAGAAGATAAAATCAAACCCCATCTTCGAAGAAGTGCTACCAGGTAAGAAAAAAAGCTGCTGCAGGTCTGAAGAACCTCCCCCACCACTCCCCCTGCAAAAAAAAAAAATCAGGGCCTTGTTTCAGAGTCTCTGGGACACAGCAGTCTTTGTCTTCTGAGCATTTTCTGGCAGGCCAGGGCTTTATTTTGGCAGGTGGTAACCCAGTTTGAGGGCAAAGCCTTGACTTTCTTATCAGCTACTTGCTGCTTATTAAGACCATACTCAGCCTCGTCTATGCTTGTTAAAACGCGTAATTCCAAGGGTTCTAGAGTAACTTTTGAAGTCACTTTTAAGAATACTAGCTAAGGATCCTTTAGAGAGTTTAAAGAAATCTAGATTACCTTCACCACCATTTAAAAGAAAGGAGTAGGGAAGGTCGGATATATCCTCTCCTTGCTAGCAAAATGGAAATTGCTGTGTAGTAGCCAGGAAAAAACAAACTGACCCTGCTTCTTCCTGGGGGGCAGAGTACTCCTACTCCCATTTCCCAGGAGCTGAAGCTTCTAGCTCTTTCCTAACACAGCTGTGGGTTTTGATTCAAACCCCTGTATTAAGAAAATTAGGAAGGGAGGGGACTGTGTAGTATAAAAATGTCTATATATAAGAAATATACTAAGGCTAGCACTAGAAAAAGGGAGAGCTTGAGAAAGGTGCTAAATAGCTCATCTGAGGTATTTCTTGGGTAATCAGGTCTTGCATGTCTTAAAATTGTCATATTTGGCAGGCAGTCAAGACCAAGTTTGCCAGTCACGGAAAGTTTACTGAAAGTCTGAAAGCAGGACACTTATCTGTTGAGTTTAGTTTTACATGCATGTCTTTCTCTTTCATCTTCTTGTCCTGCTTCATGTTTTTCCTATTCTTGTTTAAGTGTTCCAGTTTTCAGAATGTCCTAATAATCCTTCGAAGCATTTAATTTCCTCTTTGCCAGTCTAAGCCAAAACGCAGACTATGTTCCCTTTGACTGATGTTTGACCATGAGGATTATTTTATCTATGCTTGCACACACACACATACATACACACAATGCAGGCACACACTTACAATACTTCAGAAACACACCAATCTGTTACAAATCTGAAAGCAATCTTCAGCCCAAATTCCTCAGGAGCTCGTTCAGGGACTTTTTCAAGAGCAGTAGAGGAATATCCCTTGTGTTCACAATTATTTAATGGAGAAACATCTAGATTGCTTTCAGAGCTCCATCCAGCAGAAGATTGTGTGTCCCACTAGAAAACTAAGCTTTCTTTGAGAACCACCGGTGATGAAAAGCTGTACTTATGTTGCCGTGCAAACTATGCAATTTAATGTGTACTTCCCTTAGGAGGTGACTTGGAAAAAAAGACCTAACTAAAGCCTTCTGATCTAATGCCCAAAATATATTGCATTTATTTGCTTTATATATTTTAATGAAAAAAGGTCTTTTGAAAATATGCACATTTAGACATAAAAGAACCCAAATAATTTAAAATAATTACATTATAAATGTCAGTTTTCCATAAATGAAGCATATAGAGCAGGAGCAGGGAGACACTGTCAAGCAGGTACCCACTTTGTAAAGCTGCACTCCAGCAGCAAACATTTTTAAAAAGTAAATCATAACATCATTGAAGGGATATTATCTTTTTGTGTCTGCAGTCCATTTCTTGTCTCCTTTGGTTGGTTTAGAGCAAGGTCTCAGTGCACTTAGCATGGTCTCCTGGCAGTCTTGCAACGACCGACCCCACATGCTTCTCCACTCCCCCATCCAAGCAAGAGCCATGCAGCTTCCCCTTGTGTCTGCAGTCACACAGGAGCATAAGGGTCCAGAAAGGAAGGAAGAGTGTAGAACAATTAAACTCTCACAAAGTTTTCCGGGCTCTACCCTTTCTCCACAGTGTTTTCCTTTGTAGTTTGTTGGATAAACTAGAAAAAAATTGCAAAGTAATAGGGAGCTCATCTGTACAGAACAAAACTGTCAGATTCTATCTGTATATGGGTAGGTTTATGTAAAAAAAAAATAATAATTCTGATTGTCTCACAGAAACCTGCATGTTCTCTAGAAACTTGCTTCTTTCTGTCTTGAGTAAAGCAAGTTTTACTTTCTGATTGTTTCTGATTTCCAGGAGGTTCTCTTGCAGCACAGTCAGTACGTGACATGAGGCATATTAAGCCAAGCAGTATGCTGCTCTTTTCAAAAAAACCCAGCCAGTAAGTCACCTATGATGAGTTTTCTCCATACAGAGGGAAGGTCACTACAATATAAGAGGGAAACACAAAAGGAGTACTTGTTCCAGATAACCCACACTAAGTCCCTGACGAGCTTCCCTGACTTCTTTCCTCAGGGAGCCCCAGCTTGGCTACAGACAAAGAGAAATACACAGGGAAAGTTATGTGTTCAGCTGAGTATAACCCACCTGCACTCTCTCAGGAACACATTTTCACTGTGCTGCCTTCTAGTCCAAAAATTATTTGGCAGAAATCTTACTAACTATTTTTTGTTTTGTGGTTTTTATCTAGCTTTATAAGTGATACAGGGAACAGGGAAACACAGACTCCAGCCTAAAGAGGATCAGTAAACACATATACATCTCTTTCTTCATATCTGGTTGAGAATTTTGTCCCCAGAAGTCCATGAAGTTGTTACAGGATCCCAAGAGTGGACTTGGTGCCCAAGTGCAACATCAGGTGCTTTCTGATCACCAGGTCAAAATGTGAGAGTTATATATATCTTTACAGGAATTGAATAGCACTAAGAATATTTTTAAGATGTATAATTTTTTATTAGAAGAACTGGGTGAAATTAATGTTTTCAAGATATGTTATTTACCATTGTCCTTATACTCTTCTGAAAATTGCAATATAGTGGAAAAAGTAAAAATGAGTGCCATTTTAGCAGTAGCATTGCATTCTACATGAATGAACAGGAGATAATGCAGCTATTTAAGTATACTTTGTATAGACAGAAACAGAACAACCAATGTTTTAGAGACACACCATCCTATATAAAATAGCAGAAATCACTTTTTGGCTCTGAAATTCTGTTCACTTTGTGTACGCAAGTAAATTTATCAGCAAGAGACAGAGTATAAGGAAAAAGAGACTCATATAAATCAGAAAAAAACTCTGTAGGAGGAGACTTCTCTCACATATATAATACCCCACAAATAAACTGAACTTTTGAAAAGATATTACTAGCCCCATGCTATTCACCAGAGAGAGAAGAGCTTTTGAAAACAGCTGGCATACAAAGAATAATGCCATTAACAAATATTTTCTTAATAAGACCTTAATTAAGCAAAGACTTCTCAAAGCATATATTCCCTAATAACTCCTATGACACAGTTCTAACACTTAATTTCATGCTTTCATAATTATAAGTAGATTCAACAGGCAAAGCAGATTTTAAATTTATCCATTTACTCCACCCCATTTGGGCTCAACAAGGTTCTTTTATAAAATGGACACAGATGCTGCACAGAGATTCACTCTTCTTGTAGTGCTTCCTTTATATATAGTAGTGGCTGTATAAAACATTTCCTTTCTGAAATGAGAGGATGTGGAGATTAAGAATTTTCTTTTTGTTTTGGTTTTTTTGTTGTTTGTTTGTTTGTTTTGGGATTTTTTGGGTTTTTTTGGGTTTTTTTTTGCTATAGTATTGGCTCCTTCTGTGATGGTTAAGGGGTTAATATGCTGGCATAAGGTATTGATCAATGCACAAAGGTAAGACCGAACCTGAGCTCTTGCTTGGGTTGTGCTGGATGAAACAGACTCATACCGTGCTTCAGTTATGATCCCTTTATTTCTTCAAAGAGCTATGCAGCAGCTGAGCTTATCACGAGCTTGGAAAAAAACCCTGAATTTTATTGGCATATGAAACCTAGGAAACAGCAGGTCCTTGATTCAGTTCTCTGCATATAAGTGTGCAGCTCTGCTCTCTAGGGACAACAGGCTGCAATGTTTTAAATAATGTAAGTAATTCAGCGTCTGTTTCTTACTGTAGTTTGTGGGCTGTCTCTAAACTGAGAAGAACAGTTCTTCAGACAAAACACTGAAGAACAAAAGAATGAAGTACAAAAGCCATTCAAAGGCTTCTAACATAACTGATAAATACTTTTTCTGTTCCTGTATCTGTCAGGTATGATATTAAACCTTCTCTGGCTATGTGAATTTCAGAAATATAATAAAAACATAGTTTTGCAGTGAAGTCACCCGTGATGTGAGCTGAATTTTAAAAAATTGTGGATTTACCTACTGTATGGAAAAGCCCAAAAAGAACTGCTTTGTGGATTTTCAAATGTGTAAAATACTTGATTTTGACTTCAGTTTCTGTTCCCATGTATTTTTCTAAAAATCAGTCCAATTAAAATTCATTCAGGATGATGCAAAATGCATTATCTTCTGTATGCTTGGGATTATGCATTTAAAAATATAAGTGCACATTTCTAACAGCTTCAGAATACATTGCTGTTCTTTAGCTGATATGAATTAAGCCTATCAAATTACAAAAATCAATTTTTTACTGTCTTTTTTTTTTCAGATGAATATCTCCATGACAAATAAGTACAAGAAAACAACATATTAGGGAATTCTCTCATTGCTTACCCTGTTATGAACATCTAGTTGTCACCAGATTTCTTATGTGACTGCGTGAAGTACCCCAAGTGTAGATGCCTACGTGTGTGTATGGGAAAGCAGGGTCACACAGCTTGATAAGTTCATATATATAACTTTCAAGTGTTCAGCTACAAAGTACATTAATATTTTAAAGACAGTTTGTGGGTTGCTTAAGGAATTTTTGTGTGCAAACATTGCCCAATGAAGAGAGTAAAAAAGAAATGTGCTTTCCAACTAAATGTACCCAATAAACTCTAAATGACGCAAAACACATCTGGCTTCAGGTTTTGCAATGCACTCCATAAATGAATTTTGATTAGTCACAGGTTTGCAAATCTACAAAGCAAAGCTGTGACCAGTGTCTCTGTATGTGGAAAGCTACTTATGGTATTCAGCTGGAGACCTTACAAAATTTGTATTTCACCAGCTTTGTAAACTTTTTTTTGTGGTTGTATCCAAACTGCACTTTGACTTTTGGCTTGCTCAATGTAAAGCACAAAGCAAGATCCAAAGCTAAAGGTTCTATATAGGTAGAAGCACGAGAAAATCATCATGTGAACAAATAATGGCTCCACAGCCAAATTTGCGTAGGACTACTCTTTTGGTTTTTGTTTGCCCTTTAATACATGAGCAATTTGTATTTTGAAACTCAAGCCCAAGCACTGGAATCAGGATTTAAAGCACGAGGTTTTAAAAACCATGACATGCATTCAAAAGCTGCTCAGATCTGTATCACTGTAAGTAGCGTTTTCATTTCATTGTCATAAGGAAACAATCTCAATCCAGTACTTTGCAGTTGCTCCAAGATTGTCAGAAGAGATTTTGGTTCATATCTGGAAGTAAAGAGGCTATCTCAGTAGAGAGGGGTAGAAAATATTGTGTGGCCAGAGGGCAGCCTTGACAAAAGAGAAAGCAAGAAGACGAAGATGTTTGGAAGTAGGTCTCACTGTCAGAAAGTGAGTATCCAGTCATCCTGTTCCTGATGCTCAGTAAACACAGTAAATATCATCAGAACCAGAACTTCAACATGACTTTTCTTTTGCTAGAAGAAAGAGAAGGAAATTTGTCAATAATGAATTGTGCACTTGAGTGCAATGGAAATAAATAATCAGAGGAACTTGCTGGCATACAGAGTCTCCCAAAAGAGACAAAAACCTGTAGGAAGTATGGGAAACACAGGACCAAAGCCACTCTTGGTTTCATGTTTTACCTCATCTACTCTGATTTATCTCTCTGAATGAACTGGAAGAAACTATATGTGTAACCCATTTTGTGATATTTCAAACATGTCCCAGATGTCAGCCCTCAGTATCAGAGTAGGGAAGTCTGTTTATAGGGAAATGCAATAGCTGCAATTTATGGTCTGACAAAGTCACTGTAATAACTGATTAGTGAGTTCGTGGGTTTCTGGTATTCTGCGTCTACTAACCACTATTCTCCCATCAATTGAGATGTCTCATTTTACAACTTTGGAGATGCTCAGAACAATGCTAGAGGGCAAATGGACTAAGAACAGTCAATAGACCTGGATTTTAATTTAAACAATACAAGTATAAATACAACTACTCTTCATCCTACCTAGAATTTTACCTTTTAAGTTACAAAAACCACCACTAAACTATGCTGTTATTTCCAGTGTTTGGGCACAACATTAAAAAGTTCTTGATTTATATAAAGGTCAAATCCTCTCACAATTGGAAAACATCTGTTTGAGAAGTTTGGTCAAACCAAACAGGCACTTCCTCAGTCTCTCACTATGCTAGCCAATAAAATAATAATAATTTTTAAAAAGACTAGCAAGGAGCAGCAGATGTTGAGCTTGTATCTTTGGCTTTTCCAAAGCTGCAGAAACAATCAGATGAAAAGACCCAGTCATAACATGTTCAAAATTGATTGAGGAGACTGCAATTATTTTGCACAGCCCTGTTTTATACCCAAGGCCATAAACTCCTCTCCACCTGAAAAACACTGTGCCACAGATTTCAAGTGGCAAAGAAGGGAGGTTGAACAAGAAGACAAAGACAGGGCTCAGATCTGAAACAGTGGAAGAGACAGGGTAAAGAGAAAATTGAAAAACAAGAAGAAGGGGCAGGACTCCTCACGTGGGATGGTGCTGTGTTGTACAGGTATGCAAATGAGTATAAGCATGACAGCTACATGATGACTGGTTTAGCAAGGCCAGTGCAAGGGATGGGACACACACGTGTGGCTCTGCAGAGTCACTGTAATAACTGAGCCACTTGAGAGCTCATCCTTGTGACCAAACCACAGTCACTATGGGCACCTCTAGCATCATTTCAGATCCATAGCCCCAGGTGTGACAAGGCTTTCTGGTCCACCCTGTGCCAGCAAGGGTGGACCAGAAAGCCTGGATACTGCTGCCACAGGTGGACAGGGTCACAAGGCAAGGGACTCAAACCTTACAAGTCTCAGCAGATCTGCTCACTCCAGCAATGTCCTTTGAGAATGCTTCTTGAGAAGTTTCCTAGACAACCTGGCTTTCTGACTGGGGGAGCTGCATGGCCTCATCATAAGGACCCTGATTTTCTGTAATTGTGTAATCGGGTCCAGGCTTGTGCAAGGTGGGTAGGTGTTCTGGAAATAAAAATCCAAACTCATGTCCCTGATAGAGCTGGGAGATAGAGATGCTTTAGGAGTTAAACTGAAAATGGATTGTGTCCATGGGCTCCCAACAAATATGAGCAGATGTTGATCTATTTTTGTTGATCTATTTTGTCTAATGTAACTTGTAATGGAGCATAAGAGTAGGTGAGATGACATGTGCGTGTTGTGTCAGGACCCTTTGTTCTCTGCTGCCCCACAATAACTGCGAAGCCAGGAGAGTCTTAGAAGGTACTTACCTGCCTGCTGGAATTCATGACACATTCCCAGAAGCAGAATACAAGTCTCTGTAGCACAGCTTGAACAATGCAATGATGAGTTGCCGGGACATGCAGGGACAAGGCAGACATCTTCACAGTTAAGACATGGTAAGTCCTCCCATGAGAGTGAAAAGTTTAGAAGGTCTGCCTGAGGCATGTATTTGGAGAACAGAAAACCTCAGTGAGTTCTTGTACAATGCTATGATCTGCCAACCAAAAGAACAAAGGATGTGTCTCAAAAGATTGCAGGGGACATGGCTATACCCTGATTAAACTGGGAAAACATCTTTAATCCCATGGTTATATAGAGATATAGACAACTCTATTGTAATGCAGTCCTCCGAATGGAAGTATACTTGAAGTTCCAGGCGTTCACTTTTCACAATGAGATATTAAATTTCTGATCCATGCTTTCTTCCTCTGGCTCACACTTATGTGGGCTGCCTGCAACCATTTTGCATTCGTGGGAAGGTTTGACTGGATCTCCAGAGAAGTGCCTAAAGGCTGTCTGAACTCTGCTCCTGGCAGAAGATGTTGTGATGAAAACTCAGAACTGGAAATGAAGAGACCCCATGCTGCCAGCAGCATGCTGGCCTGTGAGCTTCAGCAGTCTGCTTAAGATTTCAAATAAATGTTTCGAAACTGGAATAACTTCACTCGCCTGTCTCTTAGAAGGGCATGATGGGAAATTGGATTGCAGAGATGCAAAAGAGGCTGAAAGAACATGCAGCTTCTTCTGCTGCACTGTCACAAGCCCAAAGACCAACTTTTTTGTCGTATCATGTAAGGAAGAAGCAATAAGCAGCTCACAGGCTAAACCATATCCTCTGGATCAACACTTTCTTTATTCTGGGATGAAAACTTTTCTGGGGCTGGCTTATTTGTCCTGTCCAGACAGGCTGAGGAGAAGCCTTGTACAGCCATCTTGTCCCATGAAACAATGGAGGGAAATTTGAGGGTTTGGCTTTCCACTAAGTGTTTGTCGCCTACAGAGGAGGATCTCATATCTCCCTTGGGCAAACTGCCTATAAGTCTTAACTTTTCTGTTTTAACTCCTCAAAGCAGTCCAGTTTCTGGAGAGTAGTAACTGTACCTTCAAAGTTGCAGAATCTATTGTCAGTAGATTTCCCTCCTTCACAGTTATTTTTCATAATTTTGGATCCTTTGCATAGAGTAATCATCTCTTCAAAGGCTTAACACTGGGGTTGAAAACAAGGTAATTCAATACATCCTGATGAAAACAACTAATAGAACAGTCTAGAAATGTGATCATGTCTGTTTGCAAGACTGGCTCATTTCATTCATCCAGACTACTAATAACCACATTGGCCATTATCTTTTCCCAAGTTTTACTGTGGATAAAGATCTTTCCTGTGATGAAGTATTTCCTCTAATTCAGCAACCACTCTCTTGCTAGATAAGAACTATCCAGCTACATAAAGTGATATATATGCTTGGCCTGCACCTGTTTCTCTACAATAAATAAAAATTAAAAAAATAAATATGATGTTGTTTATAAAGAAGCCTGCCAGCATTTGCTAATTAGAAACAAAAAACTCAGTCTGAAACATAGAACAGAGAGAGTATTTGTTAAAATTTTTGGAAGAGTTATTAGCTTCCATACATATTTCTGATTGCCTAGTGGTATGATTTTCTTGCAGTTAAAAGACATAAATGTGATATTCTGCTTTCAGCAAAGCAAAAATTCTTTTTTCTCCCTTTTTCAGAAAAATTCTTAAGCAGATATATAGTTTTAAACCAAGTCCTAAAGAAGTCAGTGACTGCTATACCCGAAGTTAATCACACGCCAGCTTGGTTTGAGGAATGGCCCTACCAAAGCTCAAGGATAAGAGCAGATTTCATATGCTAGTAGCTATCTGAATTGCCATGGTTGTGGTGGGGAGAGTACAAAAACATTTGCAGCTGTGTCATAGCAGTGCCAGAGGGATAGTTTGTGGTATGTTGCAAACAGAAAGGTGACCAAAAACTTAGAAAAAACCTCAGAACTAAAGGCTGACCTTGTCTAACATCCTGTCTCCAGAAGTGTCTGATGCCAGATGTCAAGGAAAGAGGCATATTTCACTTGAACACTTTCCTAATATCCAATGACAAGCAGTTCAGTAATTCCTGGGCCTATGTAAGCAGTAGCCTCCCATCAGATTTTTCTTCTCTAAATTTTTCCAATTCTTTCTTGAAACATTGCGTACATAATATGCCCACTGCCCTGACGCCCTCTCTGTGGAGCACCCTGCAGAGGTATTTTGTGGTTTGTTTTCTGCACTCATCTCATTTGATGTCCTCTGGTTCCTGCTACAGAGGAAATGATGAATGCTTTTTCCCTGTTATTTATTTTCCCATTGCACTGATTGCCTTATTAGGAATTACTAACAACAATAACCTCAATAGTCTTTCCCACAGAGTTTAATTCTTCCTTCAACAAAAACATTTGATCACTTTTCTTGTTTTTCTCTTTGCCTTTTCCATTTCTTCTATGTCCTTAAGGGACTACGCTAGACTCAAGGTGTGGGAGACTAAAGGTTGTGGCATTTTCTCCTGTGCTATTTTTTTTTTCTCAGATAATTCCAACCAAACAAATTATCATTTTAACCCATATAGAACAGTGGTTGATGTTCTTTTGTGTGAAAATCAAGATCCTATTTCCATAGAGAAACAATGTCACCAGAGCTGCTCAAAGTGTAAATTAAGCTGGAACTTTTTTCACTGACATGAAGTTATCTACACTGACTTTCCTCTGCCATTTTCTTACTTTATATCTTAGTTCTGTGAGGCCTTTCTGTAGTTCTTTTTCATCAGGCTTTATCTCTACCTCCTAAATAAAAGATATAATCAGCGGATTCTGATATCTCCCTTTTCCAAATCTGAAACCCTTGTAGGCTCCATTGATGACCGGCTTCCACTGTAAAAAATAATTATTAATTCCTGTAATCTAGTTTTATCCCTTCTTTTAGTCTATGCAAGGTTTACCCACCATATCCTAAGGCTGATTAGCTTAATAAGGAATCTCTGCTAAGGGACAGTGCTGCTGTCTGATGCCAAGATAAGAGCTGTGCATCCTCCTTGACACACTGCCCAAAAGCAACAGCAGTACCTGAAAATCCCCTTGTCAGTAACTCAGGTTTGGCCCCAGTTATCAGGACCTCAATAACAGCTTCACGGACATAGCAGTTTTGTACCTCTTTGTTCAGGACAATGATGGGGAGATGCCTGTGGTCTCCCTAATGAAAAACATTCCCTTCAATCTCAGATACATTAGGACACGCAGCAAATCCAGCAGGTGTAGGCAAGCATATTCTTCATCCCGCAAGATTTCTCACTTTGGGAGCTTCTCTTAGCTTTTTACAGGCCTCTCAGCCTTCCCTGTGATCTGTCAGCCAAATTCCAGAGGTATCTCTATCATCCACACTCCCTTTCCACCTTTAACCTCTTGCAATTGTAAATGTTCATTAATGTGACACACAGCGTAGCTCCTGTTCCAAGTGCTTGGCATAATGACAGGACAGTTGTTCCTGCTCTCTCTGGGCTGTGTGAGTGCTCAAAGAATTTTTTACCCAGAAGGCAATTGCTTGAGGCAAATTTAGCATATTTGGACAAGTGTCAACTAGAATAACTGTGTCCTCCCTCTCTCAGTTCAGGTGATTGTGGTTAGGGAAGAAAAAGTATGGGCACACTTCATTGTATCTTATAGTATATATAGTGTCTTATACCTTCTGAAAACCAGACGTAAACATTTTACACATTTTTATCCTAGCTTTTCTGTAGATATTGACAGTTACAGTGAAGTTTGAGATAAAATGAGGGCAAAGGCACATGGGAGGTGGGAGTTAGGCCAGTCACTTCTCTGACACCGAGGTTTGGTTTGAAATAAAATCACTGGCTTGCCAGAGTTCAGACAGGGAAGTCAGGGGAGCCCCAGCTGAAATTACTTAGACTTATGTTTAGCAATCATGGTCATACTAGCACTACATGGATCCCTGTATAGTACCTAACCAAAAAATAAAAACTGAAAGTCTCCTAGATAACAGGATACATGTCTCTATTGTTATATTTCCTCTCCTTTTTTGGCCTATGTATTTTATTAATGTGTTGCAAAGTATTTGAATCCAACTTTGAGGGACAAGCACAGTGCCAGTAAAATGATCCCTTTGATTCAATTTGCTCCCACAGCAGAAAATTAGAGTAGAAAGAATATTTCCTTTGTGGGAAAGTATCATTCATTCACAGAAGGAAGAGAAAATTTCATGTTGCTTTCTTCCAGAAGAGCTTCCCCTTCTGTAACTGATGAGGAGACCCTCTACTTCCTAGATCATGATCATCTCTATTAGTGTTTCTATTTGCTACAGGCTGTCTGTCAATAGAAGTTTTGCCAGAAGTTGTCTGTAAAGAGTGTGAGAGAGAAAAGTGGAAATAGATCTGCACTTGCTCTTCAGGTTACCAATTATGAAGGTCTCCCCTTTGCATTTTGGCTGATTATTTAGGAAATCTCCGTCTGAAATTAAAAAGCATCTTGGGAACACTACATATCCTTAAAGAGAAATTCTGCTGTTATTTTCCTCTGACACGTGACTGAAAAAAGGCCTGCATTTGGTTATTTTTCTAATACAACATGACAGGTCCCAGAAGGTCCCAGCTCAAAATCAGCATTTCCCCTCCACCCCATCCTATTTAACTGTATCAAAGCAACTGTTCAGACTAAGACATGACGACATGACACCTGTGAAAATACAAGTTCATAAATACCATGATGTCATTGTAAATCTGCAGGAATTAAATAAAATTACAAAAATTGCAGTGTCTTTATTTCCCACCATGTATCACCCACAAGGCAATCCTGAGAGTGTGGGTGTTGAGACAGTAACAAGCTCACCACCAAGCCCTGGAGAAAGGCAAAACCTCTGCTTGTAGGGCTGAGTCGTGTCTCATTGCTATGAGATCATATGGTCTCTGAAACCCAGGTTTCCATTAAGTTCAGGTGGCTTTTAATGCGGTCCCAAATGCACAGCCTAGAGCTTCATCTTGTATATATGCTACATTTTCCCTCTGATTCATAGGTATCGTCAGCCTGCAAATAGCTCTTAGGCCAAGAGAGTCATGACTCCAGAACCATGTCATTTTCTTTCAGCCTTTGAACAATGGGCTCCAAACCCCAAATCCAAGCTTTGCTTAATCTATGGGCTATTTTCTGCCCTGTAGAAATCACCTGGGAACCACACTTAAGCTTTCTCCTCCTTCTGTGCCTCTCAAACCAAGGCTCTAAGCATCACAGCAGAAAACTAGAGGCGTTCAGGGCTAGGATTTCAAAGGGCAAGAGCTGTGTTTGTGCACACAATATTTGAATGCACACTTGTTGCATGCTTAATCCCCCTCACGTGCAGGAGAAAAGGGGTGGATTTGCATTTGTAAGATAGCTGTGTCATGCCCCAGAGCTCATTTGGCCAAGGCTGCCATCTACCACTTTGTGTGAGCCCATAGTTTGCATTTGTCCATTTTGCTGACAGTGTTGGGGAATGTGTGGCTCCAAGAGGGATAAATTAGACTTTAATCTTTGACAGCTTGCCCTTGTGCCTTTTCTAGCCATCTGGGAGATTCCTACTCTGGCGTTGCCCCTGTGCCATGGCTTCTGCCAACGTTTGGTTGCTTTCAGCTGCATCTGGTGAGGCTTCATTTCTCTGTGCCCACATGTAGCCTAGAAGGGGGCTCAATCTTTCCTCCCTTCTGCTTCAAAGACCCAAGGCTGAAGAAGCATGTCAGGAGAAAATCTGCCCTGATCACAAGGATGGAGTGCTTGATTTTCTGAACGTATGGTTTGAATAAATGATGTCCTGCTTTGGGGCATTTTTCAGCATGAGATTCATGCATGTGCTTTCACTTCCATGAACTACTCTCTGTTGAATAGCTGAGCTCACAAAAGAAATAATTAACATAAGAGAAGGAAAGGGGAAAACAGTACACCCAAATAATTGGCATTACCTTTCCTTGGGAGATTTCTACTGACTTTATGCCCTTTGTGGCTTCATACTGTATAGTCTTCATGTAACTCTTTCTACTTCATTCCCCACAGAGGTATCAACATACTGGTTCATAAGTCCCCTGCTCTTCTCTCAGCAGACGGGTTATGTGTCAGTCGCGAAGTTTATCCTTCATTCTGCTGCCAGGCAGCTCTGAAAAAAGATTCACAAACCCTACAAACCCTTTATCAATTGCATTCCTCCCCCAGTGAGGGATGCCACAATAAGTGATATCTGACAGTGGCAGATGTTTATCTGCATGGCAGCTTGGAGTTTACGAATATTCCAACTGTAGTGCAATCACCCCTCTTCTGGGAGAAGCAAGTGTACTCTGCTTTGAGGGTAACTGTCAGATTTGTGGTCTTCAAAGGGTTAAAAAGGCTAGAGCCAGTGTGAGAAAGCTCTTTTTTTACAACATTTCTAACAAGCTGAACAAAATCCAGGCCTTGTTTAATGAGCACATATTTTATACAAATAAGCTCAAACGAGCTTACCCATCTCTAATTAAACTAGAAAGGAAGCATTTGTCCTAATTGGACTGCATAACTGAAGAATTAATTGTGTGGCTGCTTAGAATTGCAATCTTACGGCCCAATTCACAGAAAATACCTTCATGGTAGGACATACACAAGTTTGCTCCTGTCTTTTACCAACACATAAGCCCATGTGTGATTTTGATGCTTTGGTTTTGTTTTTTAAAGAAAGAATGTTCACACAGACATACATGAGCCTTGGTGGAGGGTAAGTACAGTATTTCAATATTCTAATTAGGCTACGAAAGAATAGTTCTCTATCACTGTAATTAGGTACTCAGTTAATTCCAACAGTGAAAATGCTGTGCTAACTTATTTACAGATATCAAAAGGGTGACTATTACATTGACTTGGCTTCCAGAAACAAAAAGCCTGACATGGGAATTCATACTTCCTTCCAGTAAGGCCTGGCTCTGAGAGTGGCATTGCAAGAAGCTCGGGAGCTGTTGGAGTAACATCTGCCGTGTTTGGAGTGTACTTATTAAAACAGAGCAGTAACACTGATAAACACCTCCCTGTGAATCTTGCAAGTCTCTCCTGCTCTGTTTACTAACTGGAGCAAGTTTCAACGGCTGACCATGCTGTACAGCCAGCTCTGCTGTGAGAGAGGAATGACATGCACCTAGCCCTGAGCACTGCCGGCAGGACTGTCAGCACAGCTCCCACTCCAAGATCCCTGGAAATGATACACGAGACAGAGAGCTGCACAGCTGTCAGACACAAGCCAGGGCATGAGGCAGGTTGGCAGTCATAGGAACCTCACTTTAGCTCATAAACTAAATACTTTCTATAGGTCTCCCATCTGAAACCCTGCTTCTCTCTGGCCAAGCTCCTGTGACTTCACTTGTTCTTCTAGAGAAGAGTTTTCAAACTGGTGTAAGTGATCTAGATGCATGACCGTCCTTCAAACTTCGCTGTAAACAAGATGTTGAATTACTTCAAAAGGCCATGAAATTCCCTGTTGAGAAACAGTAGCTGTGAGAACACCAGCCTTAACACTTTGTATGCTCTAGCACTAGGGACAATATAGGCCTAGTGTCAATTTTGTCTTGGCAGGGAGTGAGTATGATGTAGGTCAAGACTTGAAGATTTGGCTACATATGAATGTGAACAATGGAGGAAAAAACCATTCAGCATTGAGTGATAAGTTTTTCAGACTCTTCCTGATTGTTCTGCCTGCAAGGAGAGTGCTGTTATTCTGCAGCATAGGCAGTAGATACATGTTATATTAGCTGCTCAGCTTTTGATTCTATTTGATCCTTCAATATATAGGAAGTTTATTTGTTAGACTCATTTCTTCTTCCTGTATCAGGTTTTCATTTAAAAGTTCCAAAAGCACCTATCTGTCTTTTCTTTATTTAGAACTTTTTATTGTTTAAATCATGCCTGTTTTCATTTATTTTCCAAGATGTACATAAAGTGGACAGAAAACCAGAGGATCTTCCTAAATTAGACAGAGTAACTAGAAATGCAGACCTGAGTATTATGCAAGACAAAATTAGAGACCTTCAAAAAAACTCAACTGTATCATGTAGGCACTGCTGCAAATCTTGGTGGACCAAATTTAGCCAGGAAATGCATATAAACTGGTAGAATTTTTCCTTGTGGCTCCAGAGTGAAGCCTCACACTCAGTTTAAGTTGTACCAGATATATCAACAGTATGTGTGCATACTGTTTTCCACATGTCCTAAATTAAAGCAAAGGAACATGAACTACAGGGACCAGAAAAAGAGTTGTAGATGTACTCCTTATGGACAGAGTTCTGCTTTTAGCACCATAGGGTGCCACTTCAAAACCACTGACACCCAAACTTTCTGCACTTCTGGGTCCATGCTGAGAAAAGGTCTGGGTCTACAGCAGCAATCCATCTTGTGGTCAGGTTTCCCTAGCTGGGACCTGATTTCTAACATATGCAACCAAGAATGTCTGCCAGAATGCCAGAGGTAGCAGCCTGTACACTCCTCATTTCAAGGGAGTCTTTATAATGAATCTCTAATTAATGTATGAAACAACAGTCATTCTTTGGATTCCCAAGCTTCAACCACCTCAGCTAAGGTTAACATGAGTCACTGTTAACCTACACTTCTGTTGGCATTTTAGAGAGGGAAAGAAAACAGGCTTTGACCCTCCTTGCTTCTATATGGGTCAGTCATAATGATTCATGCCCAGGATTTTAAATAGGCATATGAAGCGAATGATTACACATTCTTGTTGCAGGTGAAGCAGTACAAAACATCACATCCACTTTCTAGGATTTTTTATTTAAAGAAAATTCTTAGGCAGTTGAGTAAAAACATTTACTCCTAGGATGTGTGGACAGTACTGTCAAGGGGCTGAGTGGATTAAAGCATTGTTTTTAATCTGTACAACTGCCAGTGGTATGTGACCACAATAATGAAAAAAA
Organism: Pachycephala philippinensis; assembly: GCA_013397055.1. NCBI lineage: Eukaryota > Metazoa > Chordata > Aves > Passeriformes > Pachycephala > Pachycephala philippinensis. The sequence goes on from VWZT01006150.1 coordinate 73,999, forward strand.
GAAGTCCCCATGCAAAATAACAGCTGAAACACGAGCTTTTCTATCCTGTATAAAAGAGCTCAATGGTTGCAGTCCAGTCAGTGACTTAAATGAAGAGTGCAATTCTCTGTTTGGTGTTCTGTGGGAAATAGGTTGCACTGCCAAAAGCCTTGACACATAATTTGGCGCAGTTGGCCAGTCTGCTGCAGCGAGAGGAGACTGGAGCAGTCCAGGGACCAGATTGACTCGCAGTGATAGGGAAAACAATTGCTCTCTTGAGAAAAGTCTGGTCTTTGCCTGGTAGCCTGTTCTTGCTATCTGAATCCTGTTAGTACAGGAAATAATACCTTACCAAGTTTAGGAAATATATGTCAAAACTTCTGGTTTTAGCCACGGCAAAGATTCATTGCAATACTAGGTACTAGGTAAAGGGGTACTTCTTAGCCACCCTCTTTATGAATACAGCATCCTCAGGCAACCATCAGTGTTTTTAATTTAGTCTCTTCAAATTATTGTGTAGCATTACTCACTGCTTTCCCAACACAGTCTGTGTATCTTGGCCTGGAGTCCATCTATCTCACCACAGGAATGAAGAGTTAAAATCTGCCATCACTCACAGTGGTGTAAATGCTGAGAAAGTACTTGAGGCCAGTGGAGTCATACTGGATTTATGTAGATGTAAGTGACAGCAGAATTATTAAGTGTCTGTTTAATACCAACAAAATTCTATGATGCTTTATGATTCTGTCTCTAGTTCTCAATTCTTTGCATTGGGCAAGTTAAAACAATATTTGACACATTCTTAAACAGCAGGGTATAATTTATTACAATCCAATTACAAAAGCGTCACAAGAGAAAGGAATCAATTAGTTAGACTGGGAGGGCATAAAGAGCCACTGATAAGATGCACAAAGCCAAAAAGGAAAAGGAAAGAACCTCCCAGGGTCAAATAAAGAAAGATCTTTCTTCTCCATGGAGCTTTCTTTTCCAGTTGACAAATATTCATAAATTCGGCAATGCTGAAGGAGCACCTGCCTCTCTCTGGGTCTTGAGACAGAGGCAGTGTGTGCCAGCTCTCTAAGGCTGCCTGAAGGTAAAGCAGGCCCAGACTATTTTTGGAGTGGTATATTGACATTGATTTATGTCTGGTATGACAGACACGGCAGTGAAGACAGATTCCTTGTCAAAAGGAGGTTCCTATGGAACAACATGTTCTGTGTAACCCTCTCCTGCAAGAGACCTTGGGGATACAGTGTGTGCAATCAAAACGGAGCTGCAGGCAACACATGTAATCAGTGAAGGCATGTTGAGCACGGGCCAATCTCAGGAAAGCTGTAGGTGATATTTTTGCTGCATATAAATGAGGTCTGCCAGTGATAACTTGTGTCTTGAACCAATTTCCTGTTCAGAACTGTATGCTCGTAAATTGTTCAGAAATCATAAATTGTTCCTGGAACAGCACCTGCCTTCTCATGAAGAACCACTTAAAATTATGGTTATGGGGACACAAAACTCCCAATTTCTTCTCATGTTTTGTGCTCCTCTGTTGCAATGAGAATGTGAGTTCACTGTGCAAGACTTTCTGGAGCCAATGTAAATCGTCCAAGCTGTGCTGAAAGAAATAGAACTGTGCCTTTCTCACACCAATGAAGCATTGCTTGTGTTTTTCTAGAAAAACAGTGCTGCTCAGTTTCCTGCTGCAGCAGGCACATAAGCCTGGAAATGGGAAAGCATCTCATTGTGTGCATCACCTCATCCAGGCACACCTTGAAAAGGTAACTGAAGAAAAGATTCTGAGGTGCGTCAGAAAGCTTCTACTCTAACAAACACTGTAAATGCTTTTTCCCATCCTTTGCATCTGCTTGTTTCTCTCTTACTCATGTGAATCTGTGCAGTATTTCCAAACATCCAAACACTCCGCAGCTCTAAGTAACAGACAAAATCTCCAATTGTTCAGCTTAATGGCATGAGACTATTGCTTGGTTAGCTGTGATGGAGTTTTCAAGAAAGACATCTCTCAATAACATGTCAACAGGGCAGTCTCATTCCTGCAGAGTCTAATTTGAAAGTCTTTGGCTTGCTGATGTTCTAGCCACAGAAAACCTTCATAATAAAGCTTGTTCTTGGTTAGTATTTCATACAGTACTATTGGAAAGAGATATAACACAAACTGGAAAAGACCAAAGTTCAAAGGAAATTGGGTGCAATCAGGTGACTCAAGAAAAGAAAGAAAACATTAGTGGAACTTATGTTCAGCTTCTTACTGAGACAGAGTTTAAAATTATTTTCGACTTTCAAGTAATATCTTTCATAAACTGAACTGAGAAACACCTTTAAGTTCTTTAAAAAACCTTCTCAGGAGTAGCCAAAAAATTAAAGTTATTCTTTTTAGGCTGGTTTCCTGTGAGTGTGATATTCAAACAACCACATTATTTGAGTGAATGTGCATAAATACACACCTAGAAAGTATGGGAATGAGTAAAGGAGATAGAATTTATTAGTGCCCCAAGGTGAGGAACCTGTCAGAGCTGCTTCTTGGAAGCCCATCTTCAGGGCACAAAGTCAGAAGAAAGTCCCCCATGGTAATTATTTTCATTTTTTTGCTAAAATCAAAACTAGAAGAGCCAATTTTATTTTGAGTAAGCTGCATGATGGAACTACTTGAACCAAAACCACACAAAGATGACATATATCCTTCATTCTTCCAGGGTTGCCTTCCAACTTGAGTTTCTATCATATGGTACACAAGAAAAAAATCAACATTTCAGTCCCCTCCTTAGGGGCCTACTTGTCATCTCCCATTCTCCAGCTATGTCAGTGGAAATGGATAGGTGGTATAACAGCAAAAGATGCTTCAGCAGACTCTAGTATATGAGACAAAATGAATACCATGTTCATCGTCAAATTCTGAATTCTTTAGCATCTCTACCTTTAACATCATTTATTTGTTCATGATTGATATAAGATAATGTGAACTACTTTGGAAACTCTAGCAGCAAACACACCAACTCCTGGGGCACTTCTGTTTCTCTAGAAAAACTATAAAAGGGATACAATATGATGATGGTGTCAAGGTAGAAAAGTAGCATATGGATATGAGAAAGCAAAGATGATAAGGAGGTGTGACAGTGTCCCACATTTCTGCAACCAATACAGAGATTACAAGGTTTGGGTTTCCATTTTTATGTTGTCTTTGACCATAGAAAATCTAGACTACTTGAACTTTCATCCTACAGAGAAGATCAAAAAATCAGATGGAGTTTCAGGTCAGTTTTCCCGTCCCACAATCTTGCCAAAGGGAAAAGACTTCTTCAGAAGGCCTCATAATCAACATGGCACTGTCCCAAAATCCTTTGCAGAAAGGGCTACAAGTCATAGAATCTCTTGCAATGAACAAAAGTGTATAAAAGGGAATTGCTCTCCAACATCGACATTGTCACTTCTCTGTAGTAGTAATTACATCATTAGAAGTAATGATTAAAAGCATTACTTATTTAGCAGAGAAAGAATCTCTGCTAAGAGATCTGTTAAGATATAAGTATTGCCTTGTATCATACAAAGAATCCTTTTTCCAAAGGTTTGTACACTTACCTTGCTCTGAAACTTAGTGCTGTGCATGTAGGACTGCTCATAGATATCCTCTAATTTATATTCAAACTAACAAGAAAATTCTGTAAGTAGTTACAAGGGGGAAAAGATGCCTTTAGATAGTATTGCTGGATTTTTAAGACCTTAACTGAGAGGAATGAATTTCACACTTTCCTAGCTGATGTTTAGAGAACATTTCTTGTGTATCCGTTGTTACATCAAGAATCAAGCACGGTAATAACAGCAAAATTGAGATATTGATTTTACTTCATTTAATTNACTCACTCTCTTTTCTTTACTCCCCACTACATCACCCTACAGTCATTTTTCCCTTCTTTTGTTCATCCTTATGCTATTCTTCATGTTCTTTCCTTCATCAATATCCTTCCCTACTTCTTTTGTTCGGGGGAAGAAAAAAAATTTCTCATGGTGTTTCTGGCCTTTCTCTTTGGTCTTTATTTGTTCTGTTGTCTACATTAATTTATTAACTTACCCTTCATAAAAGATTGCCACCTGAGTAGGCAAACGAGTATGCCTTTGGCTCCAGCCTCTGTCTCTCAGGCATGGGAGGAGATTTGGAGTGGATGAGACAGCTGCCATAGGGTCACGCCGTACAGGTGGTGTGGCTTCCTTTGCCATCTTAAGAAATAAAAACCAAACAGAGAAGGACCTTGAGCAGATAGGTCTCAGTCTATCACCATGATCTTTGGAAAAGAGCCCTTCATTGACAAAGTTTCTGGGGAAGTTACTCAGGAATGACTCCTACCTTTGGTTGGCTGTTTGCCCTTTGTGAAGATTATGGCTAGAAGTAGCGACACCAACATCAGAAATGCCAGCTCATCTCCCCATTTTTCTCCTGAGGCTTTCCTGTGCTTTTGCCAGAACCTGACTCATTAATGATCCATTTGATATGCAGCCCTAAAGCCAGAATCCCATGGAAATGCCACATATCTGATTGGCTGTCCTGCTCTCTTGTATAAGGAGATCTTTAACAGTAACACTTTCCATTCCAAGGCAGTCACTGCTTAGCCTTAAAAACATGACTAAACAAGTCAGATATGGACCACCTTATTTTACCAAGTAAATGGTCTGAAATTAGTGGATCTGCTAGTGTGCCGACGGCTGCATGAGGAGAATGAGGATCGCACTTCTTCCAGCCCAACTCCATGAGTGCTTGTTATGGCAGTGCACTCACACGAGTACAGTCCACAAGCCCACTTGTCCGCCGCAGACAATGGTTGGTTACCTTTGCTCGAGACAGTAAGGATGAGTCAAATAGCTGCTGTTCAGGGGTGCAGCAGGTCAGTTCTGAGTTTGGCCTTTGTGCTTAAACAAAGACAGAAAATTAGGACCCAGTGAGGACAACAAAATCTCTACCTACCCCGTGACAATTGCATTGCGGTGCCGGCTGGCAGTGTCCTAGTGACTCCATGGAATGGAGCTGGTTCGCTGGGACTTCAGCCGCAAAAGCTGAGATCATTCTGTGTAACCCCCACATCAGGTTAACCATGTGCCTCTGTGGAGACACAAACCCTCAGTGAAAATGGAACAGTAGTGCCCATATTTCAACAAATTTCATTTTAGATGTTGACTATGTAATTGTTCTTGAAAGTGTATCCCTAAATACAGCAGTGTCAAACAAAGCCCTGATCTTCTGATGCTTAGTGAATAAATGAGGCCAAATGTATTTTTCAAATAAATGTGCTTTCAGACTCCTCAGATTTTTTTTTAATTTACTGTCCTCAGTAAGCCTACAGAAGTATAACTGAAAACTGTCTCTTAAATGCTGGTCTGTACCAAAAGTCTAGTTAATATGCACCTGGGTTGAAAATGCATGTACTGGTTGATTCTTTTCTCCAGTATATCTGGTTGTAGAAATATTTTACCTTTTCATTCTTTTACAGGTCAATCACCCATGATTCTTTTTGAAAGCCCTGGGTAATACTAGTTAATAAAAACTTTGAACTGAATCTTTACAGGAAGACACCAGCACTAGTATCCTTCATCTTCAGAAATCCTGTTAATATTAATACTATCTCCATCTACAAAATTATTCAAATGGACAGATCAACGAATACCCTAGGTGATGACAGATAATAGAAAGTTGGAAGAAGCACACTGCAATTTTTTTTTTTCTCTGCTCTCTGAAATGCTTTGGAGCACATCTGAAGTAAGTAAATGAGCCTCTTATTTACTAAAAATTGTTTAAGATTTTTGGGGATTGCTATTTTATCTTGAGAGACTACTACCTGTGTCACAGGTCTGATGAATACTGTCAAAGTAAGGTTACTTATAAAGGCTGAAGGAGTATTTGTGTTGGTGGTAGTCATCTGCTTCACTACTTTTTTCACCACCAAACTTGCTTAAAAAGACAATAGACTGAATGAACTTCTGGTAGTTCATCTAGTGGTGTTTCATTGTATATCCTGTCAGAGACAAAAAGGGATGAATGGGAGGAATTTCTAATGCTGCATACTTTCAGACAACCAATAAATGTGTCAATTAACTAGTTGTGCCTGGGGTAATTTCTCTAGAAGGTTTAGTTGCCAAAGTTTATAATAATCACAGAATGGAGGGAACAAAACCAAGCAGAATGATTATGTTGTAACTCACAGAAAGCACAGAGCTGAGTCGTCACATACATGTATCTGCAAATGCATTTGGAGCTCTTTTCCATTTTGAAACATGTTTGTAATACAAAATACACATTTTGAGCAATGTCAGTGCTAATTTCTTGTTAAATTTTGTTTCTGACATTGAGGCTTTCTGGGCTGACTATTAGCAGCCAGTAGGAGCAGTCAGTAATACTGGCTTCTCTTATTCTGAATTGCAGTGGAATTAGGTGGCTGCTGTGGGTTTTCTCCAGTGAGGATGTCTCCATGCCATTAGCTGCAATGTAAGTCAAATATTGAGGCACATAGACATGTCCTTACAGAGCTGTTAGCATTTAGGTATATCTTAGCAACATCAAGGACAGTGGGAGAGGGTGCTGCTTGGCTGGTTTTCCCTCTCTCTGTCTGACATCCAAAGCAAAACTGAGGATCAGCGCTGTTTCAGTCCCAGACAAAAATCTATATTGAAAATGTATATGGAAAAGTGTATTGAAACACCCATGTCAGAACCATATGGAACAAAGAATGTAACTGGACTCATTCACCATGATCACAGTGTTTCAACAATGAGGTGTCATAAAAATGTCTCCGCTTAGCCCCTGATAAACCCTGCATGAAGAGCGGTTTTTTTCTTCAAGGAAAGAAGTTAACAAATTTCCTTCTTTATGCATAGTTTTCCTCATTGGGGCACAACACCTCCTCACAGCTGTACCTAAGAAAGAAGACAATGGCTTAAACTCATATACTAGTAGGTCAAAGCCAAAAGGATCAAATACAGGGTAGCCTAGTCTGACCTCCAATGAAACAGATGTCATCAAAAGGCAGACAGGACCTAAACACTACAGTTTCCTTCTCTCCCTCTCAGAATAGCCAACAGAGTGACTCTACACTGCTGTAAACACATCACTGTTAAAATGATGTGTACGATTTGCTACAATTGAAAATGTACTAAAGATCAAGTATATATATATACATTTAATAAGGAAATAATCCCCTCCCCCCTCACAAGGGAATGGGAATGCAGTGATTGACAATGAGATTAATAAAAACCACTTTATTGCATAACTGTTTAAATTCTAGTGACATGTCAGAGAAAGAGCTCTGCTTTTGAGGTGTGTAGCACCTCTGTACCTAGGGAGTCAAGATACAAAGGTGTCTTCTGAATTTCTGATTCTGCAGACTGACAAGAGTAAACTCAGACCAGTACATTCAGTCAGTGTCTCACAGGAAAAAGCAGGACTTCAAATGTCCAGTGGCTGAAGATAGTGACTTTTCAACAAAGGCTTATACCAACATGTCAACGAATTAATCACTGTTTCTACAGCTCGTCTTCCCTTCCCAAATTATTGATCTTCCACACTTACCCCTCATTTGTTTAACTTTGGCCATCGTTGACTGCAATTGTATACTCCTGCTTTTCCATCATAATTTGTATCCAAGGTAGCAAAAATTCCTTGTTCTATATTTTTGACTATGACTGTTTCTACTTGAGTTGCAGCTGCCCCCAGTGTTTCTGCTGTTCATAACTGCAACTTTGATTTCGCAACAGCGATAAGCCACAGGCTTTATACTTTCATAGATCCTACACTGGTTAGGTTGCAATCTGGATAAGGCTCCAGCCAGCTCCTCAGACTGCAATTAATTTGAGTGCTTGGAAGGAGGTGAAGAGGTCTATGGCTCTTTCAGACCCAGCAGATTCTGCAGCAAGAAGGACCTCGGGGATTTATCAATGAATCTAGAGTAGTTCAGCGTTCCTTGGTTAATAACATCTAAAATAAAATATTAGTTATCATCATTGTAATTATACAGTTACACAAGTTAATTCAATCTGATTAGAAACAGCTCTGTGAAGAAACCACATGTTTTACCTCTTTAAATGGTTATAGTGAAACAACATCTCAAAGCTCCTATCTGGGGAGGCAAAAAAACCCAAAAAACAGCTAAATCCAAAATTAAAACACTGGTTCAGACTTTCAGCTTACTCCCCTGTGTGATTTGGGGAAGCAGGGAAGAGAGAGAAAAGGGTCTTGCTTCTCGGTTTTTTCCCATTTATTAAACTCTAATATTTCTAGCTACAAGGGGGACTAAATAAAAACCAGGCACATATTATCTGTGGTTTTTAACATTAGATCAGCTGAAAACCGTCCTCCTTTACTAGGAAGTGCCTGTATTTGCCAACAATTCTTTGTGTCTGACTCATTTCCTTATTACCTCTCTCCCCTCTTCTGTTTTCCCTTAAGGGGTTGACTTTCCCCCACCTCAAACAAAAATAATTTCTTTGGCATATGAAGGTCAAGGACAGATTTCCTAATGTCTGCCTGCTTGCATGCCTATCTCTCTCTCCCTGTCTCTCCTTCTATCTGTCTACTCCTCTAAGGCATCTCTCCTTGCAGGTTCTTGGAGCGCATAAAACAGACTTTGCTCCATTTTTTTTTTTTTCAGAAGACAAACCCATATGTGCCACTTAATATTTCTACATTTAGTGATGTGACCAAGAAGTCTACCTGTGCTCTGCAAACCTGACTCAGTAGTTATACAGTAACGTAAAGAAGTGCATGTAACAGCAGGAAGGATTTATTTTAAGACCTCTCTCAGCTCCCATCTTGAGTATCAAAGCACTCTTCCTCCTTTGTGAATAGCTCAAGGGGGCCAAAGAGGCTTTAACGGGCTGGTCTCTCTCAGCTCCAACAATACACTGTGACCAAGAGAAAGGTAGCTTGTCCATTGTTCTCTATTTTGACAGTGCCCTCCAAATCTTGGAGGATGTTCTTTGTACATTAAGTGGGTACTGAAAAAATTTAACACTACTCTCTTACTGCCTGTTTCTTTTTGCACAGGAGACAACTATACAGCACATATAGTGCTATATATAGCATAGGATGTACAGAAGGTAGAACACAGAAGGAAAACAGCTGCAATATACATAGCATAGGCAAGCATGCTTTTGGTCTTGTGTTTTTATGATTTAACCAGGAAGGGAGCAAAGGTTGGAACACAAAAACTGCACCCTTACTGCTAGCTAAAGTAATGGGTGCCAAGGCAATTAGTCAATCCAGACAAGGGAAAAGCCAAGAGCAGTGCTTTTTAAGCAAGCAAGAAACCTTTAACATCTTCAAATCCCATTACTCAGGAGTGGCTTTTTGTTTCCTCTCTGAGAGAATATTCACTTTCTCCATTTATGTTTTCATTTACTAAATGATCTACAGATAAGTTATGCTTTCTGCAAATTTCAGACTGCTTTTTTTCTGGCACTGTGTGTCATGTCAGAGATAAGTATTGCAGATAAGTTAGTTGATCAGACTAGGTTTGAAAGCAACACAATTGTAGTGCAGAAGAGTGACCAGGGAAGAACTCTGGAAATGCTATATCCTATAGAAGACCACTAGATAAAGAGCATACTTCATCTTTTATAACCATGGCTCAAACAGAAGAAAAACTTCAAATGTAAGTAGTGGTTTGGGATATTCATCCTTAGATGTAGTAACAGAGCCTGGGCTTCAGGGAACACTAAACATTCTTCCTGAAGGTCAGATGACCTTTCATTGCCTCAAACTGAGTATTAAAAATGGAAAGCAATTAACCATCTTTAGTCAGAATCGAACTCCTGGTGTGCAGGGTGGCAGTCTAAAGAGACACTTTTTCCAAACTCTGGCCTTGCAAATACTACTGTCCAGGACAGTTAGGGAACCAGCTGAAATGCTACGTAAACTTAACAGCATTTGTAGAAAGAGATACTGAAATTATAGACTGTAAGTCTTCTCATAACAATGTCAAATCTAAGAGTAATGCTTATTCAGTTGGGAATTGTAAACATGACTACAATCAAAACATACTTTCTGCCAGTACTAAGCTGTGCAGAGTTTTATTTATTGCTCCTAGAGGGTTATTCACACCATCAAATTTGGACATCTCACTTAGGTATGATTCAGAGGATCAACACTACATTCCTTAAAGAGTGTAGGCACTTCCCAGGCACAGGGTAATTCTGTGTAATTAGGTCAGATGCCTAATGCTACATAAAGTATATGGTTTGCATGCTTCCTACAAGGGCCTTGCTGGCCTTCCTAATTCTACGATATCTGCGCTGGATGGGATTTCCTTTGGGGTGGCAAATATTTCCATTTCTCCTTTTCCTGCCACCATAGCCTCAGCCTGTCAAACCCCACCCTTTCATTTTTGCTTCTTACTCCTGTGGCTGCTCTGTACTTTGTTCTCTTCCCATGGAAGTCGTGAACCTCTGTGTGAAAATGAGGCTGGTGGGGAGGGTGCTAGTGGTGGGGATGGCACAGGGAGGGACCGGCACAAGCATTAAATACTGGGATTAGCTCAGGTGGGTAAACCACAGTGCTAATAACACCAGGGGTGTGGGTTCATCCCCATATCGGCCCTTCACGTAAGAGCTGGAGTTGATGATCCTTGTGAGTCCCTTACAACTCAGAATATTGTGTGATTCTGTGATTAAGGATACAGACAGCCATGCACAGGTGTGATGAATGTTGTGGATGCAAACTGCAGCTGTTCTTAATACATCATTCAGTCTCCCTGACCAGCTGCCTTGGCTCTCCCTGCTCCCTGCTTTGCTGTACTTATCAGCTCTTGAGATGCTTTTTTACATGTAGATAAACTCTGCAGGAAAAGGTAGAGGAGTGATACATATAATTATGGTCTAGTATGTTCAACCTATTAGCTGAATCAAATGTCTCTATGAGGCACGAAAGCATGCTGCAGGCACAACCCCTCTATGTATTTTGAACATTTTGATAATCCTGGTAGTACAAACTCAGAAAAAGTTTGCTCCTCCACAGAAAGTTTGACAAAAATGGCAAAGACGAGTTTCGATGTCAAAAAATCAACATCTCCACTGACCAACTGTGATTACGTGTCTTTATACAGACTGAAGAAATAAGGTGAAGAAACAGACCATGAAATAGACCATGTTTGGCTAGCTCAGAATGCTGTAGGTCTGATGCTCAGAGATGAAGCTGAGAACACCTGAAAGTACACAAATGCTTAATTGTATAATTACAAAAGCATAAGCTGTCTGGCTACAGAAGGAACTCCAACTCTAAAAGGGTGGGGAAATTTAACCCTACATATTGTAGACTGCTATTCCTTTAAAATTGTTAATATAGCTTCAGCAGAAGATATTGCCTGAGGCATGACCAATTTTAAATGCTGTATTTGTATTCACTATGTTTTAAAAGAACAGTCTGGGTAAATTAGTCCCATTTGGACAACATCTGCTCTTTCTCAGCTCCTTGGACTCTGCTGTATCAGAAATGAATGTGAATGGAAGATTTTTAAGTTGCCTAAAAAACACCCCAAACATTTTACCCCACTTTAAATAAGATATATGATAATGCTTTCCAAGTGTAATTTTAGATTGCAAAACTTTAGAGGGTTTTCTTTTCTTATGACTGTTGCACCATGTGGTCTGGATAAAAAACTGGCTTTGGTTACCAACAGTGTTAAACAGGAAAACAAAACTCCACATGACTCAATGCTTGAAAATTATTTAACCATGGCACACAATAAAATTTTACAATTCAATACAGTATATTTTCTTAAGTTGAGCTCACTTTCATTAAAGCAGTGGTAAAGAAGCAGCACTGGATGGAATTTATGGGCATAGTGGGCCAAATGGTTGCCATGAGTGGCAGCACTGCCCTAGGAGCTCTGGGAGCTGGTGGGGTCCCATAGCTCTTGAGGACTGACACATTCCCAGTACATCACATGGGGACATGGGAATGCGGTGGTGGTGGCGGTGAGAGCTGTGTGATCCTGGAAGGACAAAGCAGTCACAGAGAAATAGTTTGTGAAGGTCTTCAGGAGGCATGTGAAGGGCCTGCTTCTGTCATTTAGCTGTCTCTCCCTCAGTTTCTTCATGTTTAAATATGACTAAACCTTTCCTTGCCTGCACAGCTCAGTTCTACTGCTTTCATCTTCATGCTGTGTTGCAGAGCAGAGCAGCACCTCTGCCCTCCCAGCATGTCATGGACAGTCCACTGTTGGGCTTTTCCTCTGGAAACGGGTATTTTAGAAAGGGTTGGGTACAGCATAGTCAAAGACCTGGTGACATCAAGTCTCCAGAAACAAATGCTTGAGTTCCTAGCTTCTTGGTTTTTTCCTTCCCGATTCAGCAAATTCAGCACCAAGTATCAGCAATTGTGGTAACAGCTCTGGGACCTATCTTTTTGGCTTGAACTGAAGAAAATTCAGTGAAAGTTCAGACAAGCACAGACCAGATGCCATGATCTGAACGTTAAGAAATTTTGCAACCTTATTTAAAACAAAGACTTCAGAGTAAATGAAATATAAGAATAAAGGATCTTTCCTCATCTTCAAGATCAGTCTTAAAGTCTTTTGCACTCTCTCCCTGTGCATAGTTGCTTGTTGTATCATCATCTTGGCAAAAGTTACATATGAAACCAGGATCATTTAGAGCAGAAGAAAGTTCTGCTTTTACATCCACAGACATGGAGTTCATTCTTGCAGAGGACTTGGACACAGACCACATTGTGCATGTGTGTGCAGAGAACAGAGTCCCAGAAAAGGAAATAAAAATCACCAAGAAGTGCTGGGAGAGTACTTTTGCTCACAGAACTGATAACTCTAGATGATAGTCATTTTGGCTCTCCCTTCAAAGTCTCCAGCAACAGAAAATTGAAATCAAAACAGGAAAGACAAAGGAAGATGAAAGAGAGAAATATTAATGATAGATTGAAAAATGATACACATGAAACAATTTAATCCATGACTGAAGACAAAATGATTGCCAAGTAATATTTTAGTCAATCAATATGTCTCCCTGCCTTTTACACAAAGGCCAGTGATTAACGTAACTCAGTCCTACTTAGATGCAGTAAATTTTCCATTTCAGAGGAGATGAATAACCCCAGGACATGTATTTCCTGAAGATTCAAATGCTTTTGCATGAATCTCAATTTCCATTAAGAAAACAAAGGCACAAAAAATAATCTAAACTTTATCTACAGAGGGAAACATTGGATCGTGTGCATGAAGGTTTCAAAGTCCTGAATATGCAGAATGGAATCTTTTAGAAATTAAGTCAGACTTGCTAGCTATAGAAAACCAATGGAAAGAACTCAAAAGCGCAAAATGGTGAACAGCTGTTGAGAGAGAGCAGTGGGCAGAGAGCAAGTGACTATTAGAATCCTAGAATCATAGGGTAGTTTGATTGGGAAGGGACCTTAAAGATCATCCGGTTCCAACCCGCCTGCCCTGGACAGGGAGGTCACTCACTAGATCAGGTTGCTCAGGGTCTCACCCAGCCTGGCCTTGAAGGTTTCCAGAGATGGGGCATCCACAGCCTCTCTGGACAACCTGTTCCAGTGCTTCACCACTTTCTAACTAAAGAATTTCTTCCTAATATCTCATCTAAATTTGTGCTATTTCTGTGTAAAACAATTGTCCCTTCTTCTCTCACTATCTGCCCATACAAAAAGTCCCTCTACATCGTTTTACAAGCCCCCCAAAGGCACTAGAAGGCTGCTAAAAGGCTTCTCCAGAGTCTTCTCTTCTCCAGGCTGAACAGCCCAATTTCTGAAATGCTTTTGTGATCTCACTAAGATCACTTCAGATGTGATCCAGGTCTGAGTCTCACACGAAGTTTTTTTAAAGACAGTTTTAAAATAGTCCAAAAGCTATTTCAACTCATAAAGAAAATAATAATTTTTAGTAAATTCTAAGAAATTAATTTTTACCTAAAAACAGTGTCTGGTATTTCTGAGCCTGATCCACAGAAATTTTCACAATAATAGAAATCGTTCTCCCTCCTTACAGCACAAAGCTTGACACAGCCGTAGGTATGGTAGATCCATATTTCCTCCCTTGAGACTAGTGATTGTAGATTGGCAGCTGGACTCTTGGACAAACTGTGAGGCCAAAAAGACCATTTTTTTCATTCTTGATAATGTAGAAACGAAGTTAACACAACCCTGCCAGCAGCAAACACTTAAGCCTCTGTGTACAAATATTGGGCAGGTAGGTAACACATATTTCTGACTTGTCAGGTTGTTTCACTTTCTAAAAGCAGTAATTTGGAAAATGGAAAAATATATTAATAGAAGTTAGCTCTTCCACAATATGTGCCAAAAGCCTCTTTAAATATAGAGGTGAAACTGTTTTTCTTTAATCTTGTTAGTTTTCCGTCTTCTTTACTCTTTCCTTCCTTTTCTTTCTTCTGAAAATTGCAGAATTATCACCTGTTGTCATCTCCATGTATGTTCATACTTGTTTGAATGTGAGTCAAACATTAGTCTGTAATTTAATTGAAGGCTGTAAGGTTTATGTTGGGCTGAGTGCTAAGCAGCTGCATGTTGTGCCTGTGGCCTTGAATCAGAAAAAAATGGGACAGCATTTCAAGTGAATGTGAAGCCTTTTTTTGTGAAATAAAGTTGATGATGAACGAGAAAGTTAGTTTTCTTTACCTTCACAGTACCCTGTGTTATGTATGGGAGGGCTTTGTCCACTTTGGTTTCTCTCCATGAACTAGTGACTGAAAAGTTCTAAATTTTTAGCCACTGAGAAACTAATATACACTGTTTACAGCAAGTCAGGAAGCCAATGTGTTAAAGGAACTTGTACAATTAGAGTTATTCAGAGACTCCAAATCATGCATTTGATGAACTAGAAATATAGAAATATAATATTGATCACCATGCAAGTATACTATCTGTCTGGTCTTTTAATACCGTCAAAGCTAAGTGCCATAATCATTTAATCATCTCATAATACAGATTCTCTGTTTACATTCTTTATTGCTACACTTGATAAAATACATCATCTTGTTTTTTACCATAAACACTGAAATGGTTTACTGGATCAGCAACTGGATATACCTGCTCATGTCGCTGTGGCAAATACACAGATAGCTAAAAAAACTTCTTACATTTTAAGATCTCAGTTCCTCATTAATTCAGAATGCAAAATCCTACTATATTTTTGCTTTGAGTTGTGTTTAGGATCTTAGCTGTAAAGAACAATAACATTATTCTTCCAAAAGGGAGTGGGAGTGTTGTCCCTCTGTGAAGAAATGGAAGAATTCTCACCAAAAATTCAGTCTTTCAATTAACTGCTGTAAGAGTATAGCTACTCCCACCATGGGTGCTGGTCCCATGGCCCTTTCAGTTCTCAGCAGAAGCACCCTAAGAAAGCTTTTCAGAACAGTGCTCAAATAGAATATCAATATTTGGAAATCCCTATTACACACTATAGTAATGCACCTTCCTTGGCTGCTCCAAAACCGCCATCAGCAGAGGTCATTGCCCAGGTACATGCCCAGACAGCTGAAGCAGCTTGGAAATGAATGGTAGCCACTGGAAATCAACTGCCAAGAGCATGGAAAATAGCTACAACAAGCTGGGATTTCGGTATCAGTAATGATCAACCCCGAGTATAAAGGGTTCATGTTCCAAAGATTGGTGGTGTCATGAAACATTATCGATGGAAATGTGTGCTTACCCAAAATGTCCTGGTTTTCAGGTGGCAGCACCCCACAGTAGATTTAAATAAATACATTTATATCTTCCATGTACTAGCCTAGTTATTTTATTACTTGGCAAATTACTGAAACAATTGTGTTTGCTTATTTTGTTTATACAATTATTTCCTAATTGCAAACTATTACTGATGTATTTTAAGAACAATTTGTTTTCTCGCTGAATGCTAAAGGCAAGTAAGCTACTTTGCTCAGAGAAAGTTGGAAATTGCTTTATTTTTTCTGCCTTGGGATTTACAGATGTTTCAGTGTTCATCGTGCTTCATTTACAGACATTGGCCTTTAACATATGAATTATTTTAGCCCAAGGACCAAAAAAAAAAAAAAGCGCACATGCTTCTTGCCAATGTCAGTGCATCCTTGGTTTTGGGGAACAGCCTTGTTTTACAGGAGAAAAAAAAATTAGGAATACACTGGTACCAGTTAGGAACATATTAGTACAACACTAATTATAAACTGGAATGTGTCAGAATTAAGTGAGTTATGATCTGGCGAGGACCTGCAAACTATAGTCAGATACTTAACAAAGTTTAGACATGCAGCTGTGAATACTTCTGGATCCTTGCCACCTTTTATTAGAGTGGCGCCCAGCAACGCTGCTGTAGTTAAGGGTCTGTCAGCATTTCCATTATAAAACCCCATTTTTTTAGGGCTTTGTAACTTGCCCATTTTAAATCACATCAAGATGAAACTTGTCATTAAAATTGTCAGGAATAATTTCTTTTAGTACACAAATGTTACTTCGAGTTTCAATCTATTTTTGTTTTGGATTCAGTGAGGTAAAGAAAATAAAGTAAGTGCATGTCCTATTTTATTAGAAACTTTTTTGCCATACTTCCAAAAAAAACCCCAAACCATGTCAAAAAACAACAAAACAAAGGCTTGAGTCCGAAAAATATATATAGTTTTAGCCCCTTAGGGCTGAATTCTGCTTTTTGTTTCCCACTGAGGCATAAGCAGAGAGTACAAAAATGGCATTACATTCTAGTTTCTCAACCTACCGTCTTGAAGAATTGTCAAGATGGTTTGAATAAAACACCATCTGATTATCAATTTTGTGCATTGTGGGTTTTTGTGTTTCTTTTTTTGTGTTGTTTACATTTTAGATTTTACAGTAGACTTTTCATTTCATTTTCCTACTTGTTTTCTATCAGAGCATCGAGTATTTTACTCTGATGTTCATACAGCCCCAGAGCAATGGAGATTTACACCACCTGAGGATCTTCTGCTCAGCTGATTAAAAAAATTCCTTGTCACTCTAACCTCCCTATTTCTACCTTCCTTCATGAAAAGAAAGCAAAGAAAATTCCTTGGGCAGGTTAGGTTTTAATATCCTTAATTCCCTGTGCAACAGGAAGCATGTAACTGTAAAAGACGTGCAGTTCTATCCAGGTTTCCTGCCAGCTGAGGTTGCATCTTGCTTTTGCACTGTGTGCACTGTGCAGATGGTCAGAATAGGAACCAGACAGTGAATTTTCTTAGGGATCCTTTACTTTCTTTCTCTCCTCTTCTACTATTCTCCTAATACATGTGAAAAAAATAAAATAAGTTACTCAGACTGAAGTTTACCACTGGTTTGTGGTGAACACATAACAGGAAAAAAACGTGAGTTTTCAGTCTAGATGAGCCTGAAAATCAAGAGCAGAAATTGAGGGAGAAAGGTCTTGTAGGAAGTGAGAAATTTTTTTTGTTATTATTATTGCCGTATTTGATCAGAGGGACAAAGAGCAGCTTTGTTACCCATTTGGAAACTTCTCAGTAACTGTGGAAATTACTCTTTCCAACATACCATAAGTGACAGACACCTCCACATATTGTCAAGCCATCACCTGGTCTCCCCTTTCCAAGTCATGTAGGCAAAGTGAAACAAATGAGACAAACTGGAAGCAGGAGTGCCTACATCTTAAATATTGGAAGTATATCTGTCAGCCCACATCCAGCCCAACAGTGGCATCACCAGCTCAGCCAGGGTTGCTGCGCAGCAAATCTGCATGTTCTGGGCAGCCTAGGGTAAGAATGTGAAGCAAGTTCAGCTACTTGACCTGACATTCTCTATGGATTTACCTTTATGTCTTGCTCCTGTCTTTTTAGAGATGGCCTCTCATCTCTTTAACTGCAACTCCAGTTTACAATCCTGTATTTGTTGTGTCCCTTAGCTCCTCTGTATCCCATGTTTGATACCTGTTTTGTGCCCTCAAACTTCTTCTAAGGCTGAGCATGACTGTCCATATCCTGTCTGACAATCAGACAGACTGATCATAAGGGACTGGATTTGAGTTCTAATGCCAAATTCAAGGTCATGTCAGTGGCCTTAGCAAAAGAGTTAGCTGATATGTTTAGATTTAGTTTGTGCAGGGCTAACATGAATGCAGGATTGATTCCCACAGTTCATCTGATGAGCAATAACTGGTTAATCCACTTATCTGACAGCACATCTGAGACCTACCTTTGAAAATCCAGTGTCAAGTAACCCCTCCTCCTCCTCCTGCCCTCCCTGCCCACCAGCCCCGCCTCCTGCCTGGCCTCCAAATTCCTGGTGAGGTGAGCATGGTCATTTGTTCCTTCAATGATTCATCAGAAACAGATCAATTGTTTGTAAAACTCCATGGCTTTCTAATAAGCAAAAGTAAGGACTTGGACGGTATCAAACCTGAAATACTGCACACATGCTACGTGAGGCGTCACAAGCAGCAGTGCTCTGTGCTGGAATTGTGGTTTTAATGAATCATCATTCCCAGTAACTCAAATCAATCTAAATTCTCTCCTTTAAGATTGTTAAAGTCAGAGAACTCAGCATACCTGGGTGTCTCAAGGAGCAGTAAATTAGCAGCCTTTAAGTAGAACATGACTTCTGCACTTTGCCATCTTGAGTTTCATTAGCCAGTGTTTCTTGTTCATCTCCTCCATGAATTACATTCTCATCCTTTAATTTGCCTCTTTTATTAAGGGGTTCATTCCCACCTTCCCCAGTCCAAATGGAGATGGTTATTGGTATTTTTGCTCTAGGTGTGAAATCAAGGTGTGATTTTCAAGGTGCTGAGTGCTGGGTTCTTTTTAAAGCAGTCCAGGAGTACTCCCGGGGCAGCACTTGAAAATCAGGCAGGCTGTGTAGAAGGGCCACAGAAGTGACAACTCTAGCATCCAGATCCTGGCCGTGCCTCAGGGAGTGTTCTGACAGCCAGAGCACATTGACCCAAACAACTTTACCATGGTTGCCCCCGCTCACTTGATCACCCAGTAGGGAGGGGACTCCAACAGTGCCAAAATCACAGCAAAAGGCACCCCAGCTTTCAGACCATTAAAGCCTGAGGAAAGCCTCTCTTTGGCCTATATAGTGTGCTCACTCTTTCTCCTTCAGCCAGAAGGGCATTTTCTTGCCAGGTTCAGAAAGAGCTGATTAAAAATTTTTTTGGCCTGGAAGAAAATAAGAACTTAGGCTGGCTTAAGCTGTAACAAAAGTGTCTGCATTTTTTCTGTATTCATAATTTAAAAAGTAGCTTAAAGTATTAATATCCAAACATTTCTAGCCTCTGAAAAGCTGCTGATAGAAGAATGCTAGAGCAAACTATTGGAAACAGAGTGTTCTTAAAACTGTAATGCTGATTGACCAGGTCAGCAGGAGCAGTTGCGGTAGAAAACTGTTGCATTGTTGCCATGGCAGCTGGCTCCTGGAATCCTTCTCTTGGAGCACATCTCCTCGCACTCTCTGCTCAGCACTAGCGTAAAGGACAGGCCCCACAGGTGGCACAGCCTTGGGCAGAAGCACAGAGTGTCCAAGGGCCACAGGGGCAGGCAGGCCCCCGGGCGCTCTGGCCAGCTCACAGGGGCAGAGCCACTTGCGAGGGGTGAAGCACAACCTCTCGTCTCTCTCCAGTCACTCATCTTCAAACAACTGTGTGAGACATTACGCTGTTTCCCTGTCCAGAGCTGCTGCACAAACTGACCCCTGACTAAGGTTGTGACAATTCTGTGGTTCCCAAAAGGGGATTCTTCTGTGTCAACGTGGTGAAATTGAATGCAGGGAATACCTGCTACAGAGGAAACCACACCCAGGACAGACAGTGTCAAGGGACTTGACAGCTGTATTCCAGATCACTGCATGCAGCAGCAAACTGCAAATACAAGCCAAGTGCCCACCAGTACCATCAGGATCAGTCTGTATGCATGCAGCAAGTTAGCAGATGGAGCAAAAAAGTCAGCCTCCAGGAAAGATAATAGCACAGGAAAGGCCATATTGAGGCAGTCTAAAATCCACCCCCTTCCCTAGATATAGTAGAAGAGAAAAAAATCCTGACATCTTGAGGAAGTTCTAAAGCACGGAGTGACACAGATGTAGCTATCAGGAAACATTAAGTGCAAGGGACTTTTCAGAGAGGAACACTGTTCCACATGGAAAAATGCAATAAAAGGCGAAAAAGAAGCACGTCTGTGAACACCAGCTGTTGCTATCAATATCATGGGAACATTTAACTATCATGAATAGCTAATACTTGTTTAAAATTAACACGACCAGTTCCATCTGCTACGTAAAATCATTTACTTAACTTTGTAGAACCATAGGGAAAGGTACAAACAACAAGGCTTAGCAGTGCTTAATTCACACAATGAACAGTTGAAAAAAGAATTTCCTGGATCATATCAGTGTATATGTCAAAGCCCGGGAAATTAATGGCATTGGAAGGCTCAGTAAAAAAAGCTGGCAAAGCTGAAAATCCTGACACCTTGATTGTGCAAACAGCATGAACCTATAGAAAGACAACAAGACACTGAGATAAGTTCTGGCAATATTTTTTAGCAATCTGCCCTATATTGATGCTTCCTGGGGAAAGGTGAGAGAAGGGGAGGCACGAGTCAGTAGAATCAATCTGTTATTTGTATCTGAATAACCATCAGTTATTCCAGTATTTTAGTCCTTCATGGTTGGATGAAGCTTTAATAAGAGACAGCTTTGTCTCTGCTGTGCAAAAACTTCCCAGGGAAGCAAACAAACAGCTCCAGAGAGACTCAATTCGTATTTACATCAGGGCCCACTTAAACAGCGTGATTAATGCAAAGGGAGTTAAATAGAAATGAGCCCTGTAACTATTCACCCATTCTCTTCTGCTGCGTCATGCTGAGTGTCTCTAACAGCAGATAACTAGGTGGGAGATGCCAAGGAGTCAGCCTGGCTTCTCCCATTTAAGGACACTGCACTCAGGGCTCTGTGCTCAGCTGTGATTCCCACTTGCAGCTCTCTACACCACTCTGGTGGTTTAGAGGGACTTTGCTCTTCAAAGCTGCCTCCAGTGCTGCCGGCATGTCTAAATGCTGCACCACACCACTATCCCTGGCTGCCAGAGCGTTCCTGCACAACCCAGCACTGCTGGCTTCTCCGAATGTCTGACCATCTTCATCTGGTGCGTGAAGGGCTCAGTGTCTCTGAGGAGGACCACAGTCACAAGACTGAGCTCATTTGTGTGCTGTTTCTGACTGTCATGTAGGTCTGCAGAAAGAGAAACAACAGTGTCACATTCTCGGATGGATCCCATTTAAGGGAAGAACTCAGAATTGTGAGAACAACCACAGCTTGGACATGTGGCTGATTGAAATACAGACATTTTCCATTAGGGGAGACTGGAACTACAAAAGATGGACATGTTTGGTTTTCATTTCATAGATCCTTTATTAGGGATTTAATTTGACTACATTACGTGCTTAGGGCAGGCTGTAGATTTGAAAAAATTTGTTGTTGATTTTTCTAATGTTCATAAATTAAATGAGTGGCTGATTTCTGCCCCAGTTCACTAGTACTAGACCAGTAGGTCTGACCCTCTGTTTCCAACTCCTCGGACCTATCCTGGGGATGGGGATCTGGCTTACAACCAGAGAAGAGCAACAAGGAAAAGCACCCATATTACAGAGTTTCAAGAAAACTCACATCTTGAAGAGCTGATGGTCAGGTAACAGTGCACATCACTGTCTCCCTTTTCCAGCAGTTGTTACCATGCTTTCCAGGCAGCACAAAGAAGTCCAACCACAGCCATAGATTCTGGCAAAGGCATTTGAAAGGTGCAATGGGAACAGCCCCATATCACAGCCAGCTCCACCTGCCTTGGCCAAAGTTTCTTGAAAGTGCAGTTGGAACATTTGGAGGCTTAATATGCATTTCATCTGCTTCTCAAACCACCTAAGGGGTTTGCCTTTTTTTTTACAGCTTGTGAGTTTAAGTGGTATATCTAGTAAAAGTACATTCTTATCCATACAAAACTCAGAGCAGATATATGAAGAAGCAGAAGGCAGCTGTGTGCTCCTCTTGTTGCCTGGTAGTCCTTGTATGCCCAAACTGCTTTGCCACCTCACTCTCTAAATTGTAAATGTCTACCATGTTGCTGTTGATGGCTGTGTTTCCTACTGAAACAAACCTTGCTTAAGTTTTAAGACATAAGTAGGTGGTAATGACAAGTGAAAAGGCCCGTAGATGTATCAGCTGCAACATTTATTCCTGGTGGACTGCCTGTTTAAGAAGTTTGTGGAAGGAGGTATTAT
Organism: Pachycephala philippinensis; assembly: GCA_013397055.1. NCBI lineage: Eukaryota > Metazoa > Chordata > Aves > Passeriformes > Pachycephala > Pachycephala philippinensis. The sequence goes on from VWZT01006150.1 coordinate 96,223, forward strand.
TCTATAAAACTTGAGAATGTGAACATCGTTGCCATCTGCAGCTGCAGGGCCAAGTAAATTGATGCTTTTTTCCCTCATGTGAACATGGAAATTGACTTGTTTGCGTTTGCTGAATGTGGGCTGTTCCCTTCACAGAGTTTGCATGAAAATGCATTAAAAAAGGTGCTTGAAATATAATCTGGTTCCAGACAGTAACAAGCAAAAAAGTTAAAAAGAACACGCTTACTTATCTATTGTACTGCTGTTTCTGGAAACAGAGCCAAATACACATATTTCCAAGAAGTGACAAAACTACATATTTGCTGTCCGTTTTGAGAAATCCTATGCCACGAACAGCCAGCACATGGTAAATCATATTATAAAACCTAACATTGCCCCCCACAAAATAAAATTCAGCTCCAAAATGCAGACAAACATTAGAATGGTATGCAGAAGAGCTGTAAACTAGGTACTGTCTTCAGTCATCTGATGTAAGTGCACAGAAAAGACTCAGAGAGGCCTGAGTAAAATATAAAATGAGAAATTAGGAAAAAACTCTAAGAGTTTTTCTTTCAAAGAGGTCTAGAAATCTCTTCCAAGTGTGTGAATTGCAGCTTGATCCAGAAGGCAAGATATGACCTCAGACATGGAGAATAACAAAGAACATTTCCTGTATGCTTAAATATCTCAGCTTATATATCTCCAATACTGATAAGCTTCACCAGGAGTTTGTGGGTGCTCAGCAGGTGCTCAGTTTTCAGGCTTTTACTTTGTGTGTTTAATTATAAAAGCAGTGGAAGAGTTTTGTATATAGAAGCAGCAGGCCATTCATATTAGGATAACTTAGACCTAAAGATGTTTTAGAATAACTGACAGCTAGGACACAATAGCTCTACGTCAAGCAGCTGATGTGAATGGGCTTTGTTATTGAACAGCATCCTTATACCAGCTGGCAGAAAAAGAAGAGAATTAGCTAGCTACAAAATGATGTAAATATTGAAATAAATGCAGTGCAAATAATAAGGAAATCTGGGATGTCTGCCAGTATAATGCTGGTCGAATTGGCTAGTAAGAACAGAATTAATCCTTGGGACACTCTTCAGTGACCAGAATTAGTCTGGACCTATGAAGTCCTGAAATATTCATTGTTTCTGCTAAAGCTGTCTTATGGAACAATTACCTAGAGTCCATGTAATCCACTGACACATTCACTTGTTATATGCTTTTATTACACTCCCCTGCAGATGTTGCTGTTTCCAATTAGAGATGTAACTCCTACCACTGGCTGTTAATAACTATTTTGCCTTGAGACATATCTTATTTGCTAACTGAAAAAGGCAGGTTAATGGTGTCTGCACTATAGTATATTATTAGAAGTGAGTTTGTGAAGTAAACTCCCAGTGACTCTAATCTCAGGAATGCTGACTCCTCCTGAGGTCAGTAATTGGGTATTTTGGAATTTGCCATAGCAGCAGGCCTAAGCCTGTCTTCAGCTTTCTTTGAAATTTGGACCCTGAGGTCAGCAAAATAATTGGTTCATTTGAACTGAAAACCAGAAAGTGAAGGGTCCACTTTTCCCATAGTGTGTAACTTTCAATTCACCAAACAGATTTTGAGATCTTCTCTCTCCTTTAGGTAGCACAACAGTTAGGCACTGTTCAATTTCATTTCCACTTTACTCTCCCTGCCTGAAATGAATCCTAGACATACAAGTGGAACAAGGCATGGTTATTCTCTGCATGTATTTTAGAAACACTTTTTGCTTTCACTACTTGAGCATTATAACAAGACAAGATCTGTTTCTGGTTTTTCTTTCCAGTTTTATGTATTTAGAAGTTCTTTCTATTGTTCTCAAAGTATAGCCTTGATTGCCTCAAGGGCTTGCTTTTGAGCCACCCTATGGCTTTGGTCTCAAGCTCTTTATTTCGATGGACCTTGGCTATAATTATTAATCAGTAATCATCCTGTTTATACAGAGTTTGAAATGAAAGCTCCCTGTCCGTATTCGTGGCCCTATGAGTTTTAGCATGTGTTAACAAGTAAATCTTCAGAAGTTTAGGGTTTATGATGTCACCAAAACAGTAGAACAAGGCCAGGATAAGTGAAGAGATCAGTGTATCATAGAATCACAGAACGGTTTTTGTTGGAAGAGACCTTAAAGGTCATAGACCCCTCTACTATGGCCAGGGACACCTTCCACTAGACCAGGGTGCTCAGAGTTTCATCCAACCTGGCCTTGAACACCTCCAAGGATGGGGCACCCACAAATCTGGGCGACCTGTTCCTGTGCATCATCACCCTCACAGTTAAGAATTTCTTCCTAACATCTAATCTAAGCCTACTCTCTTTTAGTTTGAAACCATTTTCCCTTGAACTATTACTACATGCTCTTGTAAAAAGTCTTGCTCCATCTTTCTTGTAGGCTCCCTTCAGGTACTGGAAGGCTGCAATTAGATGACCCCAAAGCCTTCACTTCTCCAGGCTGAACAATCCCAGTTCTTTCCTCACAGGAGAGGTGCTCCATCCCTCTAATCATTTGGTAACCCTTCTCTGAACTCACTCCAACAGATCCATGTCCCCCCTGTGCTGGGACCCCCGAGCTGGATGCAGAGTTCCAGGTGGGGTCTCACCAGAGCAGAGCAGAGGGGCAGAATCCCCTCCCTCCCCTGCTGCCCACGCTGCTTTGGATGCAGCCCAGGACACGTTTGGCTTTCTGGGCTGGGAGTGCCCATGGCTGGGTCATGTCCAGCCTCTCACCCACCAGCACCCCAAATCCTTCTCCCCAGGGCTGCTCTCCATCTGTCCATCCCCAGCCTGTGTTGGAACCGGGGTTGCCTTGATCCAGGTGCAGCACCTTGCACTTGATCTTGTTAGACTTCATGAGATTCTAACCATGGACCCACTTCTCGAGCTTGTCCAGGTCCTTCTGAACGACATCCCTTCTTTCAGGCATGTATCCTTCCCTAATGAAAACACTAAACAGTTGTGTTTGCTTTGAACAACACAGCCTAAGTAAGCCATAATAATCCTCTGTCTCAAATGGAAAAAAAAAAAAGAGAGAAAGTGCAGGATTAATACTGCAGAGGCAAAAAACACACAGCAGATTGGCTACTATTTCTGCAAAACTTAAAATATGTGATCTTCCCATCAGTAATTGAGTGCACATGGCTGCTTTGCAGTTTCAAACATGTAACAACTGAATACAAAGCACCAAATATGTATGGTTCTTTCCAAAGTTCTTCTAAGGAAGAAAAGTGATACATTGGATCTAGGTAGTGTTATGATTACCAGTACTCTGGAGCAAAGATACTCAGAATATGGTGTGTTATAAACAGATGTCAGATCAGATCACCACTTACACCCAGGCTATGCTTGAAAAGGGTTGAAGAGTGTCAGGAATGATGTTTGGGTCCTGGATCCTGAATATCAGCCTTAATAAAGGGTTAAATCAGAATGCTAGTTTATGCAGCTTGTTTGGACTAATGTTAATAACGTGATAATAATAATAATAGCTTATTTTTATAGGGACAAATATTGAAATTCTGGCATGATTTTTGCTAAGACCTGTTTGAAGAAAAGATCTCCATTTGTGTTTCATGCCTTATATAAAAAATAACCTTAGTTATTTTCACTCTTCCCTCCCCCTCCTTTTTTTTTCTTTTTTTTGCCTTAAGGTGATTTTTATGATTAATGTAAGCTTTGTACACTATAAATGCTTCTCTGCTGAAAGGAATGAAAAATGTTTTTGCAAGTGGGAATGCCATGAGCAGGGACAGACACTGGAATCTTTCCCATATTTTTCTCATTTGCCATTGTTTTTTCTTTGCTTGTTTGGTTGGTTTCTTTCCTTGTGTTACTTATGACTTGAGATTTCATTTTCCAAGAAGTTCTGAAAGTTTTATTCCTGCCAGATTCTGTTCTGGTCAACAATGGAGTCTGAATCGGGACTGAGGATTCTCTGCAGTCTTCACCACCCACATTTTGTACGCTTTGTAATGATGACAATGTCTATTTTGAATTGTTAGGCACCTCAAATTATACAAAATAAAAAGCTAAAGTTATGGAGCCTTTGCATTCTTCTTAGGTTATTTTAGGAAGGATATTAAAAAACAGCCTATTCCTAAAAAAAAAAAATATTCTTCTAAACATCATTACTTTTAATAAAGAAAGGTATTACAATGCATCTGTAATACCAATTGCATTCTCTGTCACTATGATTCCTGGCTCTTTATACTCTACTGTGCATTTCTTCTTTGAAGCCAAGTAATTCAGTCAAAAAGAAGGAGCCAGATTGTGGATCTATGAAGAAGAAAGCAACCCCACAGCAGGTGGGGTTTTCACAGGAATGCCTATAAAATCCTCACTACTAAAAGCAACAACAGGATAACCAAATTGCACAGTGCTGGAGATTTGTTATGGCAGTCAGCCTTCTGTCAATACAACAGGGAACTGGCTGCATAATAGAAACAAAAATCCAGAGGATGTTTGTTAGACACCAAACTTCCAATTTACTGTGTCTACCATAGTAGTAACCTGTGGATTCTGACTCTGAAACTGAGCTGCATCTGGCACAGTTTAGGTGGACTGGGGATAAAGGTGTTGTTACCACATACTGCTCCCATTACAGAAATCAGGCTGGCTCACATCACACAAATTAACTGGAGGCTGATCGATTTTATGCTGTCCAACAGTTTTCCACAGGGCTGCTTTGACAGCCTGGGATTGCTAGGGAAGAATAAAGCCTGATAACATCCATCTCTCTAAGACAAGTTCTCACTGTGCATGAGAATAATCATCCCCCATCACTGTGGATGATTGGGAAGAGGCTGATATGGTGATAGTACCACAGAGGGACAACAATCTGGGGTCAGAGCTAGCAGTTTTCTGCTGCTTTTTGTGCCTTGGGAGCTACATAAATCAGCCAAAAGGGAGGCAGGATCTGCCTCACAGGAGGAATGACCAGTGAAGACGATCTGGAGAAAAGATAATTTTGACACTTGGGGCCTGCTAAAGGTCTGCACATAAAAAGTGAAAAGTAACAGAAATGTAAGTAGACCTGCTGGATGATGCTGGTTACCATCATTCCTGACTCCTGCAGTGCTAATGACACTTTTTTCTGTCTGGCAATCTTTGTCTTGGCTCCTTTTTGGAAATAAATCCCTTGTTCTTAACTCCTCTGTTTCTGTGTTGGTTTGACTAAGACTTCTGTGGGAAAGTTTGATATTTTCTTCTGTTTCATTGGCAATGTTTCACCTTTTCCCCCACCCCCTCCTTATTTCTTTGGACAGATTTCATTTCCCAAACAGATGTCTCTTGTTTCTGAAAGCAACATCCACATACACAAGATTTCTTTCTTTTACCATTTTTTTTCTACTCTCTTTTTTATCATTTTCTTTTTCCTTGCTTTCTTTCTTTCTAATCTAAATCGCTGTGTATATTCCACAACTCAATTCTGAAAGACTATTTCTGAAGTATGATTTTACAGTGGCTTTTCTAGCACTCCATGCCTGCAGAGGAACACCAGAGGCCCTGAAGGCTGGATTTTCCTGTAACAGGATAATAATAGAGCTTCTTCGTAATTATCTCCATAGGTAATCAGGGCATGCATGCATACAGATACCCAGCAACAGGTGCACATCTAGAGCCTGAGACCTTGGACCATTCCAGTGAGAGGCTGGCAAGATGCAGGGCCCTGCTGCTGTTTGAAAATCATATGGTCAAGCTGAAGAACTGTACTTACAAGGAACACACTGCTTCTGCATTTCATAGAGTTCAGCCTTCAAGCTGCCCTGTGCATGCTGGCCAGGCAGAAAGAACTCAGCTTTTGTTGCAGGATGTGTAGGTATGTGCTATATGCTTGCTGACAGTCCACGCACTTAGGACTGAAGTTCTTAAGTATTAAGTAGAGGCCCATTTTTTCACCCCAGAACAAACTAGAGCCTGTGCCCAAGAGAATGACTGTCTGTGATACATAGCCGTGGATGTAAGGATCTGTATCTTGAGATACTAACATTTTTTTTTTTAGAACAATTCTAGGTCAGATTTTCAAAGTTGATCCTTGAATATCGATCTTCTCAATACCTATCCTTTTTGTCAACAGATCTTGAGATGGTCAAGGGTTTCTTAAGATGTCTAGTGCCTAAGTAGCACTGAGAATCTGCAAAATATGAACATAACCAAGACCTTGCACATTTTTCATATGCCCCAGGAGACCTGAGGCCTGGCCTCCTATGCAGGAGGATAGCTAGTAGAACCACTTCTAGTCAGGCTTCCTCAAGGGTAAGGAAGTTGCACAAACATGTGTTTGGCTCTGAACTCATTAACCAATTAAGGCAACTATCTTTGAATGGTCTTGGGCTCTCCAGAGCCTCTGAATCTGGCCAGGGTGACAAGGGCAAACCTGAGGTTGGTGAGTTTTGACCAGATCCTTAAACCTTCTTCTTGCAGGCTTATAAGTATGTGCACAGGACCACAAAGAAAAAGACATGTTGTGTGCATATGGGATTTGTAGGAATCTGAATGTTTAATGAGAAGTCTTCAAATACTGCATGGTCCATTTCTGGTGCCCAACTTAATTTTGAACTACTGATGTCATGGTGGGTCTAAGGAGAAGAGCCATATGTCCATCACCGATGAAAGCCGTTTCCATATGTCCCATGTATCCCCCTTATGTGCCTGGCTTCCCACAGTCAGTATTGCCTTGGGATGTCGAGCAAACAGGGAAGGAGAAACAGAAATCTGCTTTTATTTAAACCTGATTAAAAGAGGGAATAAATTTAGGTAACCTATTCTGAAGCTGTTAAAATTCGTTCCAAGAGGTTGACTGCATAGCTCATGTAGAAAGCAGCTGCCAGCTTTTCTTACTTTTTTCTGCCCCAATCAAATTTTTCATAATCTTTAGCCAGAGTGCCAGCAGGGCACCTTGAACTTCTTTCAAGGTCTTCTTGTCCTTTAGATGTTGAAAACAGCTGCCTGCCTCTACCCAAGGAACAGAGCAAAGCCTGCCCAGAAAATAAGAAAAGCAAGCAAAGACATCTCTATAGAGCTGAGAATTGGAATGAGAGTCTATTTTTAGCGTAGAATCATGCTCACCTCTGCTTTCATTTTTACTCCAGTCAGATTCATCCTCCAGTGCAATTTAAATGCAAACAACAAAAATTAAGAGGTACTCTGTGCTGTGTATTACATAACATTTTGTAAGAGCAAATATAAGAAGCAGTCTCTCCCCTTAGTCCTATATTTCCCTGGGTAAGTCAAAATGTCAGCACAATATCAGCAAAAACAAGTAACTGAGAGATCACGCTTTGCAGGAATAGGAGGAAAGCAGTATGCTGTGCCAAGGTGCCTTGGAAAGGCAAAAGAAAACAGGCTTCAGCTCATTGCAGGACTGGGCCACAACACACAGTGTAATGGTATATCAATTGTAAAATATATCACCATATTTTGACCCTTTCTGAGACAGTTTAGATTAATTAAGCTCATTCTTGTCAGTACTATTTTGTAAAATCATCATGCAAAACCTTTAACAGATATTCATTAGCCTCTATAAACACAAAAGGATGAGCAAAATTGCCTTGCATTGATGCTAAAGCATTCCAATAGACAGAAGCAAATTTTTCAAATATAAATAAAAATATAAATATATAAATATATATATAAAAATATATAATATATAAAAAATATA
>VWZT01006150.1:104338-119174 GCA_013397055.1 Pachycephala philippinensis
AAAAAAAAAAAGATGTTGGATAAGACTAGCACAGCTGTAGATCCTCTGAGAAAAAAAAAATCAGAATGGCTCCTGAGGGTAGAAATGATGCATGAAATGGTGGGAACAATGTAAATAAATATATTTATGAAAAAAAAATGGAAAACAAAAATATAAAATGCCAGGAGAGTGTCCAATTGGAACAGTACTGTCAGTGGGAACTCTGCTGGTCTAATATATAACAGACCTGTAGGCACGAGGCTCTCTCCCTCTTCATTTTTATTTGGAAAAGAAAAGATGCCCGTTGCCAGGATCATCAAAGGATGTTATTCTTCATTAAAGCCATGAGACCTTGGAAAACTCTGCCCAGCTCATTTTTTAAAAACAAAAATAAGTAAGTCCTGCAAGTGCCTAAAGGGAGGATAAGGTTACTTATTGTTGCTTAAAAATTCATTTGGTGCCATGTCAAAGCAGCAGTGGGTATATTTTAAAGTGACAGGTCTAAAAAATATTGTTCTTATTCCCACCTGCCCCTGAACTCCCTCCATACCAAAAGAAGCATTCTCCATAGTCCCCAATTAGTGAGCTGGAGTATTTAAAATTCAAACAAGGACCTTCTTCTCACTCTCATACTCATTAGCTCACTCCAGCCCTCCTTAGTCAAGGGATTTTCTAAAGAGTCCATTTAAGAGTGCTAATAATAGTAATTAGAGGTCGAGAAACCATCTTGAAACTTGACCCAAATTTTCACCCAAAACTTGAAATGAACACAAATCCTTTCTCAGTTTTGAAGGAACTGGGAACTCCTTCAAAGAAGAAGTTCGTGACTTGGAAATTTCCCTTTTAAAATGTTGTTTCAGTCCTGCATACCAAGTCCTTGAAAAATTATCTAAGCAGAAAGGCTGCTTTTTAGGAACCTTCTAGAAGCATTTGTTGTGCTGTTCTTTTGCGCCTGCTCAAAATGCATGCAGTATTACTGAGCCTATTGTAAACTGTGGGCCTCTTTTCTCCCTCATTCACATTTATACTATGCCAATGGGGTGATATTAAATTACCTCCTGCACCTCCCAGCAGTTCAAGCATTCTTTGCACTACCTTTTTCATGTCACAGATTCCAGGCTGCCGCAGCCTCCCGCAGATAGCTACAGCAGCCCTGTGGCTGCTTTGATACACAGATTTTTCATACAGCTCCTTTTGTTCCAGCTGTAGCTCAAAACAGCTGAAATGATAGTGGCGCAACTGTTCCTCTTTCCGTCGTGACAGGACACATCCAGCTGTACACTGAGGATGCTCAGCTGGGGTGGCTAGAGCCCCCTCCATGCACAGGACAGATGCAAAAAGCCATATTGGGAGCTAAATTCTGTTTCACCAGCTCCAGAGGAAATTAATCCTGGATGCTGGGACAAATAAAAATGCAGTAATGTCCAATGCTTCCAGTGATGGCTTTGCTTTGTCCACATCCATCCTTCTCATTTATCTGTCTCCAAGTAAACAGGACATCTGCAAAAAGACACAAGAATCAAGTCTGAACTGGGCAACACATAGAAAAGTTTAAGCCTTCTATAACTAGATTGATGTGATAGTAGTTTAGATTTGGAAATACACACTGACCTGATACAATTATTAGTAATATTTTTAGCTATAATATAAGCACTGGGCCTTACTATGACCCTGCACTGCCTGAATAGTTTGTCTTATAAATCTTATTTTATGGCTATTACTTAAAGCTTCTAGAAATGTATTATATATTATTGTATATATGATGTATTATATATTTTCTATTCTGGCAGATTAGTCTGGAACAAAAAGATTCTATATTATCTTGCAAAGGACTTTTAAAGTCATTGGCAAGTTTTCCCTTGTAATTTGGATAAAATAAGAACAGTTTTTTAGATTCATAACATCTTGAACAAATATATATGTAGTTCATTATCAGAAGCAGACACAGTCCAAAACTGGAATTTCTTACTGCAGGGATGTTTTAATATTTGGGTTTGTCCCAAACTGAAACAGAATGTCAAAATGGCAAAGCAATGTATAGAATGAAAAGCGGATAAAAGATTGATTCAGAAATATCAAAACATTTCATTTTGAAAATGTCAAAAAAATATTCTGGAAATGTCTAAATGTTTCAGTTAAGAATTTTTCATCCAGATGGAACATTTCAGCATTCTTAAACACAAATATTTCGTATCTGGCTGGGCTTACCTAGGCCTCTTTATCAAAGCTCAATTACCAAATACGACCACTTCTTTATGGAAAGAAGATTATTGCTTCTAAATGGTGCGTGAACTACGTGCTGTTTTAAAAAGATCCTGATATATTAAGATTACATGAACATATTTTCTTTCAATATCTAGTCACAAAATGTTTCTATTATGTAGATTCTCTGATAAGTTGTACCTCTTAGTAAAAAGAGAGAGGAGGAAAATTGAATCATAAACTATGTCAAAACTCAAAAAATGAAGCTGTAACTAGTTAGCTCAAGAAATGCTGGTATTCCAGCATGTCAGAGATTAAAGCTGATGAAAGATTACAGCTAGAATAGATGTATTAGAGAAACAATCCAGGTTTTCCAAAGATTTCGCAAAGAGTTTCTAAAAATCTTATACTTCAAAGCATAAAATGCATGCTGGTATATATATATATACACACAGTGTAAACTCTCCCTGCCTACCCTCTTCTCAGTTCCCATGCTGCTCTAAAACACTGTTTGTGATGGGGTCAAATAACATTAAATTGCATTTATATTGCACTTCTGTAGTGTTAGGACCATGTTTGCATAAATATTCTTTGAAGACAATGACTTTTTCAGAGACACCATAATGGGATATTGACTCGAAGTTCCTTTTGGACAATGCCCACTTGATTAAAAGTGACTTTTGATTAAAAATGTTAATGTCTATAAAAATTGTTTAACCAAGGCAATTTTTAATTACTGAGCAAGTTTTAATTTTTCAAATATCTCTTGTCAATACAAATACTGCCTTCCTTAACATCAGACATTAGTGCTTTACAAATAACCAACTAAGTTGCTGCAACATTGATATTATTCCTCTAGTTTTCAAAGGAAAAAAAAAATATTTAGTTTGTTGATTTACCTCTCGGTCTGATATCATAGCAAAAAAAATACTTGAAATCTTCTAACTGCATAATGGGTGGCATGAATGTCAAGGGTGAGAAAACTTGGAATCAGTTTCACTTAGTTACATTTTACATATGGTTCCAACGTGAAATGAAAAATATCCTGCCCCAACATATTACTTTCACCCAATAGCAGTGTTGGATTTTGTGAGGCCACAGCACCAAAAGTCATGAAAATATTTTGTCTAAACAAAAAAACCAAAAAAACCCCAAACCAAACCAAACAAAACCCTTAATAATTATTGCATATGATAGTAAATTCATTCTTTCTGTGCCATCTTGAAGAGTTGTTCTACAAAGGCAGACAGGAAGCTTGGCTAATGCAATTTTTGCACAATACTCGGGAAAAATCTGAGTGTTAGAAAGACACCTATGGCCTCTCGCAGCTGATTTTCCTCTCATTCATATTGCTGCAAATCATGAGCTGTTACACTGAATTCAATAGCAGTATAAAATCAGGGTAAGATGGATCAGGCTCTGTGTAACACATTCTTTGCAGTATACAGACTTCACAGTCTTATAGACTTATATAGTTTGTAATATTCATTAGACTGTGGAGGGTAGGCTGGGAATAAACTAAACTTTGAGCACAAGACAGTGTGTACATGACCCAATGTGACTGCACTCAACAGCATCTTTGCTGATCAGCAGTGTCTGATCAAACCATATGGCCCTAATCGTGTTGGCCAACAGAAGATGTGGTACTTTCTTTCTCACAGTGTGAGTATCAGATACTGATCTGCATAGAACACTGCTCTGTTTTTTAAAGAAACCAGAAAGGTTTATGTAAAAGCTTTTATAGCCTCCTGTGGTCAGTCCCACATCCCAAATCAAGCCCATAATTAGAAGGTATCAAAATCTTGAGTTCTTGTTCTTTGTTCAGGTGTTTTTTTTTTAAATTCGGTGCCTTTTTAGCATCTAGTTTAAGGCAGTAGGATGGGAATGAGGAATGAGGATCAAAAGCGTACCTGCCAGCACCCGCTTCCTTCTGCCAGTGCTCTGGATCCCACTGCACACACAAAGGCACAGCTTTCAGTGATGTAGCTACTGCAGTGAGCTAACTCATTAACTTCAATGTAGCCAACAAAAGTCAAAGCATCTCCTAATATCACACATTGAGTTCTCTAGAACAGTGGCTATATTTGTATAACTTTTGGTCACTTTAACCAGCAAATAGCAGTTGTGGTTGCCAATAGCGTGACCTGTGATTCTTGAACCCTGGGGCTTTCGCACACAACTATCCTATGGATTCCTCAACAGCAAGGGCAGATAAAGGCTGACTGTGATACAGTATTAGAAACCCAACTATATATCCAAGCTTTATGGGTCTGATTAACGATGAGCAAATAGGGGTATTTGTTCCAGCAGCTGAGGCGTAGACAATTTGGATGATATGGGAATGAATTAGCAGAATAACTCTCAGCCTTATGTTTTCCCTCCTTCTGAGGTATATACTCTCCCACTCTCCCTAGCATGCCTGTCCCAGACATAATTATGTTCTCTAAAGATTCATGACAGCCTGTGCGCAGAAGTGACAGCAGAGAGGAAATACTAACTGCACAAACTTGAAGCCAGGGCAGTTTTGAACATTTTGAATATGTTAAGACCAGCAGCATCCTCATTAAACTCTGATTAGCAAGTGGACTTGATCCAGGCTAATTCATGGCTGAATGGGGTTTTTCTTCTTTTTTTTTTTTTCGCTGCCAGTTTATCAGAGGTAGGCAATTAAGAGCTCACACACCTCCAAGTCTTGTAGTTTTTTGAAGCACGGATCTCATACCAGCCTTGCAATAAAGCCTTATTGTCCTTAGGACAATATTCTTCACTAATCTCACTTCTGGCAATTTACTTTTTCTTGCTGAGCAGATTTAGAAACAAAAAACCTTGAAAGGGCATGGGAGGAGGAATAATCTCGGGCTATCTAATCCCATCCCCAAAGTGGGAGTTTTCCATTCAGCTTCTCTTTTAATGAGCACTGGAGAAATAAAGTTTTACTGCAACACTACTTTGATTCAAGAGACCTATGAGGACCCAATTATCCATCCAGTGGGAGTGGGGTGGCAATCTGGTTTTCAAAGCAAAAGCAATGTAGCAACACAGGCCCCTTGTAATTATGTCTTCCCTACAAATTTATAAACCCAGAGGTGAGCTTTGCTTTGGTTGATTGTTTAAATGCAATTATTACCTTTCTTTCACTCTCAACTTGCTAATAAAGCTTTCCCAAATGCAGTGCTTGGAGTTATTCTTCCTGAGGACTAAGATTCCAAAGGCTTAACTGGAAACCAATCCTCTGCTTCAGTGAAAGGAACACAGTCAGGTCCGGTCAAAGATTATCTGGAGAGCCAAAATGTTTGACAGACACACTGAGGGGGCCACATCCTATTTTCCACCTGAGAAAGCGAGAGGGGAGAGTGGGACAGAAAGAAGGAAGCTAAAGGAGACTGGGAGTGACTCAGAGAATGGAAAGGAAGAAACACTACTCAAACAGTAGCCTGACTCAAGGGAAGCATCCTCTTAATGTCATTTGTCTTCCTTTGTAGCTGTCAGTATTACATTCTTTGCACAAATGTGTGCCTTCTTTGGAAGTGCATGCAGATTTGCTTATAACCTAATCCTGTTTAAAATAAGGAAGGGGGACGTGTGCTCTCAGCAACATATTTTTCAGTCCTGGTCTCTCATACTCCCATGTTCAGTAGGTCACAAGGAACTCCTTCTGACTCTTCCCACTTCTAGGCCCAACAGGTGAATGGGATCAGTGAATCAATGTGTCTATGACATGTGAGCAGAGGCATGGTGTATATTGCACCAGTTCACTTTCATTGCATTGCATGTATGTGCAGCTTGAGGCAGTGACTTCAAGACAGAGACTTCAGGCCCTTGTCTTTCAAAGGCATGCCAAAGTTTTTATGGATACAAGTACTCATGGGGACCTAGGGCTTAAATTTATACCAATAACAGAATCAACTTCACATATGATACATAGAGTCTAAATGGCATGTTATTATATCATAGTATGCTTTCTTGTTCAACCCGTATGAGATATGTTATATGCACAAGTAATATGATGTAGCCCATTGCATATAATTCAAGCACATTAGTCTAACATACATAGAGCTAAGTTACAAAAATAATTTATTTGTTGAAAATGCAGCTTGAGAGCATGGCAACCATTCATGACTTACTCCTCGTGATGATTTGTGGGATTTCCTTATGTATATGCTCCTTTTCTCAGTTGTTGTTGATTTGAAAGGAGTTGTGGGATTGCTGTCTATGCTAATGCCTCTCTCAAGGACCTTGCAGGATACGTTACATTGCTCCTGGAACAGAGAGTAGATAGCCATTGGACTAACAAGAACACACGATAAGGAGCAGAGGAAAAGCAATAGTCCTTCTTTCTGTACACAGGAAGTGATTTGCAAAAAGAAAGTCATAAAGCACCAACTGAGCGAAGTCTCCCACAGTCATAAAAGGCTGGGGGAATGGGTTTGCAGTTGAAATGACAAAGCAAGTTGGACAAGACAAATTGTGGTTCTGAGTGAATGGCACGAGTTGTACTGAGGACTGCAGTTTGGCCCCATGACAAATACTGGTTTAGAGCAGCAAGGAGACTGAAAAGGCAAAGGGAGTTTCTACTGCATATATCTATGTGAAAAGTAATGTTTTTCAGAAATGCCCTGTGTGTATGCACTTATACAGTCATGTGTGTCTAAGTCTAATTTCTGTTATCAAGTGTCTCTCAAGGGTTAAACAGCATATAAAATCTCTCAGGGGATTTTGGAAAGGGTGTATTTTCCCTGTGTCTGAGTTTTAGGATTCAGCATTAGTCTCAGGAATCTTCCTGAGCAAGATGGACTGTATTCCCATGAAATTATGCTATATAGTGGACTTCTATCCCCAAGTATATTTGTACAGACACCAGCCAGAAGCTACTCCTGGATTCCTTTCAGACTTCAGGGGTTTAAAGCATATGGTACCTAGCACATCTGGAAACCAAGCACAAAATGAGGAGTTATCTATAAAAGGGTGACACTTCTACTGTCTTTGCAGCGGAGCAGTTTATGCTGAATTACTTTTATCCTTCAGAAAAAGAAAATCAGACAAACAACAACAAAAAAGAACTCACAGAAAACAATTTGGAAGTGATTATTTAACATCTCTAAAATGTTTCCATCTGGAATTTCACATGGAGACACAGATCAATGCTCTAGTCACAATGTTGTAGAAGGGAAACCACTCACTTCATGCCCACAGGAGGTGACTCCGATCCCTTCTCTCTGATTTGTAAACAATACTTAATTTTCAAGAATAAACTGCAGTCTATCCTCATACTGTACTGGATTCCCTCAATAACAGTATGACAGAAGTCCTTCTCTACAGGTAGGGTCTCTAGTCACCAATGCATGGTGTCATTCTTTGTTTCTCCTGCCTAATGGAATAAAAAACAGCATAAAACCAGACTGATGTTACAATCAGTTTTCTGTCCTTGTCACCTTTATCTAAACAGAGGAATACCAGCAGCTTCTTTTCCAATGTGTTTTTTTAGTGGCTATAGTGGAATAGGGCACAGGCATTCTTTCCTGAAACTGAGGCTGGCTTCTAGATCAGTAAGACCCTCGATGTGAATTGTACCCGGGGGGCTCAGAGACATAATCAAGTGATCGGAAGTTTCCACTGAGTTGCTATTGAAAATTCAGGACAGTGAGCCAATTAAGTGTGTGTGTCTAGTTAAACTGTTCAAACATGCTGAGCTGTCCTGTGGGTACACATGCCAGAAGGATGTGACTCCTTTCTGAGGTTTTCTATGTCTCATGGTTTCACCCCAGCCACCAACCGAGCCACACACAGTTGCTCACTCACTCACCCACAGCAGGATCAGGGAGAGGATTGGAAGGGTAAATGTGAGAAAACTCACAGGTTGAGATAAATTCACTTTAATAGCAAAAGCAAAAGCCACACACACAAGCAAAGCAAAACAAGGAATTAATTCACTGCTTTCCATGGGCAGGCAGGTGTTCAGCCATCTCCAGGAGAGCAGGGCCCCATCATGTGTAATGGTGACTTGGAAGACAAATGTCATTGCTCCAAACATCCCTCCCTTTTTCCCTCTTCCCCTGCTCATGATGCCATATGGTCTGGAATATTCCTTTGGTCAGTTTAGGTCACCTGTCCCACTTGTGTCTCCTCCCAACTTCTCAAGCACCCCCAACTTGCCAATGTGGCAGTACAAAAAGCAGAAAAGGCCTTGCCTCTGTGTAAGTCCTGCTCAGTGACAACAAAAACTTTTCTATATTATCAGCACAAATCCAAAGCACAGCTCCATACTAGCCACCATGAAGAAAATTAACTCTACCCCAGCAAAAACCAACACAATGTGATAGGAAACTACACAACACCATTATGGGTTATTATAACCTGGAAAAGCCTTAGCTTTTTGAAATATTGAGAGAGAAGGTGGAAACTATGCATTTTTCATACTCTTTTTGCATGACTGGCAATAGAGACCACCCACATGATCTTGGTTTGCAGCCCACTGACCATCCAAGTTTCCTTTGTGAACCCAAAGTAAGCTTTACAGCCCCTCTGCCATGTTANAAAAATCCAGCAACTCCATAAAGCATTCCTCTAAGAAAATTACTTTCAAGGATTTGCCAAGTTAGATTTTAATAAGTGTAATGTGACAAACTAAGACCTACCAGATGGAGCTGTTTCTCATATCTTCTCCTGCTACTAAGAGCTCATGAGAATCAGCCACGGGTTTGACAAAGACCCGTTGTGCATCTAGTGGCAGGGGCTGAGCATGATTATAGTTCCTGACCTCTAGAGCATGATCATAGTTCCTGACCTCTGTATGGACAGTTGATCTCTCACTGCTTCCACTTAGGTGTCTCAGTTTCTGATTTTGGTATGTACCTTACAGCAGTGTGGTTGTCTTCCTGCCTGCTGGATACCTGCAAGTTATCAGAGCTCAGCCCATAGCTCAGCTAGGATAAGTTCACTGAGAGAGTGACCTTCTTTTTCAGAGGCATCCACATAAATTCCAGAAGCAGACTCTTTGAATCAAATGATCTTTGCACACACACAGATATCAGCTTATTAGAAAACAATCAGGAGCACACAGACAAGAGTACCTATAGTCCAGTTAAATAGCGTATCAGTTAGTATTTCCTTATCATATTCAGGGTTCTTCCCTTTGTCCCAGACAGACTCCCTGAACCATCATGTAGAAGAACACCATCTGCCAAAATTCAGGCTTACAGTTGAGACCTTTTAACATGAAACTCCGGCGTCAGTAGCCAAGACACAGGGATGTAAATGCATGAATGTGCAACAATACTATGCATGCTCTTTTCACTCCTTTTACATGACAGCAGATATGATTAATTATGACCTTCTGATCAGAGAGCTGTCAGAAGGGGTGTAATTAAGCTCAAGAAGCAGCTATTACCATTCTAGTCAAAAGTCCTTGTTCTTTGTTCTTAGGCTGGCTATCCACTGCCAATTTTATTCCTCCTTCCCTAAGCTGTTATCACTGCCTGCTCATCAGTGCTGGAACCCAGGTCCAGCAACAGCAGTTTTCAGAAATTGCTGAACCATGAGATCCCAGTGCTCAGAGGCATAGTTAAACCAATTGTTTAGCCAAACTAGGTCATATTATCTAAGAACACTGCAAAGGAAAATAGTTTCTTAATGTGAAAGCAAACCTATGTTTAAGTGACACTATCCCTTATTAAAAATTCTCATGCTATTGAACTAGGGTTGGTAGAAGCTCTAATATCAAGAAAGATTCTGAGGGGAAAACTTCATCCACCTCTGTAAAGCATGAAAACCAAAAGCACAAAAGCAAACAGTTTAAACCCTTCGTGGTATTCTGATGGCACTGCAGCACATATATATGGGCTTGATAGCCTAACAGCAAGTTTCCTAAACACGACCTGATCACACAGAGAATTTCACCTAGATTTGATACAGGCTTTTTAAAAAAAGATAAATGCAAGTTACTGTGATTTAATTCATTAACCGTTTGTCAAATCACAGTAGATTGGGGTATAGTAGGGGAAATTTGAAGTGTGGAAGGGTACACATGCTTATTCTGCTTGTAAAATCAAAGACAAAACATATCCAAATTTAGAGATGAGACAAGTTACACAGAGGGGAAAGCTTGGCTATTTTATAAACCAGGTTATATGGAAAGTGCATGAAAAGTCACTTTTGCTTTTGAAAATACCAAATTATGTGGTAGCTAGCTACATGAAAAAATTTTGGCCAGATTAGTGGAAAAATCTTGAAATCACTTATTTTTGTACTATCTTTACTAAAGGAAACCTTTCCAAATGCAGTATGCTTTCAAAAGCTAGAAGACCTTAAACGACAAATCCTTTGAGCATGAGAAACCTGCTCATTTAGGGAAAAAAAGAGTAAATGTAACTTTTCCAAATTCCAATATTAGTGGCCGTATGCTGACTTAAATCTTCAGTTTTCATCTATCAGCCTTTACTCCTGAAATAGAAAGATGATGTGCTCCACAATAGCAAGGAATACTTAGTCTGATTTTCAGAGACAGTGAGGTGATTTTCAGAGACAGTAAGACTGGCCAGGCATTTGTATTTCTGAGACACAGACAGGTTTTGCAGCCATTCAAAGTGGTGTCCACAATTATAATTTCACTTAGCTCTAAAAACAGTGTGGAAAATACATTTCCTCAAAAAATAACACAAATGTTTAAAGAAATTCAAATGACCCAACTATTTGGAATCAATGTTTGTATAGTGTTTGCCTTTCAGCTGGGAACTAGCCATTTTATCAGAAAATTTTGGTTTTGAGTTCAGTAATAACATGATCAGAAATAGTGCATACAACATAGGAAAACGTGGACCCCAGTCTTTTTTGTATTTTTTAAAAACATTTGTTTTAAACATCTGTTTTTAAGCACCTGTCAACAGTGGTGTCCCCCAGGGTTCTTTCTATATTAGGCCCAGTGTTTTTATCTTGTTTATCAGTGACTCAGACAAAGGAACAGATGCCTCCTCAGCAGGTCACTGATGACCAAACCTGGGAACAGTGGCCAATATCTCAGAGTGCAGCCCTTCAGGGGGACCTCAGCGGGTTGGAGAGACGGGCAGAGATAAACCATCCGAAATGCAACAAGGGCAAAAGCAGGGTCATGCACTGGAGAGGAATAACCCCAGGCACCAGCACAGGCTGGGGGCTGATCGGCTGGAAAGCAGCTCTGTGGAGAAGGACCTGGGGGTCCTGGTGGACAACAAGCTGTCCCTGAGCCAGCAGTGTGCCCTGGGGGCCAAGAAGGCCAATGGTGTCCTGGGGTGCATCAGAAACAGCACTGCCAGCAGGGCAAGGGAGGCGATCCTGTCCCTCTACTCGGCCCTGGTGAGGCACATCTGGAGTGCTGTGTCCAGTTCTGGGCTTCTCAGGACAAGAGAGACATGGAGCTTCTGGAGTGGGTCCAGTGGCGGGCAACAAAGTTGCCTCTCTTATGAGGAAGGGCTGAGGGAGCCAATCCTGTTCAGCCTCAAGAGCTGACCAAGAGAGGACCTCATTAATGTGTATAAGTATCTGAAGAGTGGGTGTCAAAAGGCTGGACCCAGGCTCTGCTCGGTGGTGCCCAGCAATAGGACGAGAGGCAACAGGGACAAACTGATGCACAGAAAGTTCCACCTGAACATGAGGAAGAACTCCTTTACTGTGCAGGTGACCCCAGGCACTGGAACAGGTTGCCTAGAGAGGTTTTGGAGTCTCCCTCACAGGAGATATTCAAAAACCATCTGGATGCAAACCTGTGCAATGTGCTCCACGATGACTCCGCCTGAGAAGGGTAGTTGAACCAGAACCACTGTGGTCTCTTCCAACCTGATTGATTCTGTGATTCTGTATTTGGAAGGGGAGACGAGCAAATTATATTGTGTTAAGTTTTTCTTACAGCTTTAATTTTGGAAGAGATTTTTCTTCTCTTTGAAATTGTAATGCAGTGAAAACTCTGCCAGATCAAGTTCACAGCATCCTTCTCCTATCTATACTATGTGCCAGTTCTTTTTATGGCCTAGGATATGCCATCAACAAAAAAAAAAAAGGATGTTGTGAGAAAAAAGAAGCAGTGAGCAAGAGTAACCAGGCAAATATTACATCTCAAAGGGCAGCTTGAGGTAAACCAGAACAAATGAAAAAAACAACAGAGCTCCTTTCTCCCACTTCTAGGATGCCTGGTTTTTAACTTGTGTAATCATCCATTAGCTTCACCCTGCATAAAGAGACAGCTGAACAAGCTACAATCAAAAGAAAAACATGACAGTTTTGACAACCATATTAAAACAGTTTAAAACAAGCTCAGTTTATACAGAGAATTCTATAAGCTATGTTCATAGATAGAGTTATGCTCCATTAACATGGCATTCCATACCATACTCTCCAATACATTTGTGGCAAATATTGCAATTTTCCATTAAGTGAATGCTTCTGATCCTGGATGTAGAAACAGTGCAGCTACTACTCTGAGAGGACACAGGCACCAGAGCAGAGTGAAAATAACACAGCATCAAAGAGGTACAAGGCAAGGGATGCCTCTCTAAAATGGAGCCCAGCATGCAGGCAAAAAGAATAAGGTCTTAATGTATATCTTCTACCCGAAATTCAACAAACTTCATAAGCACACTCTATTTACATCCCATGACATAGTTTCAATTTTAAACTACCTTTCCAGTGCCAGAAGTTGAAAGGATACTGTCTCATGTCTAAATCTTCTGGTGCAAATTATAGCTGGTGTAATAGGCATCCATGGGCTTGTGCGTGCTCAGTGTCTTGTCAACAGTTTTCTCCCCAGTGCTCCCAAGTGGGAGTCAAGTGCAAGCTAAGTGCTAGGGCTACAAGCTACAACATTAGTGACTACGGAGGGTGGGGAGGGCAGAAGTCCTTGCACTGGGGCTACAAGAATGTATTGTGTGTCAATAGTAGGATGAGACAAAGTTTCAGATCTCCTGTCTCAAAACAAGATGACTCTATGAGCCCCACAGATATTTACTGTAAGGCCTCCAAATATAGACTTCCAAAATGTCAGTACCATAGCTGTATCCAGTACTGCGGCCTTGTATTATGAGGTTTGCCTCATCAGTGATACTGTGGGTCAGTTTTTGGGATTTCCACCTGTACTGGAGGCTGACTGGAGGCCAGCTGGCTCCATCCAGGACCGAATGCAAGGCCTGACAGAGCACCCGGAGCCATGCTTCTCTCTTACTCTAGCAAAAGCAATTCAAAAACAACCTCTTGGAAGAGGAGCTACTTGCTCTTTGCTTTACTCCTTTTGTGGATGCTGTTGTTGAACATATTGGAGTCTGTGTCAAAAAAATATGTAACCTACAAGTAAGAATTTATTAATTCTTAGGCAGGCATTAATTTATGTATTATTATTGGGCAGACTTTTAAATGACATTGTGTAAGGTCATTGAGACAGAGAGGGGAGGAGAGAGAGAGAAGGAGAGAGAAAGATTATACATATCTTTAGATTATGTGTATCTATAAAAGTATTTATATTCATATGCATACATACAGACCAGAATTCGAGATCTGACAACAGCTACTAGAATGTGAAAACAGGGCAAGACCAGAATAATTGTGTGTCTGCAATAACCCAGCTCCCAGCTTCCTTCTGCTTATGAAATTACTAAACTGGAGGTTGCATATGTGGTTTTATATTTTATAAAACCTGATGACATTTTTTTTCAGCCAAGGAGCTGTCTGATCCTTCTTTGAATCCATTAGTACTTTTGGCCTCTGCGACATTGAATTCCACTGTTTAACTGTGTGTCTGTGTCATATGAAGAAAACATGCTACTTTTATTTGTTCATTTTATTTCTGCCTGATAATTTAATCAGAAGCCCTTTTTCCCAGCTCAGTCACAAATATGCAGCATGATTTTGGGCACCACTTATGCCTTAATTCCTTATCTGCAGAGCACGAAAGAAAGCATTCCCTCAAGCAGTCTCCCACTGCTTCAAATGACTGTAAATTCCACTTGTAGCCAGATACATTTAGCATCCCATCTTATCTAATAAAAATATTTGCTAAAAGAGACTATGACTTCTGTGGGAATATGTCAGGTAAGGAATAATGAAGGCAGTGAATGGCCTTCAGAAGTGGACATAAGGAATGCAGCACGCAGTTGCAGTTTGAAAGAAAAGGAGGTGGCCATATTTGACAACAGAGAATAGGCAACACTCTTTGCCTATTGTATGGGCCAGCAGGCAGTGATGGCACAGATGAAATTTTCATCGCCAGGAGAGAGTCAAACAGACCTGCATGAGCCCTTCACTTGATGTCTCAGTGTCATTTGTGACCTCAGTGAGAGGCGGACACCAAACTCCAGCTGAAGCTTCTGAAAGTGACATTTTAAAGATAATTGAAGAAAAGAGAAGCTGTCCTTAATAACAAAGGGATCCAAGAAAGCTAGACTTACTTTAAGAAGAAAATCTTAAAGGTGCAGGAGCAGGCCATCCCTAAGTGCCAAAAGGTGAGTCATTGGGGAAGACAACTGCCCTGGCTGAACAGGGAGCTTTCACAGGAGCTAAAGGTAAAATAATGCTTTATGGCCTTTGGAAGAAGGGGCAGGCAATCCAGGAAGAGTACAAGGATGTTGTTAGGTTATGTATAAAGAAAATTTGAAAGGCAGAAAATCAACTAGAACTCAGTCTGGCCTCTGCTGTAAAA
>VWZT01006160.1:0-10267 GCA_013397055.1 Pachycephala philippinensis
CCTCATCCTCATCCTCACCCTCCTCATCCCCCAGCCCAGCAGGGCAGCCACGGAGCAGGCAATGCAGCCTTGAGCCCAAACTCTTCATTAAACATTCACTGACCAGAGACACCAGGAATAAACCAGCCCCCACCACCCATGGCCCATGAGGTGAGAGGCCCCCAGCATACCTCTCACTTGGCCGATAGTTTGTACCACACTGTCAATAAAAACTACCAACTTTTTGCATTTATTGTGTTATTTCAAAGTTTCTATAGGATCTCTAACAGTTCAAAGGAGAATTATTTTTAAAGAGCCTTATCGTGCCACTGCTTTCTCCATAGAACACCCCAACAACGTCTGTTCAGCACCCTCATGTATTCCAGACCAAGCAGAGAGGGGGATTTTAATCTGCTCCCAAGGAACAGGCTGAGAAGAGCAGAACAGAGGGGACCCAGGAGCAGGTGGACACTTCAAAGCATTTCGATAAAAACAGAGGCAAGAGCAGAAAAACTCCCTGCGAGCAGCAAGGGACCTTCCCGAGCCGTGGTGCTGCGCTGCCAGGGCAGGGGGAGGCACAAACATCGCCACGACAGGACGGGCTGGAATTCTTCACCAGCATCAGAAGAGAATCACAAAACAAAGCCCTTCTTTTCCAAGAAACCCCTCACACCTGGGCATCCTCCCTCCCTGCCTCGCTATTCCATCTCAATCCGCCCGGGCAGAGGCCGTGCCAGCCTCTCAGGGTGATTTCAATATCATTACTGCTCCCTCCAACTTCCTTCTGGTCAGGCTGCTCAGCAGCAACCCCACGCTGCCAGCTAGATGTCATTATAAACAAAGTTATTGATTACCTCCCTCGAGCTGGATTGGAACCTGCAGACAAACTGTGACTTGCTCCCGTGCTATAATTTTATTGATCAGAGCAATCCAGCTGCCAGTGCTTTCTGGAGAGTAAAAAATAATAATAATAAAAAAATAATAAAAAACCCCCACCCAGCCTGGCTACATGCTCCCTTTGCCCGCACATGAAACAAAACACAATTTTTAAGGCTGAAAGACAATTTTTAAAATGGTTTGTTTTCCTCTTCCAAAATCCTTTGATAATAAATTAAGTATTTCCTATCTTTCAACAAAGCATTCCAGTCTGCCAGCTTTGGGATGAGGCTGCAACCATCTCCCACCGCTTTGTGTCTGAATTCCCCTGTGGACTGTGGCCACCAATGTTTCACTTAAAAAACCCCATCAATTCCATTTCATTAAGGTTGGACATCAGGAGGAATTTCCCTATGGAAAGGGTGGTCAGGCAGTGAAAATGCCCAAGATGAGCCCAAGTCTGAGCCCACCTTGCCCCACTTCTCCCACCAGCATCACCCACTCCCTCCCCTCACCACAAAGTTCACTCTTTCTCAGGAGCACAAACCACAAAGTTCCACATAAATTCACTGCACAAAGTTTTTCTGAGAGTAAGAACTCCCTCCCAGAGATCATTCACTCCCGAGAGTAACACTGACTCTCAGGATAAACACCTGAGAAATGCACAAATGGAGAGGACACGGAAAACTCTGCTCTGTGTTAATCAGGAAGGGGGGCAAAATGTGCAGGCAGGAATTTAAAAACCAAATGGCTTCAATTGCGTTTGGAAATGCAGTTCACACCTCGCAGGCAAAGCAGTCGGGGCTTCTTGTTGTTGTTTGGGTTTTGGTGGGTGGTTTTTATTTTTTTCTGACACGGTTTGACTTGAAACAAAACTATTTCAAGGTAGAAATTGTTGCTTTAGCAGCCTCCCAGAAGGAGTGGGATCTGAGTCCTGCTCGTCACCAGTGCCGAGCAGAGCTGCTGGAATATCACATGCAATGGAAAAAAAAACCTCTAGAGTTTTCTTTGGTATTTTTTAAAATAAAAATAAGAATTAAGCTCTACACCTGAGTTACTGAAGTGTCACCTAAGGCAGAAGTGCCACTCACTCAGTCCTGGGGAGGAGAACAGAGAGACCCCAGTCTGTGCAGGAACTGGGGAGGGTGTGGAGGCCAAACCCTGACTCTGTATAAATCAACAAAACCACCGCACTGAACACCTTACCTTGAATGCCACCTTGATTTGAATTTTCTGATTGCTGGAGGTCTCTCAGGCACAGAAGTGCCGGGGAAGCCCCTCAGGTGACACCACAGCAGCAGGTTTGGGTGTTATGCTCTAGCTCCATGATCCATAGCCTCACTGCCTCTGCCTACTCCTCACCTCTATAGTAAATGCTGAATAATTCCATTTAAAGCCATTAAGAAGAGCAGCAATGGTTACAGGTGGGCTCACTGAGGAAGAGGGGGGAAAAGCATCTCCAGGAAATGGAAACACAGCAGAGGTTTTAGTGTACCTCATTAATTCGTCCTGGATTGCAGACACTCTTTGATTGTGATACTCTTTAACGGCAATTCTTAATTGTTGACATTAAAAAATCTGCTGAGCTGAGCAGAGAGCCAAACCCTGGCTGCAGCACAGGCGTTCCTTCCCCTTCTCAAAAGTGAAGCAGAACGGGCACAGTGGCTTTAATCACCTCTCTCAAGAAGCAGAGTTCAGTCCCAGGTGCCAGCAGAAAGGTTAGGGGTGTAAATCTTGCCAAAGAGGCAGCTCAGGAATTCCAGGGCACATGGGCAACTCGGGTCTTGGGAGCACGGGAAATCCAGAGAGGAAGAGGAGTCCTCTCCTGGAAGGAAAGGGGCTGGCACAGATTGGTTTCCTGCAGCACGTGGATTCCACTGCAATTCGGTGCTCTGGAAATTCAGCCCAGCATTCTGAGCACCTTGGGGGGAGCCCAGCTGCCTTCACAACCCCCAGAACAGCCCTTCCCCGGGCCAGGGGAGGCACAGCTGGGACAGCAGCAGGAATTTCCCCATGGAAAGGGTGCTCAGGCCTTGGAAAGAGCTGCCCAGGGAGGTTTGGAGTGCCCACCCCTGGAGGTGCCCAAGGAATTCCTGGAGGTGGCACTCAGTGCTCCGGGCTGGGGACAAGGTGGGGATGGGACAGCCGCGACTGGACCTCAGAGGGCTTTTCCAGCCCCAGGAATCCCGGGATTCTGGGCTGGGCTCTCCCACAGCAGCGTGGGAAAGCCAGGCCACCTCCCTGGGCAGGTCCTGCTGTGGCTGCAGCATCCAGGAGCTGCTCAGTTGAAGTTCCATTCACCACATTATCCTGGACCTGAGAAATTGGAAGTTATAAACCAGTTCAGATCACGCTGTATAAATACCTCGGGTCTGAATTAATCTGCAAAGTTTGTTAGAAATGAAGGTCAGGACTTGAATTGGCAGCAATTAGAATCATTGATATTTTCATGGTATCAGCCTCCTGTTCCTGATTATCAACTTCCATGGTGCTGACACCTCAAAAGTTGGCCCCTCTGACCCTGCTTGGGTTCAGCTGTGGATTCTGTAATGTTGAGAATATGTTTCTGCATTACTTTTTGCAAGTCAGAGGAAATTTGCTCGAGAAAACATCATGTAGAGAAAATATATATGCAGAAATATATAATTTTACATATTTTAATTGAATATGGTAGCCAAGTAAAATACTGATTGGGATTCTGCCTTCTCCAACCTTTGCCTCAACACCTAATGCAATTTATTAATGGTGTTCTGACCTACGGGGTAACTAACTGGGAGATCAACTTCCAGCGCAAACTTCTGGGAATGAGTTTGCCAATATTCAGCTCTGATTGAAGGCAAGGCCGGAGGGCTGAGCTGGCAGTGGGAGGCCTGGGAAGAAGGGCCATTCCCTGGGATCCCTTCAAACAGGGAGTTAGGGTGGCCAGAGGAGGAAGATCCAAGAAATCCTTGATTAAAGACATCCTTTGATACTTTTGCCAGCACAGAAAATATACACCCTTAATGACCAGTGACAAACGTGCCATCCCTCTGCAGATCCACAGGCACTGAGCACAGGAACTCAAGGAAATCCCACGGGAACAGAGGGAACGGGGATGGGCAGAGCATCACCTCTGGGATTCACACACAAAGGAGCCAATTCCTTCCTGCCTCCCCCAAAATAACGTTGGGGAATCTCAGAATCACAGAATAGTTCAGGTTGGAAGGGAGCTCTGGAGATCATCTGGTCCAACCCCCAAATTAGGCTGAACTCAGGACTGAAAAATGAACTGAAAACCCAAAACTGTCGCCTAATTCCAGTCCAATGCAGCAGAACAGTGGATAACAAAACCTGCCCTGGTTTGGTGGGTAACAAAACCCATCCCACTCCTTGCATGGTTTAGGAACACTCTTGTCTCTCCAGGAGGGGTGGATTTGCTCCTGAGGGGAACAGTTCCCTCCATCCTGCAGTCTCCAGTCTCCCTCCAAGGAGCTCAACCTCCCAAACTGACCAAGGCCAGGGTCCCATGGCTTTGCACCCCTAATAACCCTGCTGGCCAGAGTTCCCAGTGAGTGCTGAGGGAACGCAGAGCCAAACCCACCTCAGTGAATCTCAGCCCACCACAACCCTCTCCCCTCGAGGGGAACTGCAGGTGTGTGCTGTCTGTACACACCAGTTCTCTTGTGGCCTGAAAGTTACCCGAATTTAAAACACACAGGAGGGAGAAAACAAAACAGAGCCACAGAGGGAGTGGGAATTTTCCATCCTCTGGATGCACGGTAAAATGATGGAATGGTATAACCTTATTTTTTCTTGCTAATACACCTCAACTCTGACCTTCCTGCAAACCAGGACCTCCTGGGTAATATGGTAATTTAATGTGAGTGCTTATATGCTGATTTCTATGGAGTGGGCTGGCTTGGTGAAATACGACGTGGTTTACTTTTAAATAGAGCTCAGCTGAGACCTCGAAGGGAACTGGAAACAGGCTTCCAATGGAGAGAGATAAATGCCTAATTTACTGTCCCACTTAATCCAGAGCTTTTTCCTTAAGTCATTATCTCCCATCCCTCATTATTGTGGCAGCACAGCCATGAAAGACACGTGCAGTGAGACCATGATTGGAGCACTTCTGTTTACAGTGGCCACAATTTATCATTAAAACAACTGCAAAGCTGAGCCACGATAGGAAATATTAAAAATAAATAGGATAAAGCCTGGAAGTGCCTGTTCCTGCTCAGAGGTACCTTCACCTGGAGAATACCACACACAACTGCAGCTGGGAAATCTGCTGCCTGGAGCATCATTCACACAGAAATGTGGATTATGGAGAAGACAAGAGGCGCAAGTTGAGCATCAAACACTTCACCGTCCTTCTCTTCTGGTTGTATGTTTAATATTCTAAGCGAGCAAAGCAACAGCCCCCCAGAGTTTCCCTCAGAGCCCCTTGGGATGGTGCCAACCCCACCGGGTGCTGCCCTTTGGAAAGCCCCATGAGACCTCCCAGCAACTCCAGTGGGACACTGCCCAAGCCAGGCCCACATCTAAATCCCACAATCCTTTCTGTTGGAAAAGCCCTCCAGGATCACCAAATCCGAGCTGTGCCCGATGCCCACCTTGTCCCCAGCCCAGAGCTCTGAGTGCCACCTCCAGGAATTCCTTGGGCACCTCCAGGGATGGGCACTCCAAAGCTCCCTGGGCAGTTCCAAGGCCTGAGCACCCTTTCCATGGGGAAATTCCTGCTGATGTCCACCCTGAGCCTCCCCTGGCCCAGCCTGAGGCCGTTCCCTCTCCTCCTGTCCCTGTTCCCTGGGANCAGCTCCCTCCGGAATTCTCCAGCCCCTTCCCAGCTCTGTTCCCTTCCCTGGACTCCTCCAGCCCCTCAGGGTCTCTCCCACCATGGTGACCCAGAACTGGGCACAGCCCTGGAGGTGACCCCAGCAGTGCCAGCACAGGGGGACAGTCACTTCCAAGGGCACTGGAGCCTCTGGAGACAGTGAGATGAGGCTGCATTAAAACCCCTGTGGCCATTTGGGCTTCTCCACACGTCTCCCCCTTCCCACTGCCCCTCACACTGGGCACTAAAGGGAAGCCTGGTCGGAGCAGGAGCTCGCGTGTCCCAACGTTCCAAGTGTGGGCATAAATTAAAATAGTCTCGAATTTAAAAAAAATTAAAAGTAACTGTAAGTTTGGATCACCTCAGGGCAACAGTAACTGGGCTGTCCTGTGGCCATTCCATTTGGGATTCATTGGGGACTGGGACATTTCAGTGCAGCCCTTCCCTCCCTGCAGCCCCACCCGGCCTCGCAGACACACAGACCTTCCCCCAACACAACTTCATTTACATCCCAGAAATTCCGTCATTTACACATTTCAAAGGAGGGAAAAAAGCACAACTCCGTCGCCAAATGGCTTCTCAAGATGACAGGTTTGGAGGCAGCGAGTGTCTGAACCCCGGGAAATGTCTGGAAGTGCCCCACGCTGCGGGACCTGCCTGAGGAGCTCTCTGGGATCACCTGCCCGCCCGGGAGGCCACGCAAACAGCAGCACGCTCCCAAATGGCACAGCCTGAACATGCAAATGAGCCAGTTAATTTCTTGCAAATTTCCCATTAATTATTACTCTTTATCAGTTTCAGTATTAGTGTCAGATGTACGGTTCCAGGGCTACTCGCTGGCGCGCTCGGAACAGATGTTGCGAGAGAAGTGGAGTGTAAATATTTATGGGTTAAAAGGAGAGACTTCGGAATTTGAAGATGTCTCCTGACGCTTCTCACGCTGCCTCAGCCCATCCTTCTCTGTGGGCTTGTTTTGGAGACAGACAAATGCTTTACATGCACATGTATCAACTGCCACTTGCAAATGCGGCTTCTCCAGCTCAAAATATCAAATATTTAACACATGCAGAGCTAGAACAGAAAATATTGTTTTCCAGAAAGAGTTTTGCTCTTTATTTTCTGCAAGTCTGGCATTTCATTCACTTCTCTCCTGCTTTCTGCGTGGTGCAGACACTTGGCACCTTTCAAAACCAGGCCCAAAATGCCTGAGCTGGGAGATGGAAACTGAACATCTCCGAGTGGGTCTCTCACTTGGGAGCCCTGGCTGGAGAGTGGCAGATCCCAAAATCCTAACCCAGCACGAGAATTCTTCCTCCTGTCATCAGAGAGAGGAAATCCCAGCCTGCTGGGTGAAATTCCTGGCTGGGAGGTTGGGGAGGGGCTGGGATGGAATTCCCAGAGAAGCTGTGGCTGCCCCTGGCAGTGTCCCAGGCCAGGCTGGACGGGGCTGGGAGCACCCTGGGACAGTGGGAGGGGTCCCTGCCATGGATCTGGATGGGCTTTAAGGTCCCTTCCACCCCAAACCATCCCATGATCCCACCTGACAAACCACCACCACTGCTGCTCGTGCAGGGAGGGAGAAAAGTTTCAAAATAAGTTCTGTAACAACTGAAAAACAATTTATCAAAGCAGTTTACTTTAATTCTAGCAAATATTTCAGTTCCAAGAAACAAAGAAATCACATCCAAGCATTTTATTTTAGCTCCTACTCGGTCTCACTTCTCTCTGGTTTTCACTGATTTGGGAAAAAAACCCAAAACCATTCACCCAGAGACTTTGCTCCTTGGGATAGCTGTGGTAGCCTCTTTTAATATCAAATTTCTAATGAATCTAAGAAAAACATGACATCTCCTAAAATTAAAGCTAAAATTGAAATTTAACTTAAAATAAAAACTCTCAAGTCCAGCTTTTGTCAGAACAGTGTATGACGAGTGTCCAAAGAACAGAGTGGAGAAAGTGCATCCAACCCTCCCTCTTGTTCTGCCCCACTTCCTGCTGGAAAGCTCAGGTCTTTAATTTAAATAGGGTGAGTTAATCCCTGACACATCACAGCAGGAAAATACAGTTACCCCCATTTTTTCTTTGAGAGGAGGGAGCACTGTGCAGTCCAAGCACCTGGAGCTGCTTGCAGAGTGTCAGAGCGAGCACAAACAAGGTCTGCTGGCACGGGGAGCAGGGCAAGAGTTCCACCCCTCTCTAGATTTATCATTACAGGGGTTTAAAGGTACAAAATGTGCAATATTTGCAACTTGGCCTTCAGTTCCCACCCCTACGGAAAGAAAGGAAGGGTAAGAGAGGAAGGGCAGGCAGTGGGGGTCTGTGACATTTGCTTTAATTACAGCACCTCTCAAGGCTTTCTGGGCATCTCCAAACCTGCAGAGGCTCTCACTTACACCTCCTCCAGCACCCACCACAACGCTGACATAAATCTATTTATTTAGATATATGCTAAAAATCCTTAAAGGTTTCCCAGGGTGAGCGAAGCGCCCTGTAGGCCAAGTTTGGGAAGCCTGAACATCAAACCCAGAGCGTTGCTCCAGCTCCTCCATTTCCTCCCCCTCCCTGAGCCCAGCTTTGTGCCACTCCCTGGGTCACTCGCTGGACATCACCGAGGCCACGCTGTCTCTGTGTGCAACAAGTGCAGCTGCCCAAGCACAGGCTCCCTCCAACACATCCCAAATCCATTGATCAGGTTTAATTATTGCCATTTCTGGGCTCCTGGTGGCCCTGGGCTGGTGGTGGTGCGAGCTCAGCTGCTGCGTCAACAGCCACGTCGGGCAGTGATTAAATGAATAAATATCCGGCCCCGGGTATAAATGACCTATCCTGGGGGACAAGGGCCATTATTCACCCGGCATAATGCACCTCAAGCAACGCCACGGAATTAATCAGAGCCCTGCAAAACCTGACATCTGAGCAGAGATTAAAAGAATTGGGGTTGTTTATCCTAAAAAAGAGCACTTAGGGGAGGACACGATAACAATTTTCGAGCGTGGCGACAGCTGTAGCAAAGACGGAAGGAAAATCAGTTTTTTACGTTTTATGGCAGATTGGGGGGGGAAAAATAAGGGATTTAAATTGCCACGAGGGAGAGGCAGAGGAGGAAAAAACCACTAACATGGGAGAGTGAAGCACTGGAATAAGTTTCCTGGGGATTTCCAGGAGTCGGGCATGTCCAGCCCATGGGCAGGAGCCGGGCAAGGTGAGCACTGCCAGAACGGCCCCATGACATCCCCTGGCGCTTTTCCAGCCGGGTTTTCCTGCGAGCCACACAAAAGCTCACTCTATTGGAGAGGAGTAGAATGTCTTGCTAATTGAATGTCAAAGCAATTAAAGTGGGTATAGACTTCTCTCAACATTATCTTGACTTGATAAAATAAAGTTGTTTTGACAACGCTCACTGACAATTCCTGATTTTCAAGCGCAGCGATTTTTCTCCAGGCAAGACACGGAAAAACGCTGAGACTTTGGAGCGAATTTTCCAAAGATATGCAGAACCATTATTCTCAGAATAAGCCTATTAGACAGAACTAATGGGCGATTTTCAAGGGATTGCCATGATCACAGCCACCTGTACCTGGAGCTGTTCCCCTCCCGCCTCCCCACAAACGCTGCACACAAAACACTCCTGATGCTCTTTAACAGCTTTGCCTCCCAGGCACGCTCAAGTGCAAGCTCCAACCCACAGGATGATCCCTGCAGCCCTGAGCACTGGAATTCAAACCTGGAATCCAAACCTGTCTTCAGCTGTTCACATTTTACAGTCACTCATTTTAACCAATATGCATAAACACACACCAAAAATCAATAAATATAATCTTGTCACTACTTCTTGCATTTTCTCCTTTCCCACCATCTCCTCTCCATTCCCATTCCAACGCTGCCCTCATCCAGGTGCTGTGGCTCATGCTTTGAGAGTGAGCTCAGGGAAGCTGGACCTGCTCAGGGAAAACCTCAGCAATACAATGAAAAAAGAGAAGAAACTTGTGTTCAAATTACTCATTCTCACCCAGGAAAATGAGGAATCTCTTGTGGACCCCACAGCAGCTCAGCTCTATTCCCACTGAGATCAGTGACCAGGAGTAGATATGTAAGCCTTGAGCAAAGCTCACCTCCAGCAGTTCTCCTCCAAAAATGGGGCTGTTTGATGTGCAGGGAATTCCTGAGCCACTGGACCTTTGTACCAGCCCTCATCTCAACAACAAACTCACTCAGCTGCCCTTGAACCACAGGAAACTTTTGGTTCCAAGGAGGTACAGCTTGGAATCACAGAATTAATTGGGTCGGAAAATACCCCTGAAAGCATTGAATCTAAGCCCAGCACTGCCCAGGCCACCACTGCCCCATGTCCCCAGGTGTCACACCCACAGGGCTCTGAAATCCCTCCAGGGATGGGGCTCCAGCACTGCCCTGGACAGCCTGTTCCAGGGAAGAAGCTTTTCCTACTGTCCCATGAGGATCTGCCTGCACGGCTGTGCTCCCTTCCCTTCCCCGGGCTGTGCTCTCCGTCCCTTCCCCGGGCTGTGCTCTCCCTTCCCTTCCCCGGGCTGTGCTCTCCCTTCCCTTCCCCGGGCTGTGCTCTCCCATCCCTTCCCC